>OY390724.1:4514881-4737402 GCA_959613375.1 Heteropelma amictum
GTTCTCTCTCGGCCACCAATCGACTTATCGATATTTCGTACTCGTCCACCACGACTCTGAATATTTGAAAAATTCATCGTTATTACGTACGAGTCGTAGAGCTCGCGAGCTAGAATCTAGAGGGGGGGGGGGATACCTATCGGATACCGTGGGTACAAAGTAATTCGTCATTCACTTTTTTTAGTAAATGAAAACTCCCATGATGTTAACGTAATTGAACAAACAAAAATTTACGGATAATTATTTCAGTAACCATTTTGTTACGAAGGAGTAACAAAGAAAGAATTGAAATTCTAAAGTTTCCGAGAAGAATTTGGGTTCACAGAGTGACTGGTATTTTCGATGGTGTTTGCCAGATAAACGGATCAATGTGATATTAGCATAAAATAATAGATATATCGAGTACTAACGTTATTTCGTTTTTGTGTTTTATTTCCTGGGCAAGTTGAGCCTGCAACTGATTGATCTTTTCCTTGTAACTAGCTTGTTTTTCCAGCGCCTCTTCGTGATCAATTTTCATCTTTTCCAGTTGTTCCTCCAGCTGTAGCACCGTTGTTCTTACCAATTCCAACTCCTTGGCCATGTTTATCGTATCTTCGTTTGTTTCTTCGACAGGTTTCTGTTTTTCGACAAACAATAATTTCGCGTTTGACTTTCTATCGATGCATAGGTTATATCTGAGTTAAAAATAAATTCGATCTGGTCGAATTTTTCTGATGTTTCTTTGCCGTCGTGTGTTTGTGCAGTTATTTAACGATAGAAAGAGAAGGAACGATATTTGCTTCTTATTATTTGCGCATTCCCTCGAAAAAATTGATCATCTCGACGAGACTTTCCTTGCTCGCAATTCCGTTGAAAAAAAAGTTGAAAAAGTTGGTTACCTTTTTCATACGACTTACCAATTTTTCCTGCACATCGTTGGTCCTCGGAACAGTCGTGTTTACATTTGTTGGTGCAATGTTGGCCGTCATTGGACTGTAAAATAATAGTCTGTCGATCGCTGCTATGGCTGGATTTAGCTTTGGCGTACCGATATTCGGAATCGCTGTGTTATTGTCGCCGTTTCGTGCCTCGTTGACCGGGGGACTCGCGTTTTGAATATTACCTTGCGGCAACATACTCGAATTTGACAGCAGCGGGTCAAATTTTACGTACAATGATAATTCCCGCAAATTCCTCTGTGTATTTTTCTTTGGAGTTTTCGATAAAAGAAAATCGAAGTTTGTTGGGTCTTGAAAAACTGGAGGAAAAAAAAAGGCATACGTTAAATATGAGACTATGAAAAGTCGCTCGATTGATTTCCACTCTATCCATTTTTTTTTACGTCAAGAATTAAGAATGAGATTTTTAAGAAAATTTTTCAACACCGAAGCTGCACACGTTAATCCTGATGATTGTTTTTCCTGACACTGAATCAGGACTTTTCCGTGAAAACAAAACCCTTCGAGCAAGAGAGTGGCAAGAAAATTACTATTTTTTTCCGAAATTATTCGATATTTACAAACAACTTTTCAAAATAATATGAAAATTATTGATAGCCTTGTGTGTATTTTTAAAAATGGACCAGCTTCGTGTGAACAGAAAAACAGTTGTCTATTTGTAGTGCGGGATTTTTTTAAACAAATTCTTGACATTTTTAGGTTGAGCGATGCAATACAAATGTTGTGTGCAAATTTATATTGAAATTCTTATGAGAATACTTTCAAAATAATACGTCAATTCCACTGATGACACAAAAAAATATATATTACAAAAATTTGTAATATTATTATCGCCTGAACTCGGAAAGTGGATAGCAAATGAACCGAAAACTAATTAGATTGAAATTTTCCGAATTTATTCCGGATTGCCGTCAATCGATACTCACGTTCGGATTCAGCACTGACGAAATGTTCGTTTTCTTCAGTGAGTTCGAGAGAAGAATTGAAAATGTCGTTTGCCACGGAATTAGCAGCGAGCTCCAATTGCGCAAAATTGCAATGATTTTCAAAACTCCCGAGTTTCTTGTTCGAACGCGCTTTCGACTTTTCCGCGTTTGTTGACGAATTTTCGGAAGATGGTGACGTCGTTGAGGTCGGTGTTCTTTGCCTTTCGAATTTTGACGACAGCGGAGACGTGAAATTATCGAGGGCCGTGCTCTGCTTCTGAGGTATAAAAGCCGAGTAATCGTCCTTCGGTGGAGCTGGCCGCGAAATTATATTTTGTACATCAGGCGCGTCACGGACGGGAGGCAAATTTTTCAATTGAAATTCTTGCCGAGGATCGAAAGTCGTACTTTGTCGCTGCGGTGCGAATTCGCTGTAATGTTCAGGTTCCGGTATAGCAGGTATATCCTCGGTACTCAAATTCTCAGCGATCACAGTAACATTCAGATTTTCGTTTGAATCGTCTCTTTTATCACCAATTTCCGGAAAACTTTCCTTCTCTATTTCTGCGTTAGTTACGGCCGATTCTTCGATGATTGAACCTTTTTTCTCTTCAATATTATTCTCGTTAACCAACTCCGTTTGTTCGTTATTTAATCCACCACCGACGTTACGCGTTATATTCAATTGACCGGCTCCGATATGAAGATTCTCGTAATTTGCATCAGGTTCGAGCTTCTCTTCCTTACTCGGCGACGGAACTTGCAACCCCCCCACAATTCTTACATCATGAACTTGGTTACTTTTCTCTGCGAAACTTTGTGCTGTGAAAAAATTTGATTCCGGTAGCGGCGATGTCGAATTATCAACACGGCGATCGTTTCCAGCGACTCCAGTAATCGTTTCTGCGACAGATGGTGTTTCCGCTTGGATATTATCGTTTCCGTTGGTTCCTGATAAATCCTCTGACAATTTAATGTCGGATTTATCGACGCCGTCATTAGGAATTTTCGATAAATTTATTTTCTCGTTTCTATCAGAGGACGAACAAATGCTCGACAGTGATGGCAAAGCGGGACACGGCGCGTCGTTCCCAGACTCGTTGGTCAGTGTCTTGGACACTTGATCCGGTTTATCATATGCTTGAGGAACCTCCGATTCCACGGCATTGAGATTCGATAAAACTTTTACGAGAGAAGCTTCGGAAACATTGATTTTCTCCTCGATCTTTCCGAGACAAAGATTCTCGTGAAATTGTGAAATAGAAGGAGTTATTAATTCAAGAGGATATGCCTCGTATCGTTTTAATCCTTCGTCGTTCGCGTTATCCGCAAATCGTGAATCAATCGGTGAATCGTCAGTTTTCGTAATCTTAAAATCCGTGTCGATTTTGTCAAACGCGGTATCAGACTTATCCGAGACAGAAACTTGGCCAATATCATTGATACAATTTACGAACGTTTCGATCGATTCACCAATCGCAGGAGGCACGCAACTTTCCTTCGCGATATCCAAGAAGCAAGATTCGAGGTTGTTACTTGCCGATGAAATTTCGCCTTCTCCATCAAAGTTTCGCGGTTTTTCTCGTTGAGTGCTCGGAGAGGACAATCCTCTGCTTATTTCTCTGGTATCATCGAGATCGAGTGTTATCCGATTGGTAGGATATTCTTCCGTTATTGCTCTCGTTGCATCAAGATCGACATTCGCCGCATTCAAATTAGTCGTGGATTTTTCGATGGTTAAATCTTGTGTGACATTCAGCTCGGAGTAGAGTCTATCTTGATGACTTGTATTTTTCAAATTTTCGTTACGTATCTCCGTAGTAATGTTCGGATCGAAATATTCACGATTATGACAATTTGTAGGTGAATTACTCCTCTTTATCTCTGCTGTAACATTGAGGTTGAAATTAGGTTCGTTTGGATCGTTGAATTCTGATGTTGCTGCATCTATATCTGTTGTGATATTAAAATTACGATCAGCTTCATCCGAACAATTTATCGGTGATAATCCTCTTTCTATGTTCGTGGTTACATCCAAATGACGATTATCTTCGTTCGGGAAAACTATCGGTGAATTGTCTCTCGTACGATCGAGGCTGGCTTGATCCGTAGCCGATTTGAAGGTTTCATCTGGATTGTTGTCTTCGGAATCAGCGCGCAACTCGTCAGGTTCTTCTTTGTTCGTTTCGTCGAGATTGATGTTTTCACACGCGGTTATGAGATCGTCAAGGCCGGAAATATCGGACGTTAAGTAAGAAGTATCGGCGTTTTTGTTCGGACTGCTATCGACGCAAATGCCACTACTGCACTTGGAGCTGAGTGTACTGGCGAGACTCTGAAAGCTACTGGCTGATGAGAGACTACTGTGTTCCGCTGTTTCGTCACGTACTGTCGTACCAGTTGCATCCGCAAATTCCCTTATAAACCGGACTTTGACATCGTGCTGCTGATGTTCAATTTTGCTCGATGATGCTTCATTGCCAGTCTGTAAATAATGAACAACTTATTAATCATTCGATCCGATTGATCGTCGTCGAATAATTTTAGAGGAAAACTAAAAATAGCTTTGCGCTTTTCGATTATTTAGATGAGAAAATTTATTCGTCGAGCAAATTTGTTCGCTAACGATTAAAGTTACTAGTGAGAAAATAAATCGTGGATAAATTGAAAGATTCAACGAGGAAAAAGTAATGTTTTTTTTTCTTTCTACCTCTGGTGCGAGCGAGGATTGCGCCGAAGTATGGGTCAAGTTCAACAATCGATTTATATAATCCATAATTTAACAAATTTTTACTGTTTCACTGGAGCCCGGAGGAAAGAGGGTATGCAGTATCAGAGAGTGGCACTCTTACTGTCCTCTCGGGATCAAGATCAGCCGAGTGGCCGAAAATTCGTCAAGTTTTTATTATTCCCGATGAAATTGCGCAACAAACTGGCGTGTTTCCACAGACTTGAACGTTTCTAATTATAAAATATCGGTCGGAAAAGCAAAGGGAGTGAGGGGGGGCTTCTTACGATTCGCGAATTGCGTCGAGAACAACACGGGGGACCATCCTTCACTTGTTTCGCAGCGAGCGCGAGCCTCATTGCGTTTCGAGTTTCTTCAAATTTATCGGCGAGTTTTTTCTAATATTTTTTTTCACGCCAGTTTCATTTTCGCTACGTGAAATTCGCGAGATCATAATGGCGTGGTTCAAAGCCTTTGAAATTGTGTTGAATGCTGTGTGAAATGCAAGTATGGTGAAAAAAAAAGTGAAGTAATTAGGATTTTCAACTCCAAAAGAATATAAAAATACCGATAAATATTATAATAAAAACTGACTTATTTGAAACGAGTATGTTTTTAAATGTTCAATAGCCGATGGTTGCCAAACTAATATTCGTCCTTTCCACGTTCGAGTTTCGGTTATTCGAAACAGTTTAGTGAGAAATTTTTGTGTGACTTGCAATACATTCACTCGACACGCTACTTATCCGTACGCTACGCTTCTTTTCTAGTTTCAAAACGTGAATTGCAATTTTCGAAATTTCCAAGCAATTCAAGTGACTGATTATATAAATTTTACATATAAATTTACGTATAAAGCCGAAAATAGTAGTACATACAGTATTTATTTGTGAGCAGAAAACAACTATATCATTGAGAGAATAAAATTAGTCAGTGTTTTGAAGGATGAAGAAGAGAAATAACCGGCCTTTCCGTTACCTTTCTGCCGATGAAGTTACCCATGATCTTTACAAACTGACTTTACTTTCGGCTTTCACCCAAATCCAAACTTCCTTCCCTTCCAAATGTACGGTATATCTGCTGCTGTCACGAATCTTTTTTCGAGCATCTTCCCCTCTACCCCTTCTCGTTCTATCCTGACAAAAGCTTGTGCACACATAAATGCGTGACTCGCTTGGAACAAACTCGTTTGAAACGTCAAAATATTGCAAGTCGTATTTGTACAAGTAAATTACAAAAGCGAAGCTCGATCTTTTTGCTAACTCAAATCAAAATTATTCCTAGAACATTTTCCAAACGGAATTCCTTTTTTTACTGAATAATCACAAAAAAATATTCACAATCACACGAAATTCCTCACGGGTTTTCGCATGAAAATCTACCTGTCAATTTATTGAAAATATTGCGCGAACATTTGGACGGAATAAATTTTTAATTAAATTCAGTACAAACTTCATTTATCGATATTAAAACATTGGTACAGATGGCTTGAAAATGAATTTATGAACCTCAACAGTGGTGCAGTATCGAGAAAATCCGCCTAGTTCCTCGAGTACAATCTAGAATCCGATGCTCTCGTTTTTTTCGTTTATTTGTTTTTCTAATTCCGCGAGCTCACTCGCGCAGTAATTACGCCGAATCAACATAACGCAGACATAAATTGCCTGGGCGACAAGGTGAAAAGAGCAGTCGTTAAGGAGTTAAATAAAAGGAGAGGGGAGAATCGAGAAACATCGAGTTATATGAGAAACTCTATAAGAGGAGCGTCCGTGACAGCGTGCAAGAGCGTGACTCATTCCCATCTGGAGGAAACCGTGGAGACGCAGTTATCAATATCAATATCTACATATATATATATATATATATATATATATATATATATATATATATACACGGTACATTAAGAAAGAGGACACGAAAAAGGTTTTCGATGACTGAGAGTTGATAACAAAGCGGCATAAAGAGTTCGAGGACAATTTCTCTTTCTCCTGTACTTTGGCGCTACTCGCAAGCTCGTAGGGAAAATTCTAAAATTAAACGGAAAGCCCGACGTCGTGAGCCCGACGTCATCCCACACGCACGCACGCACGCGCACACACACACACACACACACATACACACACCATCTCACTACTGCAAGTTCTTTGAATGCGTCTGAACATAACGAGAAAATCAATGAAAGCGAGCGAGCAATGTTTTTTTTTTCTCCGAAATTTCGCTTAAATAAGTAACGCGGAAAATGAATGAAACTTTCGTCTGGAATCGGAAGAAAATTGATATGCATGTATATGTATATATGTAGGCAGTTGGGAGGCAATGAGAATAAAATTTCGTTTACTTACGAAGGAGAAGGTTTTTTTGTGAAAAAATGTACAGGCAAATTTGTAAAAATGATTAGCATTTTTTTTGTAAAGCGATCGTACACGATTTTTTATTTCTCACTTAATCCGTGATAACACTTGGACATGAACGAACTACCGAGTGTTACGACGATATAGATACTAAAGAATAGACGCGAGAAGCACGAAAGCGCACGCTCCGTCTTAACGTCGAAAGATGCATGTGTATGGTCTTGTTTATACGTGGGTACTTGCGGTTAGTATCGCCAACTATGGAGATCCAACGACTGGACACTCGCGTAGAACGCTGTTTGTGCATGTATGGACTTTCATGACGCGAGAGGAATTGATAGGTGGCGCTATCTCCAGGACTCGTTACGAACATTCATAAAGAGCTCTTTTTTTTTAACCTACACGAACGTTTTTACCATGAAAGATTAGAAACTGAGGATTGTTTTTTTTTTCAAACGAGGCATTCCTTCGTTCACTCGTCGTCTTATCATAGTTCTTCGAGCGCCTAATGGGAAAAAGGCATCGTCAAGCGTGTCGGTAAAAGCATTCGATATTCATTTTACTTCGGCCACGCTTGTAATGCGAAAAAAGCCTTGAGCCCACGAGACCCTTGTTTGCATCGTGCGAGCTCAACGAAAACTTTAATTTTCCCGATATTTTCAATCGAATTTTTCTCAATTTACAGGATATCTATTTTTTCACTGTTCCACGCGAGTGTGAAAATTCATATAATTGATAAAAAATATGTTGTACATGGCTGAATGTTGGCAATAAGAACGAAAATTCAGCGTAAATTCGTTGGATTTCAGCGATGCGGACTTGAAAATGGTGAAAAAAAAGTTTACACTTTGTACCTTTCTCATATGACCGAGATCGGTACAATTTCGGACAAGTTCGTTCAAGCTCCCGTCGAATATTCATTGAATCGGATCGTAGCTGGTATGGAGCGAGAACGGAGCGTCACGTGCTTGGTTCGTCCCTATAAGACGAATTCGTGTAATGCATTGTATGCGATGTAAAGATATTTGATCGGACGGTGGGCGGAGCGATAGTGCGTACCGGGCCCAATTCGCCGTTCATCGACGACAAATAGAATAGAAAGAAATTTCGTTGCTGTCGCGTCTGCTGTTGACGCCAATTTATTTGACGGTACGGCGCATTATCGTCCCCGATTGGTCATACCGGTCATCCCCGAAGCCCCGCATTTTACATATACATAACATGAGCATGTTACACATACATATATGTATACAAATTTATATACACAAACGCTGCGTCGTACGGTTTCAAAATTCGACCACGAAAACAAAGAGAATAAAAAAACGCTGGAAGACGCGACTGAAGATGAATGAAAGAAAAAAAATTGCGAATGGAGGGGACTTTCGCCACGAGGAATGCGACAAGTATTTTTACTTTGTCGGATCTCTTGTTGCAGGCTGCGTTCGAGGTTCGTGGTATTTATAGAAAATATACTGCATATGAACAGTTTTACCCAGCTGTTGAGAATCCTGAGGATGCACGTTCACGTTCGGTTTTTTTAACATACTTCATAGAGTACAAAAGACTTTTTCACTTTAGGATTAGTTTTGTGAAACAAATCAAATTTCTCATATTTGCCCAATTACGACGGATCGATAATATTCATAGTGTCATTAATATTCATATGTGATTCCGGTCTTGGATTTTGCGACCGGAAAAACCTGAAAGATCGACGGAGGAGGGGGGTACGGATATCCGCGAAATGCTTGAGAGTAGGGAAAAAGGTTAATTAATCGCTTACGGGCCTACGTTGTAACAAACATTCAAGGGCGTATTTTTATTTCACCGACTGTTTTGGTTAACGTCCAATATATCGAGGCTAAGAATGTTTGGCGAAAGAAAAGCTGTCAGTGTCATTTGCAACTCACCTTGCGTCGCGGTGACGTTCCTGGTGGAGAGTTTTGAAGATTAGCCGTTATTTCACGAAGTATAACCCTCGTACCATCGCGAATTCCGACCGAACCATTGCTACCACCAACTTTACTCGGACTTGACATTCTTCTCACGAAGCGTCAAAAGACTGTGATTGTTTTTCTTTCTGTTCGCACTGTATATATATATATATATGTATATGCAAAAATGAAAGACTCTTTCGTTGACAGAGATCGAATGATTCTCTTCGAAGGATTTGCTTCAACGTTAAGGCACTTGAGAAGTCTTATTTCTTTTTCATTTGCGGCAGATATCGGTCAACGATCGACGTTCGCACGCGAGGAGTCACGAAGAGAAAACAGAGAGCGAAAAGGCGGCACGGAACACACATGCACAACTTATCGCACGCACACTGCACTCGATCCTTTTTTTTTCAGAAAAATGATGTATATTTTTCTTCTCCCGTGGCGTTCCTCCCGTACGTCATTACAAACTTATTGTCACTAACTTTCACTTATCTTCTTTTTCTTTCTAAATCTTTCGCAAAATGCGAGATGAGAAAGAGAAAATGCGTACAGCCAGCGTGGGGGCCCCTCGTATAACTTATTTCCAACGGCTGTTTCTCGCATTTGACAAAACTTGAATGCGAACGAACGAACCAATCGTGGAGCTCGTTGCTATTGCGGTGGCGCTACCGTGTGTATCAGCGAACTCTGTCGGTGCGATTCTGTACCTACTACCGCACAGTAGGATACGGTTTGTATATATACATATATATATATATATTCACACGAGTGTCGTCGTCGTCGCAGAAAGAGAGAGAATAATGTCGGTAAAGTAGTGTTACGTATAAGGAAAGGTCGGGTAAAAAAGGGGGTAAATGCCCTTGCTCGAGTCGCGCGACTATATCTTTTGATATGCGGAAAGTTTTTAACATCGGCTCGATTAAACAAAAATCAAGGATCGAATAGGGATGAAAGATAAATATAACAGCTAATTGAGACATCTCAAAAAACGGCGGTGAGCTTTTCGTAAATGCTCGTCTGTTTGTCATGTCGATAATGTCGATAACTTTTTTATCTATGCCTATTAAATATATATTTGATATTCGAAATTTACATGTATATGCTGCTCATCGAAAATTTGTCTCTTTATTTTATCAATTTAAACATACTTTGTCAGTGTATAAAAAGAATTTCAATTATTAGGTTTATACTCGAAATCAATTTCATGAGATTTACGTTATTACTGGCGTATCATGTTTGGCGCCATTCATTTTAATGAGTTCCAACGGTTATGTTATCCCCGCGCTTGCTCTTCGCATGCATCGTTTTATCGCTCTCGTCGCAAAAATAAGGTGCATGGTTCAGAAGGAAAAAAGGTTACAATTTTTTTTTGTACGAACGTTTATTTTGTCAGTTTCTGCTTACAAATGGGTATAAACTCGATCGTCACTGCATGCAAGTTTATACGCAATCAGTATACTACAAGAGCTCGTGTAATATCGCTTCCGTCTAATATTTTTTCTCTCTTTTTCGCATACTTACAAACGTAAATTCTCGTATACATAACATATATACACAGTCTCTCGGACGAAAAAAAAACTAATCACATTCACACGTGCCCTTGCACGATATACTTTCAACAATTATATAAGGCGAATGATACAAAAGAAAAAATACTATTTACATCGTGTTGTTCTTTTTTCATTTTCTCTGAAAAAATTACAAGCTAAGAGCACTCGTGGTTTTCTCCTCTTTAAGGCACTAAAATTTAGTACGAAGGCATAATTTATTATGTCGTTCAATCCCGTCCCCTCAATATTTTTCCTTCATTCCGTTTACCGAGTTTGGGGCGATGAAAAATGCACCGCGGTAGTGTGACTTTTGTATTTCAAGAGTACTCTTTGGTACACCGTCTCGATGATTCTGGATGCGGACCGGTGGAGTAATACGATGACGGTGGCTTTGTGTTCGGGAACGAGGAATGTATATACACGTAGCTGATCTCTTTCGTAAAATCACGCGTTATGATTTTGACACACGTACTTGTCCCGGTTCATATATAAATCGCTGACCAACCGCAGTTGAAAAAAAAAAAAAAAAGAGAACCATTCGCAATTTTGCCGATTAAGAAGAAATTGGCTAACACTGTTGGTGCGATCTCGCAATGTCCCGGGGCGGGGGCAAAACGCCGCGCGAAAAATGCATTTTCAAGATTTGCGACATCGAGGCTTCGCTCGAAACGGCGAGGTAAAAATACGGTCACAGTTGGGTATCTTTGTCTCAGCGCAAGACCGTCGAAAGGCACTTTGGTTTCCCCACACACGCGCAGTTTGCAAAGGAAATTATAACTGAGTCGATTCTTTTAGGATATAGCCAAGGAAAATTTGACAAAACCATGTGAGAATGATACGTCATAAGGTTTCAACAATTTTCCCGAGGAAACTCACTCGTTTTGCTTGGATAATCAAGCGAATTAGATTATATATATATATAATTCCGGCATCGTCGATAAGTTATCAGGCGATGTTTCGTTGCGCGTCTCACAGTCGAACCGCGCGTTATACAATTCTCGTCGGTCATCTTCGAAACTGTTCGGTGTTTTTTTTTTTAAATAAAAAATAAAATTGTTTCATCGAATTCCCAGCATATCGTTTTAGAAACTTGGCTAAATATTAACACAACGATACCTTCCGACTATTTTAAACATTCATCCTAATCGCAAAAATACCAATTTCGCGCGGGCAAGGGGGCTTCGCAACGACCCGGTTCGAATCCTCGTATTTTTCACTTTCCGAAATATAGGTGGTAGACGGAAGCTCCAACAGGTGTCGATAGAATGTTGACGGATGAAAGGGATTATCGATGGCGGGAGAAAAAAAAATCTTCGATCAAGAGTTCGGACGAGGCGCGAAGGAAAAATTACGTATACGGGTGTAGTTGCGGTATCTGAGGTGAGGGTGTTGGAGAGTTTTTTTGACTACTCGATGGCGGTGTAAGTATTCCACTTTGATCCGGACTACCGACGGAATCCAAATTCGTATCGATGCAGTCCAATTGTAGCAATTCTACGGCCATTTTTTGTTGCGCACTTTCCAACATCGTCAGGTCGACTACGTGCGTCTGTATGCGATGTGACTCGTCCATAACGATGTTTGGAACCGAAGCGCGCAATCCCGAGCCCGAATGTGTTTCGATCGGCGGAACTGACGAACGGAGCAACAACAATTGCGAGCTTTCCTCCGCGACGATCGCGGCGAAAGGACTCAACCAACGGACGCACGGCCCTAGTTGTTCCCACGTTAGCCTCGACACGCGGAGAGCACATTCTCGACCCTGCGTGTGATAAATAGCACCCGCTGCTATGTGACTGTAAGGGAATTTCAAGCTACCCTCGTCGAGGGTCGCGAGATCCAATAATTGTGCAGCCTGAGAATACTGCAAGCCACCGTATTGAGGAAAGATGAAGGCATTTGGTTTCGACCAATCGCCCGATTCCACTTGCATGTAGACATTCAGCCAACCAGGAGCCGTTACCGGTGATAAATTCCATCCTAGACCCTTCAGTATCACCAATTCCTTTCCCAATATTTCTTCTTCTGTGCATGCGCCATCCGTTACGTAGGCGAATTCCGCGATTTTCGGTGGATATATCTCTTCGACCTGCGAAATATTAATGCGCGTTTATTAATTTTTTATTCTTTTATTCGATTATTGTACATTATTTTTCCTTGTTTTTGTCATTTTTCGTTCGATTGACAATAAAAACATTAAAGTCCAACCGTTTTGTACATACTTTGAGGCATTCGAGCGATAATCAAAGTGGATGGGCAGAGAAATGGTTTAAAAATATATTCGCGTTTGAATGTATGTAATGGACAGGCTTGACAAAGTTTCGGTGAGTTAGACTTGGCGTTTTTTCTCCCCCTCTCCCCTTCATCAGTGCGATTTCTGGTTAAATAGAAGCGGCCATTTTGTGAAACTCGAGTTTTTTTTCAACGTCCCTTCCGAGAAGTTTCGATGTTTAGAACTCGAATTTTCAAACGCCCAAATCATATTGAATTTTGCCTTGTATTTCTTGCCTGACAAGACCAACACCCAAAACTACAGAAAAATGTATGAATCACGCAAAAATGTTCTTTTTCAATGAATTAATAAAAAAAATGTTGAAAACCCCGTTGGTCAAAAACGCAAGTTATAACAATTCATTTAGATATTACACAAATAAAATAGAATCATTGGATGTACTTTGTGTTATGGGAAACAGAATTTTCACAATGGAAGATTGAAAATGCAACTCACCTTTGCTGCTATGAAGAGGCAGGTTATTCCAATCAGCTGTAATTGATTTTTTGGAACATTTTGATGGGTCGAAAGATATCTGTCTATGTAATCCATGGCGAGATAATAAGTTTCTCTATGAAGTTTATAAACTTCGCACACTTCTATGAGCCAATCGAGCAAAATTGCTCTCATGCGAGGTTGAAGCGTCGGATGGCGTTGAAACATCTGCGGATCTCGCTGAGTCAAAGTTTTTTGATCGCCCAAACACATTATCGACCATACTTGACTACCGTCCGCCCATGGAAGCGAAGGTAAAGGACTCGGTCTGTGAGACAAGCCATTGGACGCGGACGGAGTCAGGAAACAAGTTGCCGTTCGCAATTCGGACCAAGTTGCTGCCTCCTCTTGTTGTTCCTTCAGTGGAGAACTTTGCTGTGGAGTTTTGGAGCCTTCCGACAAGTTGAAAGTTTCGCCGTACGTCGTGTTCGACAAGGAGGCTACTTTCGCCGGAGGATAAATATTTTCCGCATCCTCTGACAATTCGGTAGCTCGCCTCTTGCGTTTGTGACTCTGAGACGGAGCTTTGCCACATGGCAGGTACGATTGAGATGCCTGCTGTTTTTCCTGTAAGCTGCGATGTAAGAACAAAAATTCAACATCGTTCCGGTTGGAGTTTTCAAAAATATATTTCGATCCTATCGAAGAATGACGAGCGAATTGTTCGGAAAGATTTACGAAAATTCGTACAATATTTTACAGGAATCTTGCACACTGGTAGATGCAAAAAATTTCAATCTTCGACCATTCTGCTATTTTCGTCTCAAAGATTTGAAATTTTGATAAAATTGGGATAATAACCAATAAGTTATTATCCCCGTGTCAGAGAGTATGAAAAAGAACGAGGGCTAAATGCAACCCCAATTATCAGAACTCTCGAGACACGAGTCCACGCCTCGACGAATTTCGAGGGGGGAAAGAAGGTTAGTCGCGTAATTTTCATTGGTTATTAAAAAAATGATAATGCCACGAAAAATGCGTAATATCATTTCCAAGTTCGAGTAATATATTCCAAGAGCCCAAATAATATATTAATCCTGGAAAATATAGCATAATAGAGACGGTAGCGCGTAAATGTGATTTTTCTCGCTCGAGACTCACCTAGTTTGTGGCATCTTGATGCGGATTTTGATGACGTGTTTTCGACCAATCTTCAAGTTTTAATTACGATTTTATCAGGTTTGCTGGTGGAGCCTCGTCTTGTTGAAAGATGTGGCAAAACTTTCATAAAATTTCGGTAAATATCGATCGCTAATTATACGATGAAAAATAATGGAGAATTCTCATCGGTCTTCGATCCTTACGGTCACACGATCGCCATAATGCAGGGACTGCATACACGAACTATACGACAAAACTCCGACACAAAAAAACCTATTTCTCAAAGTTAATTTTTGTTCACACTTTCACTAAATATCGCTGAAAATCTCGGAGCTTTTTATCGTTTATTATAGTTTGTTTATTGTTCCGTGATGATGTTTAATAATTTTTGCGCGAAAAATTGCGGGAGAAGAGAGTCGAAGCGCGGGAGAAGAAGCGCGCGCGAAACCCTCGGACCAACCCCTGAGCTCTAGCTCTATAAATTCCCGGTACTGTCACGCCCTCTGTATATACGACATAACCTCCGAAAAATAGGGAAAAAGGGGGGAAAAAGTTCGGTTTTATTCCGAAACTTTTCAGTTATCACTCGGATATCACTTTTCACAATTTTTCGATAGAATCACAATCGTAGTATTGGAAATAACGTCACCTTCGAGGAATACTCGGAATCACGCCGGCATCGACTCTCACTCGTCGCTTCTCACTCAGTTCAGCATTTTTCTCGAAAATTTTGTTATCCTTTGGATTAAAAATTATTCCCTCATGTTCACAAGTCGACACTTTCAACGAGAGATGCTCTTTTTCACCAAAGTTCTTCTTGAAAATGGAAAAGTCTCGAGAGAAGCGGATGGGTTTCCGAGACCGCGCGAAGCACGCTCACGATACTTGGGCTTATTCCCGCCCGTTTTCCCACACTATTTTCTCACTAAAACGTCGTTTCACGTAAACTCCCTGTCCCGTTATCTCATGGACATTACGAAACAAAAAGCGGAACGTTCAAAACGTAATTTGTTAATAAACGAGACGGTAAAACGTGAAGAACGCGAAACGGTGTGTTGGCGTTTCGCGCAAACCATGAATGACGATGAATGCAACAAGCAGCAGCGAGTGTCTTGTGTACCTTTTTAGTTGGCGGCGCGAGAATCGCATATGCGGGCATTCTTATTGGTCGTTTGGTTTACGGGACAGCTGGCGCTCAGCTGATTTCTTCGTTACAGGGCAGAGAACGCGTTTCACCTATACAGATGCAACGGTACCCTGTGTGTGTGCGTTCGAGAGAGAAAGAACTGGAAGCATAGGTGGGTCAGAATGAGACGCAGGCTGAAGGCTTTTCTTTATCTCCAATTTTCCCTAAAATAACTTTTTCATAACGTCATTATAATTGGTGGAAAGTATCAGTCTTTTTGCTTGAAATGTTTTTCTACGCATTTCAAGAGAGGAGTAATTATTTAAGACCGATCGATCCGTCGACAAAGATGTATCTTATTGTAACTTGTCTGCTCTTTGATTGATGAAAATATTATGGGTAATTGTTCAAGATTTTCATACAAGCAAAGTTGATGGGTTTTAACGCTTTACATAAACATGAGGTGGCAAAATTGGCGGCAAAATAAAAATTTGGCAAAATGACTTTAATGTAGACGCGTGATAGTGTGTGCGCGCGCGAGGCCGAAAAGAAAGGCAGGCAGGCAGGGGGAGAGAGATAGCGCGAAAAAGGAACGAGTAGCTCCACGCGGGAAAACGTACGCGCGTAAAACTTGGCCCCCTATCCCGCCAACCGCGCTTTTCGATGACGTCACAAACTCGGAGCATTTCCTCTGTCCTTATCTAACAATCAGCCTGCCACGTTCATAACTCACGTATGCATGCGGATGAACGTATTCGTTGGTATGGGTCAATAAGAGAGTATTGTGTCATTATTCAGTTGTCTTTAATGTCAAGCAATGCGTAATAAATTGTGATAAAAATGGGTATTCAATACAGCTGATACTTTGCAGTTTATTATTATCATCAATTATTTCATAAACTAATTCACGAGCAAATTACACAATTGTTCATATACATGACTCCGATGATGAGATTTTTCATGCCGCAAGAGGCGCTGAAGAGCGCGGGAGGGGAATAAACAGCATAAATATAAAACGGTAAATTTCGCATCATTGAATAAACGAATTATTGCGCTTATCGATGATTTCTTTTTAATATTTTTACTTCGCGTGTACTTGTACATATGGAAATTATATGTGGAAAAATTTGTATTGCACAAGCTACAACAGAGATCCACGCATTCAAATCACCCGGGCCGGAAAGGACTGGGGAAGTTTAGTCCATTTTTCATCTGTAGCACTTACAAGCTGTTTCGTTTTGAGTACTACAGGTGCCATCGATTTGCCGCTGTAAATGCTTGAAATGCTTCATTTTCCTCTATGCTTTACCATACAACTCCGATCCCGCCGAAGCATTTGCAGCGCTAACCGGATCGTACCCTGCATCGTTCCATCTTGATAATAAAAAGAAAGTGATTGTTTCAATTTTTAGAGATGTAGAGGCAGTTTTGTTGAATCTCCCCCAATGTCCGCGATGTTTCAACAAATTCTCGCACTTGCCGCTGCAAACGCTTTTTTACCATACATACTCGATCCCGTTGAATCATTTGCGATGCTAACACATAAGAGAATTACTCAAATTCGCTCAAACGTGGACTTGACGCGCGAATAAACGATCTCACGATAAATACCGTCTGTGATTGCGGGCTGCAGCTTCGGTAAATGTGTATAATAAACGTATGTACAACAAATTCATTGCAATAACAATGAACATGTGAACCGAATAACTGCGTGTTAAAAAAAACGACTGTTTTTCTTTAAAAATTGAATTCTCAGTTTTTGTCGATCACGACCAAATCATTACATAATTCGCCGTTATTTAATTTTTTGCCAAGAAATGTGAAGCGGTGGTTTTATAAAAAATCAAATTGCCTTTATTGTTTCTATAAGATGAACAGGAAAGTATGCAAATATCGAACGATCAATTAAATTGAAAGCAATTACATGTATCGTACGAAGATCTGTCGCAAGGTCAATTATTTTGTACGTACATGTTGATAATTTTGTTCAGCTTCGTTGTAATTTTATCATAAAACTTATTTGCATACGTTGATGTGTCGAAAAATGAAAACACGTCTGATAATCTTCTCACTCTGTTCGTATTCTTCTCGTATCTATCTCTACTCAGTTTTATCGATCGTTGACAGTAGAAAAATGTTTGTTCCCTCATGCGATCTTTCCTGTTGCACCGATCAATGGAGAATAGAAGATGCAGCTAGCGCCACAGAGATCTTGTGGAGAAACGTTTCTTTGACGAACTGCGAATAAAAAAGGGCAAAGCGATTTTACCTGATTTTCCCCACTCTACAGATCCTATGGTTTCTCTCGGTTTCTCTTGATATTACATGTATACTGTATGCTCCTTGGGCGATGTCACAAGTGCGCCAAGTTACGGCCCTGGTTTTCTGGAAATCGTCAGTGATCCGGGGCCATTAAACGCGTTATATGTGCCTTGCAATTTGATCCTGGCAGCGCTTGGTGCGCCGATTGAAGCGTAATTTACGCGAATTCCTCGATCGTCGTCGTCGTCGCCTTCGTCGTGTGCTTTTCCCTCTCTCTCTCTCTCTCTCTCTCTCTACCATTAACCGTCTGCTCCTGCATCTTACTGGTCTCACCGCCACCACCCTCCAGGTGGGCCCGTGATTCTTCCTCGCAATTTTGTTTCTGATCCTCGCGAATATTTCGTCGGCAATTCATAAAAAAACCTTCCTCTCTAGTTTTTAGAGATCGCCGTTGCCTCGCGCGTCTCATTTAGAAAATTATTCCACCAACTCTAAATTATTTTGAAAAAACAGACCCAATATTCGAGGGCTCATATTCGTCGCGGACATTTTACGATTTTTTTTGCAGGTGAGTTTTATAGCGTTTATTTTATGCACATATGAGGATCGTTGAACCCATCCGTTTGCCGATCGTGCTGTACAATTCTAGTTTTTTTTTATTTTCAACTTTTTGGGTCAAGATTGAGGAATGAAAAAAAATATAGACGCGAAGCGAACGCGAATTTCTCATGTTATTCTCACCGGTTTTCACCTTTTTCATTGAGATTCGTAAAAGTTATTTCAATGAATTGGCGCTGTGTGTGATCAAGTTTTTTTTATCCATTTTTCATATCAACACCTCGCGTTGACTTTGGCAAAAAAAATTGTAATAACAATCTTATTGTCGAACCGTCGATTTATCTCGCGTTTGTATATTTTAACCTCTTCATTTTTTAATGGTAATGAAATTGTTAAAAGTATACCTACTGTTTTGCAAATGTCTTTTGCGGTGCAGTTTGACATTGACTAGACTTTCTTTTCATCGTTATTAAACGTTCAAACGGATTTCCAACGGCCAACGAACGTGGCATGGTTAATTTTAACGATTTCGTATCCATCTATCGTGACAATTTTCCTCTTTCTTAAAATGCTTGAGACAACCATTTTATTCACGATTAAATAAATAATACACCGAACAAATTTCATGGTTCGAACGGTGTTTGAAAGATTGATTTTCCATATAATAACCATACATGGCGTAGTCAAATAAGAATTTGAGTGTTAGTTTTGTAATGCTAATGAGATGTTAAAAACATGTTATCTGCGAATATCTTGTACGGTGCAGCAAGACATTCATTGTAATTTTCTTTGTCATTAACGATGGCACGATGGTACTGCCGTCGATTACTGATTTTCTTCATTTATAAAATTCATGCGAAAAAAGTTTTGTCTTTTTATCAAATAAACAACAACAAAGGGAAAAATGTCAATCAACATTGTTGTAATAGATATAAATGTGATGTAACGCGTGTAATGTAATGTGTGAACATGGGAATGCATTTGCATTGAGTATGTAATGTTTTAATGACTCTTGAATGGTTTATGAATTATTCATGTTCCACATTACAAACATAAATTACGCAATTAACGTTCGAATACGTTGTCCACAGACACTTGCGTAAATATTGTCAAAATAAGTCATGGAAACATGCGAATATATGAATATGCTCTTTTTTCATATTTCTCAATGAAACAGACTAAATGATTGACATCCGCGATTGAGCTGTGATGCAGGGCATTATGCCGGTCAAAACAAAGACCAGGGTTACGGAAAACATGGGTGTCAACGGCGGTTTGGTCGACGCTCGTGCAAAGCAGGTACTCAGAGAAGCGGTAGACGCGGTTGTCAACAGTTTTGCAAAACACACTCAAGGTTATGGAAGAGGTAAGTCGAATAATATTGACTGAAGAAAAAAAATGTAAAACTGTATCATTCCGTTTATTTATAAGATTAACGAACAAAACATGAGTTTCAAATAACAAACAAGAAACCAAAGAGCCAAGAAACATGAAAGTAAAAGTGATTCAACGCGTAATTACAATTATTTCTTGCAGTAAATGTTGTAGAAGCTCTTCAAGAGTTCTGGCAGATGAAACAAAGTCGTGGGACCGAACTGAGAAACGGCGCGTTGGTAATTTATGAGTCTGTACCAGGTGCGAGTCCGCCTTATGTTTGTTACGTTACTCTTCCCGGTGGTTCCTGCTTCGGTAGCTTTCAAAATTGTCCGACAAAGGCAGAGGCTCGTAGATCAGCGGCGAAGATAGCTTTGATGAATTCAGTATTTAATGAACATCCATCGAGAAAAATTACCGATGACTTTATTGAAAAAGCTGTCGCCGAAGCGAGAGCAAGTTTTGCCAAGCCGGCTTCCAATACCAATGGCGTTGGGGGAGTTTTGAGCCAGGTACAGCTTGTATATTCTTATTCTTATATTATTCGTTTTTTACCATCGAAATATTACAAAACTTTTTGTGTCCAGAGAGATAAAATAGCAGATATAAAATTAATTAATTAATTAATTGACAACGTTGCATTACAAAATGTTGGAACATCGATTCTCGAGAAAATGTTTAACGTATATTTTTATGACACTTCAGTAGCAACTAATTAATCCACTTGAATAATACTTTTCGGATGTTGCGGGTGCTTGGTAAATTTCTTTCAAGTTCTACTTAAATATCTTCTCAGTGAATATTTGATACCATGATAATGAAAATTAAATGTCTAGGAATATGAATAAATCGGCAATTTCGATGAGAGAATAATGAAAATGTTTAAAAAATTGCGATTCATCTTTATAGAGTGCAAGTGACGAGAAAGAGGATCCTAATACCGGAATAGGTGCATTCCGTTTTATGCTCGAGTGCAATCGTGGGCGAACGATGCTCGAGTTTCAAGAATTAATGACAGTTTTCCAACTACTTCACTGGAACGGTTCGTTGAAAGCAATGAGAGAAAGACAGTGCAGCAGGCAAGAAGTTGTAGCTCACTACAGTCACCGTGTTTTGGATGATGATATGAGAAGTCAAATGGCATTGGATTGGGTAGCGAGAGAACACGAGAGTGGCGGTGGTGTCGTAGCAATGGAATTAATCGTAGCAGAGAGAGACTTAGAGACAGCGAGACTGGCTGGTCGTGAGTTACGATTTCCCAAGGAAAAAAAAGATATACTAATGCTTGCCCACGCGCAAGTTTGCCCTCAGTGATTTCATTTGAAGAAACAACTCGTTTCTTCATTTAAAACATCAAAACTCATCGATGATCTTCGAGGCGATGATCTTGTAGAATCTATGCCCGAAAGAGTTTTATTATTATTGTACCTTGAACGAAAGACTTTCAAATGACATCAAATTAGAATCGATTTAATTTTTTTCCAATTCGCAAAATACAAGGGAGACGAATCACGCTTCTTCGAGGGAACTATTAAAAAAAACATAAAGTTTAAAGTTGATTCAATTGAAATGGTGCGAAATTTTTCTTCATCGGTACGTTAATCGATGATACCTTTGATACCTTTGCGGTAAAAGGTAATGAATATTTAATTTAATCATTTTCGAAGTAATCGTGATCGTAAAATCTTTTTTATCATTTCTACGGAACCAGCAAGCCGTAAATCCCCAGTTAAATAAAACCTTTTATCCATCGTTTATTTTTTCAGGGTTTCTTAGTCTATTTTTATTCAGAATAAATGACAAAATAAATACAAAGTTTTCAACGCAATGACGGAAAATTATTTTTCTGTCCATTGTTCATAAAAATCTTTCTGATGAAAAATTGCAGCCTCTGCCGACGAAATCATACTAATCCTGTTGTCTTCCAATCGATGAGAGCCTAAAAAACAACAACTGGAGTCTTTTTTCAGAAAAGTCTCGCTACTTAATATTTACTATCGAAAATAGACATCGAAATTTATTGATTATGAATATTTCGAAATGTTCGACTGGTCATATACGATATATATACGGATCGATGTATCAAAAATGTTTTATACATAAAATTTCTTTAAATCACTTGTCTTAGAGACGCTACTGCGTCTTTAGATAGATATATATATTTTTTCGAATTAATGCGTTATACAATAATTTGATTCTATCTGTGAAGATGTTTTTCCATTGTTTGTATTGTATGTGCAATGATTGTTCGTTTGTAAATTTTTTATGTGATTTTTAAAACATTTCCTTCAACAATAAATTTAAGGATGTTTGGGATGTACAATCCCAATGAAACCGAAATAGAATGGACATTTCAAGTACTTGGCGATGGTAAATTATTGTTTTTAAATCAGTCATATAGAAGATGCCAAGCACATTGATTTCCAGTAATCGCAGTGTGAAAAATAATCGATAAATTACTTGAAAAAAACGAACTTACTTTCTTGTCATATGAAATAAGTTTATTGATTTCTTCGAGTATACATGATTTCTCTCAAATAATCATAAATTTTCTCGTAGTAATAAGAAATCTTCGTACACGAAAATTATTAGTCATTTGTAATTTTTACACCTCTGAAAATCTTTAAAGAAAATTTCAAATGGAGGGTAACATTTTTGAAGAATTTATGTGCATTCGAAGAAATGAACAAACTTATTTCATATGAGAAGAAAATAAATTCTCCATGTTTGTTCTGAATTTCCCTTTCAAAATTGGTTAACAATTTTTTGATATTATTTTTATTTGAAATCCCTATATTTCGTACCTTCTGTGATCAAATACTTGAAATTTCTGATCTATCTCGGTTTTGTTGGGATTCTTCAGATTCTTTTTATTGAGACAGAATTGTCGTTGAACATTTCGGTGAGATGGATCGAGAAAATGTTATTCCTATCACGACGAGACTGTCCATGAAACTTATTTTGTATTATATAATATAACGAGGCACTTCGGATATACGAATATTATACGAGTACATGCAAGTGATACACATGGCTCTCTAAATGTAGAGTGACTGAATGTTGCTGTAGTTATTCAGTTTTTATCAAATTTACAGCCATACGTTGATTTAAATACATATATAAGTATACATGCATAATCTGAAGAACGTGGACTATCGTGATATTGAAAAGTCGGAAAAAAATGCTTCCATGCCGCCGCAGCTTAGCCGAATATTTAGCGAACACGGTGTGATAACTTTTTAAATGTACTTTGGTATTTAGCATCGTAAAAAGCAAAAGATACATCACGCTCGTTTCTTACACTCGTTCCTAGCTGTACGTTTTCCCATGTGATCGTGGCGATCAAACTTGGACTGTGCTTTTTTATCATTGAACACGTACTTTTATGAATAAAATAAGAACAGTTTGTAACGATTTTTATCGAATATTTTATTATTACTATTAAACAATCATAAACATTTTTCGGAACAACAAAGAGTCTTGGAATTTTTTTGTTCCTCCAACGTAAAATAGGCTAGAAACTACTGCGGTACGTTAGTAGATGACGTACTGCTCTCCTTGATACGACTCGACGTGTCGTCGCTCTCTTGAAGAGGATGCTCCAAAACTTTATCTATTATGCCAAAATCTTTGGCATCCGTCGGTGACATAAATTTGTCTCGTTCCATGCTGTTTTCTGAAATGTTAAATCGAGACTCTGTTTTTTATCTGTATTTCTCCAAATGGGAGAAACATTTTTGCCATTCAATCTCGTATGCCCAGTGAAAATTTGGGAAAAATTGTGTTTTATTGTCGAACTCTGGAAATGAGCAACTTTGCTCGCTAAAGCAGCGGTATCCATGAATATTTGAAAATCATCAACCGCACGAAACTTTGCGGTATGTTTAATACGGCAATAATTTCACCTTGAAATAAATATTCAACAATACGGAAACTCGATGCTGAAAGCACAGAGGCACAAGCCGGAGCTTTTGTTCGTTCAAAGTTTTTCACCTATCCTGAGTAATTCCAGGCCGGTATGTTTGACGTAAAGCTTGTTGATTTGCCTCTTGAGTTTAAGGATCTCTTCCGCCTGTATCTGTATGTCCGTCGCTTGACCTTGGACACCGCCCGAAGGTTGGTGAATCATTATTCTGGCGTTCGGCAGAGCATGGCGCATCCCTGGAGATCCCGCCGCGAGAAGCAAACTCGCCATTGAGCATGCTTGTCCTACGCACCACGTAGCCACAGGGGGAAGGACGTATTGCATCGTGTCGTAAATTCCAAGGCCGGCGGTGACGCTCCCTCCGGGTGAATTGATATACAAGTGAATTGGTTTTTTGCTGCTCTCGGACTGGAGAAACAGCAATTGAGCTACGACCAGCGATGAGATATCGTCCGTTATCTTGGTTTTTTCAAAAGAAATATATATTATTGGGTAAGTGGCTGCATAGAGAGTCGTAGAATTTTTGTCAATTTATTCAATCAGTTACGCGTAGTCTCATCGTATCTACTTCCCTCGAGTTCAAACTTCAAATTGCTGGGAGCGTAATGAGAAAGAGTAGAAACGTTTATAAAAGAATCTGGAATATATTTAGACAGGAAACTCGACCTGACTTTTGAGTAAGGAGGCTCTGATCTGCTTTGTGTAATTTTTCATTCTTATACCCAATTATAACAGCAAAAGAAGAACAGGCGGAGAAATAATTGTTTTTTTTATGTACGAATCATTGTCAAAAGACTTTTGTGCTCAACAGTTGGACGGTCGATCATTGAGGGAAGTGTATGGAGGTTATGTTGATTAATACCGGGCCCATCAGACAAATGATGCGTTCTTTGAGCAGTCTGGAGTAAATATCGTATGCACGTTCACCGCGTCCAGTTTGCTCCACGACGATAGGCACGAGATTTAAGTTGCGCTTCAATAACTTTCCAGCGGAACTCTGAGAGCAATTGTTTATATGAGAAATTGAGGTTACTTTCAACGAAAGTCTTGGATTCCGAAAGAATGTTTAACTCTAATAAGGGACGTTTGACTCACGCTAATGTGCAACAAGTTACGCATTCCCCGTAGCATTGTTTGTTTTTTATGTCAGACGAGCGTTATATCGGGGCATAAAGTTGCGAATGACAATATACGCGACCGAGCGGTGACGACTGAGCGGCCGGAAGTGAAGATTTGTATTGCAATTTTGAATTTAAGCGCGGTTCATATATAAGGCAGGGATGCATCATCAGCAGGCAGCTAGCACACAGCACTATATTTGTTGCGTCCTGAGAGAGGGATCAAATACGATGAGTCGCTCGTGACCACCGGATTCGGAGCGCGAAGATTCGAATATCTTTCGCCGGAGAGTCTTTTATTGGTTGGCCCGCGACTCGTGAAATACAATTCAATATAAATGTGAGTTTTTACACTCGATACTCTGGAGATGTTTCGGGGGTTCTGGATCGGAGAAATCTCGGAGTGATTTCCCGAATAAAGTATTTGCCGGTTAACAAATTAACAGAGTTTTTATTCAATATTTTAATCACTATTGTACAACAAGTTCGATACAGTTTGTGATTTTTCGACAATAATTCGGATTCTCGCGGATTGAGAGAACTCAGTCTTGTTAATCAGTTTTAACAATTTGGCCAAACTCCGAATAATTTCCAAGTTAATTTTGTTTGTACTTTCACGGACGTTGCGACGACGTGAACAGAGTAAAATTTATAACGAAGTGAACATTTTTTGTAACTTATACGGAGTTTATACAATAATTTATAAAAATACGGTGGGAGTTGGTTAATGCCTGCCATATCTTGTAATTTGGTAAACAGATATTGCTTTGCAGTTGGACATTGGTTAATTTTTAATGTGGGAGGGATTACTCCCCTTACTTTTGCATCTTTTGCATTAGAGATTATGATGACGCTTACACGAGACAGAGTTTAGGGGTCATCGTCCCGGTTTCCGAAAAGTTTTTGAGATTTGAACATTGATATGATAGGCGGCGCGTCGACGCGTCGGAGTCTGGGTGACATCCTATCTTTTTGCTTGTTTTAGTTTCGAGCGTTTATATTACTTTGGATAAGAATTACCGTGGCTTTAATATAGAGGCGGTATGTAAGATTCATGTTGTGTATATTCCAAAGGTTTATTAGAAAAAGAAAGAAGAAAAAAAAATCTGTGTGAGAGAACTCTTAGACGGCCTTTCCGTTGCGCTGTTTTTATCTTTTACAGTTTTTCCATAAAACGTCTAGAGTAAATGTTAGAGGAGATTTGTTACAAAGTTCATGGAATTTTCTATATATGCGGTGGTTTGTATATTGTTGAAGAGATAGTGGAAGTGGGAAAAAGGAAAGTTGCACATACGATTACAAAAGATTTACAGAGATAAATCGTAATTCAAGAGTAAGTATAATACATATTATAGATATGTTTTTGATCAAAGGTACTTTAATTGCTTATATGTGAGATAATGTATATGTATCAGCAGCAAAGAGCTTGTATTTTGTTGTTTATATATATATAGAGTTTTATTTGCATAACTTTAGATAAAGTTTTTTACAAAGCTTATACAATACTAGATATCATGTTACTATTTGCATTTCCTGTCATCTCACACCTTACATTTACCCCTTCGCCCTTTCTCACTCTTCCTATTATATACATTACACCCATTACATTACATATCCCATCTCACTCTCATTCGTCTATTCACACATACATCACCCCTGACAATCCACTTATTTCCCTTACGAATGCACACATTTCTTTTTGTACCTTTTCTCCCAACATATTTATCACCTCCCCTATTATCGCTTTTTCATCCATTCCATCTAACCAATCTTCTATGTATCTTCTTGCCTTTTCCGAAATCTTCTCTCTACTTTTTTCACATACCAATGTATTTTGTTGTTTTTATTTATTTAAAATTATGTGGTTGACTATAATTATATACAACTAAATCAAGTTGACTGCGCACTTATTATTTTTTTGCATACATAAAATTATACGCAGATATAAATTGCATTATATAATACGAAATTGTTTGCTACAGATATTCAAGTACAGAAGATGTTTGTTCTATAAAAATAATTTTAAACAAAAATTGTTTCCATATATAGTTTGTATATAAAAGAAATTATTACATGGTTTTAATGAAAATACAATGTTTCTTAAATTTGTTTATCATTTCCCTGAGTTTCATGGAAGTTTTCGAACTTTTAAACGATTTATTTTGAATGTGCTATTTTTGCTCGATCACAATGAAAATAATTTTACGCTTTCCTCTTGCAAGCTCCATTTTGATATCGTTATGATCTGGAAATATTTGCATTACTTCGTATGGACTTTTATAATTATCATCGAATTTTCCAATTTTCTGATTTTTTACCAAATATATTCTGTCTCCGTTTTGAAATTTAACTGGATTAATTTTCTTATCATATACAACTTTTGACTTTTGCTTTGCATTTTCCAAATTTTTACGAGCTAGTTTCCTCGTTTCATGTAAACGAGCTGCTAAATTTTTCACGTGATCGTCGTATGTTAATAAGCCATCGAGATAATCAAATTAAGATGGTATAGTCGAGCTTCGCTACCTAGTACTATTTGATACGGAGTGAATTTTGTACTTTCATGTTCGCTTGTATTATATGCAAATGTTGCTAATCGTAGCCATTTATGCCAATCCTTTTTGTTTATATAACGTTTGAGGTAGTCTGTCAAGATTTGATGACTTTTTTCAAGTAAGCCATTAGATCGTGGATGAAATGCAGAGTTGTTTTAATTTGTTTAATTTTAAATACTTTCGTTAATTGCTTCATTATTCTACCAATGAATGCTGCACCTTGGTCGGTTAATATAACTTTCGGACAACCAAAAAGGCATATAAATTCTGTTACAAGTGCATAAGTTATTTCGTTGGCAGTCGCCGTTATTAATGGAATCGCGAATGAAAATTTGGATAAATTATTGTGTATTGTCAAAATGTATCGATGACCGAGATCAGATTCTGGTGTTATCGGTCGGACTGTATCCATTGATATTTATCGAATACATTTTAACGGAGTGTCTGTAATAACCATCTGTTGCTTTGTTTTAATTCTTACTAATTTTCTTCTTTGACAACTTTCACATTTTCTCACACGTAATCTTCTTACCTGTTTCTTCAAATTATCCCAAAAGTATTTCTGTCGTATTCTATTAAACGTTTTCGTGACGCCTTTATGACCTGCTATTGGTGATTCATGGCATTCTCGGATTATGTCGTTTCTATCTTCCACAGGGGGAAATATAATTTCGTCCTTGCATATTTTGATTCGTATGTTTGTGTGATCGAAAACTGATTTAATGATATTTTTTATTTTGCTCCAAATCGTATTGTCTAGATTATTGCGTTTACAAGAGATCGGAGCTGATTTGATGTTTAATTTTTTCATTTCGATTTTTAGATTTTCAAATGCTATGATGACATTTTCTTGAATTAAAGGTGCTGTGCTGTCATCTTGAATTACTAAAGCGAAAACTTTTTTCTTCGGTGTGCCTGATAAAAGGACTTGACCGCCTTCAAATGTATTTTGAGGAGTTAGATTTTTTAATAATCCCAATTCAATTAGTCTTTTACTAATTTCGCTTGAAACTGTTCCATCTGTGGATACAAAACAAATATAATGATCTTTACTCGTTCATAAATGATGTCTTGATTCTATAACATTGATTGTATGTGAATTTGAATTGCTATCGCTGTCCGACAATCTTTGCGGTGCAATAGGTTACTGCAATAGGCCGCAGCTCTAGCTCCGGCGGAATCCGCGTATTATTTCATGAAAGAACCAGGCTACATCTCACATATCGTGGAAGAAGTATTAAGAATTGCCAAATGTATACCGATTAATGCAGCGACGCGAAAAACCGAAGAATGTTATCAAGAACTACCGATAACAAGGGGTAACGAATCCATGTTCGTGATAAACAAAAACTGGGCACGAAATTGAATGTAATTCCTTCTCATCACCTATGTATCGAATTAACAACGTGTGGTACCAATCTTTGCCTCAATTAGCCCAAGCGAGAGCACCCCAGTCGCTATCTGCAGTCACGAAAAAAACATGGGACTTCGTCGTCCCCGAACTTTTAGCGGACAGTGGTTTATACTCGACAAACGACCTTGATAATTTACGATCGAGCATGATGTTGCTATTAGAAAGAACTGCGATTTTAAATACACTTCAAAGGCACATCAGGTCAATATCGTCATTTATCAACCACTGGATAAATGACTGGCTATCGCAGTTCAAAAATAAAAGGCGGTACATTATAAAGTTTATGTCGTACGGTGTGCGTGTATCGAAAGATAATTAGAAAAGGAGGAAAAGATGCTGTTGTGGGAAAACACTTGAAGAGTTTTTCCCTTGCCCTGTATTAATTTTTACGACTTTTCAAAGAAGTGCCCACTGTCAATCTCAGAGGAAGCTTGCTACTAGGCGTATAAGATAATTTGAATGCGTTGGTTTTGATATTGAGAAAAGTCCAACAGTGAAAATTAGGACGTTACATGTGCCTTGAGTTTTTGAAAGGGGTGTTTTAGTACTCGGGCGCGAGGAAACCGTATTAGTGAGGTAATGAAGCTTTTGAATCTCGACGATCTCAACGATGGAGTGCGTAATGCAGTTTCCACTCTTGTAGAGGAATACGCAGACCTCTTTCATTTGCCGGGAGAATTTCTCAAATCGACCAATGTTTGCACACACAAAATTCCCACTATAGATGATATTCCAATTGACACAAGGCAATACAGACATCCACCTTTTCAAAAACCAGAAATAGAAAAACAAATTAATAATTTGTTAGAATTAAATATTATTGAACCATCCGAATCTCCACACAATTCACCGCTGTGGATTGTTCCGAAGAAAGCTGACTCACAGGGAAATAAACGATGGCGACTTGTGATGGATTTTCGAAAATTAAACGTTAAAACAATCGGTGATGCATATCCACTCCTCTTGATAACCGATATGTTGGATCAATTAGGAGGAGCAAAATATTTTTCGATTTGCGATCCAGCTTCTGGATTCCACCAAATTGAAATGGATACAAAAGATAAACATAAAACAGCATTTGCAACCCCTCATGGTCATTACGAATTTAACCGAATGCCTTTTGGTTTGAAAAACGCACCAGCTACATTTCAGAGGCTCATGGACCTCGTTTTGAAGGGTCTACAGGGCAACGACCTTTTCATTTACCTGAACGACGTCGTCATATACGCACGTTCCATAGACGAGCATAAAAATAAATTGCAAAAACTCGCTGACAGATTACGTAATGCTAACCGCACTTTGTAAACAGATAAATGTGAATTTTTACGAACGGAAGGGCGATATTTAGGACGTTTAATTTCTGCAGATGGTGTAAAACCGGATCCTAAAAATATAGAAGCTGTAAAAAAATTCAACGCACCTAAAACTCCAAAAAATGTTAGAGAATTTTTAGGTCTCGCTGGTTATTATGGACGTTTTATTAAAAACTTTAGACCGTACCTTTACAGCCGACAATTTACGCTACTGACCGACCATCGACCACTCGTTTGGTTAAATTCAATGAACGACTCGACGTCCCGTGTACTGAGATGGAGAGAAAGGTTAAAGGAATTCGCTTTCAAAATCCAGTACAAACCCGGGAGAGTAAATACAAATGCAGACGCACTCTCCCGTAATCTGATCATTTTGCCTATCAAGTGCAAATGACGAATTAACGTGTCTCCACACGGAGAACAAATCCTAAATCTCAATCCGGGAATCGCGAGAACATATACATCCTCGCCAGACTCTCATTTCTAGGGTAAAAATAAAATTCAGAAAATCGAAAAATCGGATTCCAGAAGAAATTCCAGAAACTTCCATGGAAAATCAGTCTATCAAAATTCCTTATAGACCTGAACCCACAGATGTGGCAATTCCGAGAGAAACACACACGCATACGGTCATTGAAGAAAGTTCCGAAATCCGAAAATCATAATGAATGGCCTGATCATCCGTCAATTCAGAGCCTTAGTGATAAAGAAACACAAAATCTCGCGAACGAAAATCAGAACCTCAGTCTACAATTTAAATTTAAACAATTTAAATCCCCGCGAGGAAAATAAAAATCAGAGCATCGAGACCAGCGTATCTCAAAACATAAATCAAAATCTTGAAAATTAAGATTTTAATCAGAGCATCGGGATTAATGATTCTAAAAATGAAAACCAAAATTTTAATCCGAGCATCGAAACCAAAAGATCTCAAAGCAAAACTGAAAATCTTAAAAAAATATCAAACTATCGTTCAAATAAGCCAAAATCGAATATTAAACAGAGGAGTCGCGCTAGTCGACATCTTTCATTCAAAAATCTATCGATTCACGATGAATCATCATCGTCTGATGAAGACGAAGATAACACAATCACGATACCTGTAAACGTAGAGTATATCAATAAAACTCCTATATCTTCAGATGCAGAATCAGCAAACGATGAGGCGCAAGAAAGTGTAATTATAATAGCAGAAGAATTTGTTTCAAATAATCCAATTACACTTAACTCAAAAGAAAATCAAGAATCATCATAGCATAAAATCACTACGCCCAAAGTTAACAAAATCTTCAGTGATTTCTCACATACCTCAACTCCATACGACCCGAAAATCGCTATAAATAAAGGAATTTAAAAACAAAATAATTTTCAACGAAATCTTGCTAGAGAACTCTTAGAAAAACGTTTTCATAAATCGACAGATTATACTCCTTCCCCTGCAAGACGCGTTAGGAAAAAAGGTTAGGTAAAAAGACGCGTTAGGTTTTAATGAATCCATCAATGATAAGAGAATGGAATTAGATTCGGCAACACACAGACTCTCCCCAGAAAATATGTCTCTCACAGAAGAAGCGCTCATGCAACAAAGCATTCAAAATATAACTATGCAAGAAATTAACACTAATATAACTCCAATGCAAATGTAAATTTTAGAAAAATCAGTCGATAGAATATCTTCAGATGAGGATATGAAAACAATCATAAAAAGTGCACCGGCCGTAACAAAGCCGAAAATAATCATTCCTCGTGCCCCTATTCAAATCTTGGAGGCACAAACGCTTCGTAGATCCACAAGAGAGAGAAAACCAAAGAGATGTCCCTGTTGTACCGACGGTGAACACCACATACAACTCAAGAAACCTCGTATTCAAAGAAAAGCAATGGCAAGCAAAAAACAAATTCGAGTTCCAGAAACCATTGTTGAAATGTCCCCTCAAAATATTGCATCAACAATTAACGAAAATAATGATAAAGGGAAAAATTCATCCAACACTGAAGAAGCTAGATTATCGATATTATGTGACGATATTTCAAAAATATATGCATCAAAGACCAAAGATATTCCAGCAAAAGTATCAGGATCACAGACTCTTCAGGTAGAACATGATTCAGAAGATAGCCGGAAAGCAAGTAACGGCAAAAACGAAAACATAATTCCACCTCCAGTAGAAATTGCACCGCAAAGATCGTCAAATAGCGATAGCAATTCAGATCGTTTAAATATTCTTTTACCGATATGAAGTAATAAGTTCGTAATAGAATCCCACACAGCTCCTATCAACCAAACGCTCTATCCATATATTGAGTGTAACGCGTGACCGTGTACTACACTCTGGCAGTGACCCATACTCCCAAGAACGTTGCACTAAAAGTACCGATTGTGTGGAAAAAGTTATATACTTTTCCCCAAACCTTTCCGATTTTTTCTTGAATTATATCATCATTAATCCAGTGGTTAATGGACACACCCTGGTCAATCGTTTTTTGGCCTGGCGCTCCTTTAGCGAGTGTGTTTAAGACTGCGGTTCTCTCTATAGGAAACATCATACTTGATCGTAGATTCTCGAGGTCTTTAGTCGAATAAATGCCACTGTCTGCTAGATGTTCTGGGACAACAAATTCCCAAGTTTTCTTTGTGTCCGCAGACAGTGATTGTGGTGCTGCAGCTTGCGCCAGTTGAGGCAGAGATTGATACCATATATTGTTGATTGGGTACATTGGCGACAAGAAGGAATTATATTCGATTTCATGCCCGGTTTTAGTGAGTAAACATGTGTGCGGTATCATGAACATTGATTCGTTACCCCTTGTTACTGGTAATTCCTGATAACATTCGTCTGTTTTTCGTGTTCCGAGTATCTAATACCTTTAGATACAATTAACGTTATAGAATCAAGAGACAATTTAGAAATGAGTAAAGATCATTATATTTGCTTTGTATGTGCAGATGGAACAGTTTCCAGCGAAATCGGTAAAAGATTATTAAAAAATTTAACTCCGCAAAATACATTTGAAGTCGGTCAAGTTCATTTATCAGGCACACCAAAGAAAAAGGTTTTCGCGCTAGTAATTCAAGATCACAGCACAGCACCTTTAATTCAAGATAACGTCATTAAAGCATTTAAAAATCTAAAAACCGAAATGAAAAAAATGAACATTAATTCAGCTTCGATCTCTCGTAAACGTAGTAACCTAGACGATACAATTTGGAACAAAATAAAAAATATAATCAGATCGGTCTTCGATCAAACAAACATACAAATCAAAATATGCAAAGACGAAATCACAATACCCCCTGTGGAAGATAGAAACGTCATAATCAGAGAATGCCATGAATCACCGATAGCAGGTCATAATGGCGTCACGAAAACCTATAATAGAATTCGACAGAAATACTTTTGGGATAATTTGAAGAAACAGGTAGAGGATTACGTGAGAAAATGCGAAAGTTGTCAAAGAAGGAAATTAGTAAGAATCAAAGCCAAACAGCCAATGGTTATCACGGATACTCCATTAAATTGTTACGTCGAAGCTCTCACGCTCGAACTTTTTTTTAGCCCCCATTAAAAAACACGCAATACCAACAGTAGGTACTTGCAGGGCACGCGTCTACTGGTTTCTTCTTTCGGCGAAGCATATGTAGTCACTAAGTGCACCCAAATTTACGACAGTTGTAAAATACCCCTCGTTCAAAAACTCACGGCACGTGTAACGTCCTACTTTTCACTATTGAACTCTTCTTGATATAAAAGCCACTGCATACAAATTCTTTTATTAATTTGGTAACAAACCTCCTCTGAGATTGACAGTGGACACTTCCTCGAAAAGTCGTAAAAGTTAAAATAGGGCACGGGAAAAACTCTTCAAGTGTTTTCCCACAGCAAACATCTTTTCCTCCTTTTCTAATTATCTTTCAATACTCGCACGCAGTACGACATAAACTTTATAATGTACTGCCTTTTATTTTTGAACTATGATAACCCCTACCCAAAGTAACGAATGCTCGAACTCAAAAAGCAAACACCCGGAAGCCAAAAATGGGTTAACGACTGCTAGACGCAATGCGTGCGTCTATGCACCACTATTATAAAAAACTCTGTAAACGAAACCTTTATGTACAAACTTTAAATAACAACTTTGTAACATTTAAAAATAGGGAGATCTCCTCCCATACCAAATCTGACCTACATCTTATAGCGTATGGATACGTTTTTGTTAATCCGTGGGAGCCGCGAATCATCTCCCACTACCTTGATCAAAACTTACTATATAAACTCTGTTCAATTCTATTTTATATACACACTTCGATAAAAAGTTTGACTCTGTTCACGTCGTCGTAACGTCCGTTAAAATCCAGGCAAAAATTTACTTAGAAATTACCCGGACTTCGACCGAATTATTAAAAATCGATTGACGAGACTGAGATCTCTCAATCCGCGATAATCAGAATTATTATCGATAAATAATAAATTGTACCGAACTTGTAAAACAATAGTGATTAAAATATTAAATAAAACTTTGTTAATTTGTTAAATCGGCTAATATTTTATTCGGGAAATCACTCAAGGATTTCTCCGATTCAGAACTCCCGAAACATCTCCGAAGAGTATCGGGTGTAAAAACCCACATTGATAATAAATTTGTATTTCGCGAGTCGCGGACCAACCAACAGACTCTCTGGCCAAAGATATTCAAATCTTCGCGCTCCAAATCCGGTGGTCACAAGACTCGTACTCGATCCCTCTCCCGGGACGTAACAAATTATATATCAATAAAACTGGTGGCAGCGGAAACAAACGAATTCGCACCAGCAATAAAACTGGTGGCAGCGGAAACAAACGAATTCGCACCAGCAATAAAATTGGTGGCAACGGAAACCAACAATCAAAATCACACCATAATAAAACTGGTGGCAACAGAAAACAACAAAATAAACCATATTATCAATAAAATTGGTGGCAGCAAGAAGCAGCGGAAACCAATTAAATCACATCTCCAATAAAACTGGTGACAGCCGAATACAATTTAAATCGCACCATCAATAAATTTGATAAAATCGAAAATCAACCAAAATTATACGAAATTAACAAATTTCGTGTTATAATTCTTGACAGAGTACCACTAACAAGTAAACCGGTAGGCAAACGCGAACTTTTCAGATAAATCGTGAAAAAAGAAAAAAAGAATCTTTGTTCGCGCCATAAATCACTGAACACTTGAAAGCGAAGTCATCCTTCGTTATCGTGAAAACGGCAGCAAGTGTGACCAGACGGCACGCGTACAACCATCACCGAATCTTCAAAGGCCAGGTCAACTTCCAGTAGCTACTCGACACCTTTTTCGACCGCCTGCACAAGCATCATAAATTATCGTCTACTACATCTCCAGAAACCTTTCTTCTTCTCGACATCTACAAGATCTTCAACGAGTAAGTCAAAACATTTACAATGCCTAACGACACCGAAATCCCAATGGAAACATCGACGGCATATAATGCGTCACGACCTCAACAACAACAAGGACAGAAATCGAATACGTTCGCATCTTCATTTCAAATTCCATCAACTTCACAAATGAATAATGATACGTCACAATTGTACAATAGATATAGAGATGTTTCAAAAATTATACCAGAGTTCGATGGAACTAGTAGAACGATTTCCTTATCAGCTTACTTAAAATACTGCGACAGAGCTAAACAATACATTGCTGTTGCAACAGAATCAGATATCGTAACGTATTTAATTAGCAAATGCAAAGGAGCAGCTTTTGACACGTTAGATGATTCATCAATCACAACGATAGATGAATTAATAGAAGATTTAAAAGAGAGATTCAGTATTAAAAAGCCTATTGCAACGTGGTTTTCAGAAATATCGAAATTTCAACAAAAACACAAAGAATCAGTCAAAGAATTCCATAAGAGAATTACTAAATATTTAGACGAATTCAAGCAAGCAATCGACAGTTCATCTCTTAAAACCCAAGTCGGAGCAATAGAGCTCGCACAAGAATTAGCAGCAGATCAATTTCGGAAAGGTATTAAACCTATTTATCAAGCACATATTTCATTCGATAGCGAACCAGATATGAAAAAGATACTTACACAAGCTCGCGAAATTGAACGTTTTCTGGGTCACACCGACACAGAAAATGACAATTCAAAAATTTGTTTACCGATAATACAACAAAACAAATTTAAAAGTAATCCAAATCTCAAGAAATTTTGCAATCATTGTCGAAAAACAAATCACACAATAAATGAATGCTTCGCACTCATGAAATTAAATAATCAAATGAAAGTCAAAGTGATCAAATTTGCAATTATTGTAAAAAGAAAGGTCATGTAATTAAAGATTGCCGAAAAAGAATGTACAATAACAACAAGAAAGCTGAACAAACAAAGGCAGGTACAGCCCAGGGAAACGAGAAATCGACCCCTCGACAGGGCGCTGCGACGGGGCAACACTCGCAAGAGCGCCATGAATAGATAAAATCGTTCCACAAAAAATCCTTCGAGCAGAATGCAATCTCAACTTTACATCCATTAATAACAATTCTCCAACAATATTGTTGTGCTCGAAAGATTTCATAAAATCAGAAATTTTATTTTTGGCAGATTCGGGATCTCAATTAAATCTAATAAAACTAAATCATTTAAAATTTCCCGATGACATTAATAATTCAGTAATTTACGAATTACAAGGAATTTCAAATCATGATAAACGAATAACTCTTGGAGAAATAACAATCGAAGTAAATAACAAGTCAGAAATATTTCACGTAGTTTCAGATAATTTTCCAATAGAATTTGACGCAATACTTGGCAATGAATTATTAGGAAAAAACAAGGGTAGAATCGATCGGTTAGCAAAGTACGTACGGCTGAACGATACAGATTATCCATTTACAAACACAGAATCACTTCTTCTGCGGGCCAGACAGAAGACGATCATGTTTGTTCGGGTAAACAACCCGTTAAAGACGGGTTACGTACCGCGCATACCCTTAGGTGATGACATCTTCGCAGGTGAAGCTTTGGTTACTAATACTAACGGCAAAGCCTACTTATATGCCATCAACACCTCCGACAAAGACGTTAAGATAAATGTTCCCGTAATTTCACTATATCCATTCGATATGAGCATAGACGAGAACGATCAGACGGACGATAATTCCGCAAAAGACCAGACCTTCGTACACAATGATAGTACTCGGACGCGAGGAAACCGTGCTAGTGAGGTATTGAAGCTTTTGAATCTTGATCATCTTAACGACGAAGAGCGTAATGCAGTTTCCACTCTCGTAGAGGAATACGCAGACCTTTTTCATTTGCCGGGAGAATTTCTTAAATCAACCAATGTTTGCACACACGAAATCCCCACTATAGACGAAATCCCAATTAACACAAGACAATACAGACATCCACCTTTTCAGAAACCAGAAATAGAAAAACAAATTAATAACTTGTTGGAATTAAACATTATTGAACCATCCGAATCTCCGCACAATTCACCGCTGTGGATTGTTCCAAAGAAAGCTGACTCACAGGGAAATAAACAATGGAGACTTGTGATAGATTTCCGAAAATTAAACGATAAAACAATCGATGATGCATATCCACTCCCCTTAATAACCGATATATTAGATCAATTGGGAGGAGCAAAATATTTTTCTATTTTCGATCTAGCTTCTGGATTCCACCAAATTGAAATGGATATAAAAGATAAACATAAAACAGCTTTTACAACTCCTCATGGTCATAATGAATTTAATCGAATGCCTTTTGGTTTGAAAAACGCACCAGCTACATTTCAGAGACTCATGGACCTCGTTTTCAAGGGTCTATAGGGCAACGATCTTTTCGTTTACTTGGATGACATCGTTATATACGCACGTTCTATAGACGAACATAAAAATAAATTCCAAAAACTTGCTGAAAGATTACGTAATGCAAACCTCACTTTACAAACTGATAAATGTGAATTTTTACGAACAGAAGTGCGATATTTAGGACATTTAATTTCTGCAGATGGCGTAAAATCTGATCCTAAAAATATAGAAGCTGTAAAAAAATTCAATATACCTAAAACTCCAAAAAATGTTAGAGAATTTTTAGGTCTCGCTGGTTATTATAGACGTTTTATTAAAAACTTTTCGGGCATTGCAAAACCCTTATCAGACCTGACGAGCAAGAATGTTAAATTTCATTGGACATCCGAACATCAGTTAACTTTCGAGAATTTAAGAGAAAAATTATGCACCACTCCGATCCTCCAATATCCAGATTTTTTAAAACCATTTATCGTTACAACCGATGCATCAAATATTGCAGTCGGTGCGGTTCTATCACAAGGCAAAATCGGAGAAGTTCCTATGGTAGCAGCAGCATCTAGAGTCTTAAATGAAGCAGAAAAGAATTATTCTACTCTACAAAAAGAAATGGTCGCGGTCGTTTTTGCTTTAAAAACCTTTAGACCGTACCTTTATGGCCGGCAATTTACACTACTGACCGACCATCGACCACTCGTTTGGGTAAATTCAATGAATGACCCGACGTCTCGTGTACTGAGATGGAGAGAAAGATTAAAGGAATTTGATTTCAAAATCCAGTACAAACCAGGGAGAGTAAATACAAACGCAGACGCACTCTCACGTAATCCGATTATTTTGCCTATCAAATGCAAATGGCGAATTAACGTGTCTCTACACGGAGAACGAATACTAAGTCTTAATCCGGGAATCGCGAGAACATATACATCCTCGTCAGACTCTCATTCCCAGGGTAAAAGTAAACTTCAGAAAATCGAAAAATCTGATTCCGAGGACGAAATTCCACCACCTTCGCGGTAGTTCTCATCTACCTGCTCCAGCATGACAGCGCGCTGATCGCGTACGATTGCGGCGCTCCATCAATGAACATCACGCCAATGTCATTATTGGATATACAAGAGTGCGAAATCCCTATACCCAAGCCAGAGGTTAAAGAAACCTCTACAAAGAATACAACTACTCCAAAGAGTAGAATTTTCACACATTAAAGTTATACAATGCAAGTTAGAAATTTACAGAATAGTTAAATACTGTGGTATGCATTCTCATACTTCCGAAGTCAAAAACGGTCGTTCAGAATACTTACAAGAATTATCCGCGAATGTATGCAAATCAACGCACCTCACTAAATCGTATAACCTTTATAGCACCTTGTTCACCGATTTCAATGTTAATGCAACAAACACGAGAAACGTAATGTTAGCCGGATCAATCGACAATAATGTAAACTGTCACGGGACCTCATTTTCAGACAGTTACGGCTCCTGGGATAACGTCATTGTCATGGGAATGTTTAAGTTTACACTCTTAGAACAGTACGCGGCGGTTAACTTAAATCAAAACGAAATCATTCTACAATCGGGAGTAAGATGTAGCTACGACAAAGGGAGATGCGTCGACTTCCAGGGAGGATTTAGCTTTTGGGACCCTCTTGAATCCGATCAATGTAAATTCAATAATTATGAAATAATTTATGAAGGAGTGGCAGAAAGTATTCAGGATGCAGTCAAGCCCGAAAACGAAATATACTCAATCACTACGTCCGACATTACTTTCGCATTAACGGTCAAGGGCCATACGGTTATGTGTGGTTACAAATTATTGAAAACAGAACATCCTAAATTATTCATTGTTGACAAACAAAATGGCGACTTCTTCGCAAAAAAACATATATCGACTATAAACATGGACACATTCGCATATGTAAACTCAAAATTAGTGTATATAGTCAGACATTTCGGTAACCAAATAACAGATCTCTACAATAACGTTGTCAAACAAGAATGCGAACTCGAAAAAAAAGTCTTGCGCAACACTCTGGGTTTTGCAGCCCTGGCTCCCGCAGAATTCGCGTATTAATTTATGAAAGAACCAGGCTACATCTCGCATATAGCGGGGGAAGTATTAAGGGAACCGTATGGTCTAGAAATTTGAAAAAATCGATTTTTTTTTTTTTCGATATGTCGAAAGTATAGTATCTCAAGGATATACTGTGAAATTTTCATGCAGAAATTCTCAATATTACAGCTTCTACAGCCCATAACGCAGGTAGAGAGCGGTCCGCGCGCTCCTAACGGGTCTAGCGCTAACCGGTAACCTAATCGGAGCACAGCAGCTGTCCCAATCCTTCTCCGAAAATATATACCTGTATATAGTACATACTATATACCTATATATACTTTTCCCTTCCCCGAAATATACCTATTGTCGAACATTTGTGAGGGAAACGGTCATTTCGCTTTCCCCTGACTTGATCAGTACAACGTTACGTTTTGACGAACCAACATCGAAAATTTTGAAATAAAATATCAGAAAATATGGATAGAAAGCAAGGCCGTAACTCTTCTAGACGACCATCTTCTGTAGGTCGCAAAAGATATTTCAAGGGCAATCGATTCACTATCGAAAATACTACTGATTTTACGAGCACGTCTGCGAAAAAATTAAAAGGCAATGAGGAATTGGAAGTAAACGTTAATCCTACTTTCAATTATTGCATCATCGAATTCAGCATGATATTTTTAACGTTGCAACAGTTGTTGAAGTGTAAAGATTGTAACGGTGCGGTCACTTTTAGCAAAAACGGACAACGTGGTCTAGGATTCAAACTCTCTGTGAAGTGTGAGTGTAAAGAAACTTTTATTTTGTCTTCGCCGTTAATTGATAAGGCATTTGAAATCAACCGTCGACTTGTTCTCGCCCTGAGAATGCTTGGAGTAGGATTTGAAGGCTTGAAAAATTTGTGCGGTCTCATGGATCTTGGACAAGGAATTTGTAAGAGTACATATTACGGCATCGTGGACAATATAAAAATTGCAGCTGAAGCCGTCGCGAAAATCGTTTTCCAAAGAGCATTGAAAGAAGAAGTCGAGTTGAATGTAAAAGCTGGGCGTCCCGCGGATGAACTTTCTGTGTCTGGTGATGGATCGTGGGCGAAACGTGGATTCTCATCGCTTCTCGGTATTGCCTCGTTAATAGGGAAATACAGTAATAAAATTTTAGATGTTGTCGTCAAATGCAGTATATGTCAAGCCTGCTCTCAATGGAAAGGCCAAGAGGATACGATTGAATATGAAGCGTGGTATCGAGAGCATGAAGATCACTGTGACGCAAATCATACCGGAAGTGCTGGCAAAATGGAGGTAGACGGCATCGTGGAAATGTTCAAGAGATCGGAAGAGTTGTACAACGTAAAATACGCGAACTATATCGGAGACGGCGACACGAAAACGTTCAAAGCCTTATACGAAAGTTTCAATGCTTGCGTGTGGCACCTTGCGCCGAAACATCTGTTTGCCGGAAAAAAAATCATTGATATTGCCACTCACATTTCCGCTTGCATATTCAATGAAGGATTCGCATCCCTATTGAAAATAATGGAGACCATGGGCATAACAATCGGGCCACAAGCGGAGCAACTAGCGCAAAACCGAGACGAGCTGCGAGTATCGAGCGCCAACCGTAGGAGCACGGACAACTCCAAAGAGGCTCGGACAGCTCGAAGAAATGAAAGGAGTGAGGAAATCTTGAATTATGAACGTTCCGAAGGAATCCTATATGGTGCCGGAATCGCGGATTAACTGTAAGTATTCAAAATTTGCTCAATTTTTGAAAATATCTGTACCTCAAACTTTAAACTCATTTATCTCGAAACGACTTTTTTCGGCACCGCGCAGGTGAAAACAAAAAAACTATTCAACCGAATCACTTGAAATTTGGATATGTTGTTCACAACATGTATGGCTATCGTCGGGGCTGCAATCATAATTTTATTTAAATAATTTCTTATTGTTTATACTAAAAAACTAGTGAAAAAAACCCGATTTTACGAATTTTTTTTTCAAAAGCGCGCCATTTTGTCAATTTTTAATTTTTTCGATTTGTTCCAGCCCCGACCATAACTGCACTCTTTCTGATTAAGAATCTTCTTGAATTTTGTGTTTCAGATGAGTAGAAGTCTCGGATCGATCTTCACCGTCCGGGTCGGATTTTTCGAGAGGGTCGTCTTCAATGCCAATTATATGATAATAAACACTGTTTTTAAAATTAAAAAAAAAATTTTTTGTATACTTAATAAAGGTAGTAATAAACCCGAAAAGTTAAAACATCGATTTTTTAATTTTTTATGGCAAAAAAAAAATCGTGAAAATAGGTGAAATTTTCGTGCTCTAGACCATACGGTTCCCTTAAGAATTGCCAAATGTATCCCGGTCAATGTAGCAACACGAAAAACAGACGAATGTTATCAAGAATTACCCGTAACAATGGGTAATGAGTCAATGTTCATGATACCGCGTACACGTATACTTACTAAAACGGGACACGAAATTGAATGTAATTCCTTCCTATCGCCAATGTACCGAATCAATAATATTTGGTACCAATCCTTGCCTCAACTGGCACAAGCAGCAGCACCATAGTCATTGTCTGCAGACACAAAGAAAACATGGGAATTTGTTGTCCCGGAACATCTAGCAGACAGTGGCATTTACTCGACAAAAGATCTCGAAAATTTACGCTCGAGCATGATGTTCCCTATAGAAAGAACCGCTGTCTTAAACACACTCGCTAGAGAAGCGTCGGGCCAAAAAACGGTTGACCAGGGTGTGTCTATTAAACATTGAATTAACGACGAAATAATTCAAGAAAAAATCGAAAAAGTTTGGGGAAAGGTATATAACTTCTTCCACACGATCGGTACTTTCAGCGCAACATTCCTGGGAGTATGGGTTACAGCTAGAATGGTTAAATTCGTTATCGACACGTTAGTACACGGTTACGCGTTACACTCAATTTACGGATGGAGCGTTTGGTTGATCGGAGCTGTCTGGGACTCTATTACAAACTTATTACTTCATATCGGTAAAAGGAAACCAACTCGTAATCCCGATAGCGAAAATTACGTCCCCCTCCAAGTCATTGAACCCGACGAGGCGGAAGACACACCTGCAAACAGTAAAATATATCCGACCTGCCCAGCAACATCAAGTGAACAGAACAATGAACCAACGACTTCGGAAATTCAAATATGGCATCCAAGATCGCATCCGATAATCTCAAAAACCAACCGGAACTCGAATGTGTAGAAAATTTTAATACAGTGTTCCGTGTTCAATAATCTTTTGTTTTCTTTTTCTCACAAACGCCCAACTAAAAACGCACATGTAGACGTTGGACCTGAAGTCAACGGTTCCATCGAATCAATACCGCAAAAACAGATACGACATCGGAACAAAATCAATGATTCCTCCGATGATCAACGTCAAAAACAACGTAGAGCAACGAAAGACAGACATTAGAATCCAACGAATCCCACTAAGCAATCAATGACGCATGATCAAAATTTTTAATAAATAAAAAATTATAAATAAATAAATCGCTTATAACCTAGCCGGGCAAAAATAAAAGTACAAACACACGTCAAACTCCTTTTTATGTGTATATTTATTTTCATTCTCCTGTCTACTTCTCACCTCACATAAGCCAAATCAATTTTTGGAATGGAAACAATAATAGTAATAAATGAATGAGGGAATTTTCTTTTAATAATTGGGGTCATAAGCGGAAAAAATGCCCTCCGGGGTGAACCAGGCGGGGTGGTCCCAATCGTCTTCCGGATGAATCTGCCCCCACCGCCCTTCCAAAAGCCACCGCAAACTGCAAACGTCAAAATCCGGATAAGCCACGTCGAACTGGTCAGCAGTCGACCTCAGTCGCCGGTGCCCCATAACTTTAGGGTCCAATCGGAATGCCTGAACAAAAAAAAGACATAAATAAATAATTAAACCGTGTTACGAACTCCCGTATTGAATATTTCTTTTCGCGAATACTTACGCTAGTAAACATTGAGCAGAGCTCGTAAACTCGTTTTCCGAGCATAGCGTAACGATCCATCTCTGGTATTTTCTCTTTAAATTTTTTTTTCTCTCTATTGCTCAAAACGCCGTCACGTCTCAGAGTATTTTTCGGGTATGGTTCATCATCACGATGCAACGGGCTTATGTACCAAATCCCGACGCATAAAACCAGCAGAGTAGGGACTAGATAAAACATCGGGCCTACACCAACCCTGCGTATGCGGAACCTTAATTGACTCTCAAAAGAGATATATATATACATATATACATATATAAAAAGGAAAATCGTTCAAACATTCTCAAAAACTTCCATCAAACTTAGGGATATAGAAAATAAGTCTAGGAAATATTGTGCTATGATTAGAAATTACAATGTAATCATTTTTTTATAAATACTATAAGGAAAAACATGATATCTTTCTAATTTCTTTTTATTACTTACGCGACAAATATCGTCTATATATTTTGTATCCTTGAATACCTGTAATAAACAATTGCGTATTACAAAATACAACCAACGCATAACGTTATCTATGCGATAAATAATAAATGCAAAATCAATTTGATTGAATTATTATAATTATAATCAATCACATAACCATTAATCTAATTTTCTTTACAAAACGAAAATACAAAATTCAATCACTTTAATACTTTTACGTGTACATTATGTCATACATAAGCAATAAGAGCATTACAAAATAAAAAAATACGTGTATAATACATATTATACTTACTCTTAAAATTACAATTTATTTTTGTAAATCTTTTGTAATCGACGAACGAAGATACAAACAATATTACAGTGTCACTTACAAACATTTCGCCAATTTGTAATTGAGCGAGACGCTCAATCTCGGGGATGGGATGTGTTACGTCCCAGCTCTCACGCTCGAACTCTTTTTTTTTAGCCCCCATTGAAAAAAACACGCAATACCAACAGTAGGTACTTGCAGGGCACGCGTCTATTGGTATCTTCTTTCGGCGAAGCATATGTAGTCACTAAGTGCACCCAAATTTACGACAAGTCGTAAAATACCCCTCGTTCAAAAACTCACGGCACGTGTAACGTCCTACTTTTCACTATTAGACTCTTCTTAATAGAAAAGCCACTGCATACAAATTCTTTTATTAATTTGGTAACAAACCTCCTCTGAGATTGACAGTGGACACTTCCTCGAAAAGTCGTAAAAGTTAAAATAGGGCACGAGAAAAACTCTTCAAGTGTTTTCCCACAGCAAACATCTTTTCCTCCTTTTCTAATTATCTTTCGATACACGCACGTAGTACGACATAAACTTTATAATGAACTGCCTTTTATTTTTGAACTATGATAACCCCTACCCAAAGTAACGAATGCTCGAACTCAAAAAGCAAACACCCGGAAGCCAAAAATGGGTTAACGACTGCTAGACGCAATGCATGCGTCCATGCACCACTGTTATAAAAAACTCTGTAAACGAAACCTCTACGTACAAACTTTAAATAACAACTTTGTAACATTTAAAAATAGGGAGATCTCCTCCCATACCAAATCTGACCTACATCTTAGAGCGTATGGATACGTTTTTGTTAATCCGTGGGAGACGCGAATCATCTCCCACTACCTCGATCAAAACTTACTATATAAACTCTGTTCAATTCTATTTTATGTACACACTTCGATAAAAAGTTTGACTCTGTTCACGTCGTCGTAACGTCCGTTAAAATCCAGATAAAATTTACTTAGAAATTATCCGGACTTCGACCGAATTATTAAAAATCGATTGACGAGACTGAGATCTCTCAATCCGCGATAATCAGAATTATTATCGATAAATAATAAATTGTACCGAACTTGTAAACCAATAGTGATTAAAATATTAAATAAAACTCTGTTAATTTGTTAAATCGGCTAATATTTTATTCGGGAAATCACTCAAAGATTTCTCCGATCCAGAACTCCCGAAACATCTCCGAAGAGTATCGGGTATAAATACCCACATTGATAATAAATTTGTACTTCGCGAGTCGCGGACCAACCAACAGACTCTCCGGCGAAAGATATTCAAATCTTCGCGCTCCAAATCCGGTGGTCACAAGACTCGTACTCGATCCCTCTCCCGGGACGTAACAACGACAATGTCATTATTGGATATACAAGAGTGCGAAATCCCTATACCTAAGCCAGAGGTTAAGGAAACCAAAATACAACTACTTCAAAGAGTAGAATTTTCACACATTAAAGTTATACAATGCAAGTTAGAAATTTACAGAATAGTTAAATACTGTGGTATGCATTCACATACTTTCGAAGTAAAAAACGGTCGTTCAGAATACTTGCAAGTATTATCCGCAAATGTATGCAAATCAACGCACCTCACTAAATCATATAACCTTTATAGCACCTTGTTTACCGATTTCAATATTAATGCAACAAACACGAGAAACGTAATGCTAGCCGGATCAATCGACAATAATGGGAACTGTCACGGGACCTCATTTTCGGACAATTACAGATCCTGGGATAACGTCATTGTCATTGGAATGTTTAAGTTTACGCTCCTAGAACAATACGCGGCGGTTAACCTAAATCAAAACGAAATCATTTTGCAATCAGGAGTAAGATGTAGCTACGACAAAGGAAGATGCGTCGACTTTCAGGGAGGATTCAGTTTTTGGGACCCTCTTGAATCCGATCAATGTAAATTCAATAATTATGAAATAATTTATGAAGGAATGGCAGAAAGTATTCAGGATGCAGTCAAACCTGAAAACGAAATATACTCAATCACTACGTCCGACATTACTTTCGCATTAACGGTCAAGGGCCATACGGTTCTGTGTGGTTACAAATTATTGAAAACAGAACATCCGAAATTATTCATTGTTGACAAACAAAATGGCGATTTCTTCGCAAAAAAACATATATCAACTGTAAACATGGACACATTCGCATATGTAAATTCAAAATTAGTGTATATAGTTAGACACTTTGGTAACCAGATAATGGATCTTTACAATAACGTTGTCAAGCAAGAGTGCGAACTCGAGAAAAAAAGATTTACGCAACACCTTGGGCTTTGCAGCCCTGGCTCCAGCAGAATTCGCGTATTATTTTATGAAGGAACCAGGCTACATCTCATATATAGCAGGAGAAGTGTTGAGAATCGCTAAATGTATCCTTGTTAATGTAGCAACACGAAAAACAGACGAATGTTATCAGGAATTACCAGTAACAAGGGGTAACGAATCAATGTTCATGATACCGCACACACGTTTACTCACTAAAACCGGGCATGAAATCGAATGTAATTCCTTCTTGTCGCCAATGTACCGAATCAACAATATATGGTATCAGTCTCTGCCTCAACTGGCGCAAGCTGCAGCACCACAATCACTGTCTGCGGACACAAAGAAAACTTGGGAATTTGTTGTCCCAGAACATCTAGCAGACAGTGGCATTTATTCGACTAAAGACCTCGAGAATCTACGATCAAGTATGATGTTTCCTATAGAGAGAACCGCAGTCTTAAGGCGTCTTCTCACTTTGGAAATTTAAAAAAATCGATTTTTTTTTTTTTTTTAATTTTGAAAGTACATATCTTCAAAAATGTCATCTCGAAATTTCATAAAGATCGGACGAGTCTAACTACATTTTTTGGCGACCGTTAGGTGACTACCTGAGAGTACCCGGCGATCCCTTTCACGCCGCTCGGACGGTCCCTGTATATCTGACTCTATACAATTGAATAGCCGTGTTCTTTTGTTAATGTAGTACCCCTTGCTTAGGTATATTCTGTTTTCGGGTCTATACTCATGTAATAAGACCTTAACACGTGCATTTTTCAAAAGAAAATCACTCGGCAACGATGCTAAACTGGTCGTAAAAACCCAAGATTTAACAATAAAATTGATGACAGAATTATCAACAAATTACTCATTGGCAATTCGAAGAAACCTGAATTCTGTCGAAGATATGCGCAGGGAGATCTGGGCAGGATACTATCATAAAATTTCAACCGACAGCAACCCACAGCATACGTATTGTTCAGACTCATGGTGCAAGTACAAGAAAGCAGTGAAAAACAATCAGATAGAAACTTTTAAACATCCTCCTGCTCTAGCTGATGATGTTCAAGAGGTTTTGAAACCGATCTATGAAGAACTGACGAAGGACGAGTTACTGGAACGATGCCTCGGAGGAAATACCCAAAATAACAACGAGTGTTTCAACAGCTGTGTCTGGGCAATGGCGCCGAAACACGTTTTTACGGGAAGAAAAACCGTGGAAATTGCTTGCCAAACAGCGGCATGCATTTATAACGAAGGGCTACAACCTGTTTTAAAAATTTTGGAGGTGATGGGTGTCAAACTAGGCCCTATCGCCGTTCAATACGCCGAGAAACGCGACAGTGATCGCGTACGCGTAGGGAACCGCCGCAGCTCTAACGCTTCAAAAGAGACTAGGTCGAGACGAAGGGAAGCTATTTTGGACGAACACACCTTCTACGAAGAATCGGAAGGTCCATTGTATGGAGCAGGCATCGCTGATTAACCCGAGGTAAGGTTTTTTCATGATTTTTCTGCAACCAAAACTTTAAACGCAGTTATCTCAAAACAAGGTTTTTCGGTGCTTTGTTGATGAAATTTCGGAAACTATCCGGCCGATTGTCATGAAATTTGAATGACATATGCTTCATAGTTATGGCTATAGCGCATATCATCAGATTTTTGAAATTTTGATTTTAAGAATTTTTTTTTTACAAAAAACTGCAAAAAAATCGTGGTTTTTTTTTACTTTTTCGAAAAACGTGCGCCATTTTGTTATTTTCGCGAATATCAAAAATCTGATGATATGCGCTGTAGCCACTGACATACTGAATCTAAAACAGTTTTATTTTTTTGTTTCAGACGACCCGTCTCGGAGATACCATCAACAAGCCACGACCATAACATTTTTACACGGGTTTTTCGATGCTACTGATGTATTATAATAATTGTTTAAAAAAATTAAAAAAAAATTTTTTCATGTACTTGAAAGATGTGTTTATTACATAGGATCCGTTTTATCCCATAATTTTAAGCAAAAATCCTCGAAAAAAAATCGCAAAAACAGCCTATTTTTGAGGCGCTTAAAGTGAGAAGATGCCTTAAACACACTCGCTAAAGGAGCGTCAGGCCAAAAAACGATTGACCAGGGTGTGTCCATTAACCACTGGATTAGTGATGATATAATTCAAGAAAAAATCGAAAAGGTTTGGGGAAAAGTATATAATTTCTTCTACACGATCGGTACATTTAGCGCAACTTTCCTGGGCGTATGGGTCACAACCAGAATGGTTAAATTCGTCATCGACACGTTAGTGCACGGTTACGCGTTACATTCAATATACGGATGGAGCGTTTGGCTAATCGGAGCTGTCTGGGACTCCATTACAAATTTGTTACTTCATGTTGGTAAAAGAAAACCAACTCGCAGTACCGATAGCGAAAATTACGTCCCCCCTCCAAGTCATTGAACCCGACAAAGAGGAAGACACAACTGCGAGCAAAAGTAAAATATAACCAACCTGTCCGGCAACAACAAGTAACCAAACAGAAGAATCAACGTCCTCCGAAACCCAGCTTTGGCACTCAAGATAGCACTCAATAATTTCGCATGCCAAACGAAACTCGAATGTCTAAAGCACATAAATTCAGCATTCGGTTTTCCATCTAAACCAATTTTCTTCTGTTTTATCAAATGCCAAGAATGAAATATTCTTGCAAAAAAACATATATTTGCGATTAAATCTTATGCAACAAGAAGCACTCATGCAACAAAGCAATCAAAACATAACCATGCAAGAAGATAACATTAATACAACTCCAATGCAAACATCAATCGTAAAAAAATCAGTCGATAGGGTACTTTCAGATTAGGACATGAAATCAATAATAGAGATCGGAAATGCACCGACCGTAGTAAAGCCTGAAATAATCATTCCTAAGGTACAATCGCTTCGTAGGTCTATAAGAGAAAAAAACCCAGGAGATATTCTTGTTGTACCGACGAAGAACACCACATACAGGTCAAAAAACCTCGTATTCGAAGAATGAAAAGAAAAGCAATAAAAAGCAAAAAACAAATTCGAATTCCAGAAACTATTGTCGAAATGTCTCTTCAAAATTATGCATGTACAATTAACGAAAATAATGATAAAGAAAAAGGTTCATCCAATACTGAAGAAAATAAATTATCGTTATTGCGACGACATTTCAAGAATATATGCATCCATGACCAAAGATATCCAAGCAAATAATATATCAGTGTCACAAACTTTTGAGGTAGAAAACGATTCGGAATAGATAGTCAAAAACAAAATAACGGTAAAAACGAAAACATAATTCCACCTCCAATAGAAATTGCACCGCAAAGATCGTCAGATAGCGATAGGAATTTAAATTCAGATACAATCAATGTTATAGAATCAAGAGATAATTTAGAAATGTAACTCCTCAAAATACATTTGAAGTCCGTCAAGTCCTTTTATCAGGCACACCGAAGAAAAAAGTTTTCGCTTCAGTAGTTCAAGATCACAGAACAGCACTTTTAATTCAAGAAAATGTCATCAAAGCATATGAAAATCTAAAAATCGAAATGAAAATCTTATATATATAAAAGAAAGTCGTGTTAGTACACTATTTAAAACTTAAGAACGACTGAACCGATTTGGCTGAAAATTGGTGGGGAGGTAGCTTAGAACCAGGAGACGGACATAGGATACTTTTTATCCCGTTCCCGTGGGACGTGATATAAAACGTGGTATAACGAAACGCAACAGACACATAAACGTAATGTTGTATATGGTTAAGTATGGTTGAAAATTTGGCAATTAGAAATTTTGAAGTTGACAGGTTGATGTGTTTGTTTCGAGTTTCTATTAGCTTATTGTGCCGATCTTGTGATTAGCTTGTTGTGTTCGATCTCTTGTAAACGCAGTAATCTAGACGATATAATTTGGAGCAAAATAAAAAATATCATCAGATCAGTTTTCGATCAAACAAACATACGAATCAAAATTATATTACCCCCTGTGGAGGATAGAAATGACATAATCCGGAGAATGCCATGAATCACCAATAGTAGGTCATAAAGGTGTCGATAATTTGAAGAAACAGGTAGAAGATAACGTGAATAAATGCGAAAGTTGTTCTACAAGAAAATCAGTAAGAATTAAAACAAAGATAACACCAGAATCTCTCAGAATTTTTGAGCTCGTATCCCAGAGCATACAGAGCAATAGGTTTTTTAATACTGAATCTTTTTTTTGAATCTTCTATTAATTCATCTATCGATGTGATTGATTGATAACGTGTCAAGAGTTGCTCCTTTCTATTCGCTTATTAAATACGTTACGATATCTGATTCTGTTGCAACAGCAATGGATTGTTTAGCTCTGTTACAGTATTTTAGGTAACCCGATAAGGAAATTGTTCTACTATTCCCACCAAACTCTGGTATCATTTTTGAAAAATCTCTATAGCTATTGTACAATAGTGATATATCATTATTCATTTGTGATGTTGATGGAATTTGAAATGAAGATGCAAACGTAGTATGCGGTATCGATTGCTGTCCTTGTTGTTGACGAGGTTGTGACGAGTTATGTGCCGTCGATGTTTCCATTGGAATTTCAGTGTCGTTAGGCATTGTAAATGTTTTGACTTACTCGTCGGAAAAAAAGAGGTTCTCGAGCGATGTAGTACACAACGATTTATGACGCTCGTGCGGGAGGTCGAAAAGATGTCGAGTAGCAACTGGAATTTGACCTGGCCCTTGAAGATTTGATGATGGTTGTGTGTGTAATCTGGTCACATGGTCACTTGCTGCCGTTTTCATGATAACGAAGGATGTTTTTGCTTTTAACCGTTTAATGATTTATGACGCGATCGAAGATTGTCTTTTCTTGTCACGATTTATTCGTAATGTTCACGTTTCTGTACTGATTCACTTGATAGTGATATTCCGTCAATAATTATAACACAAAATTGTTAAATTTGTATAATTTTAGTTGATTTTCGGTCGGACCAATTTTAATGGTGATGTGATTTAATTTGTTTTTGCCGCCACCAAATTTGTGGTGATGTGATTTTGTTGCTTTCCGCTGCCACCAATGTTATTGATATATTAAATTGTTACGTCCCAAGAGAGGGATAAAATGCGAGTCGCGTGACCACCGGATTCGGAGCGCGAAGATTCGAATATTTTTCGCCGGAGAGTCTTGTATTGGTTGGTCGCCGACTCGCGAAATACAATTCAATATCAATGTGAGTTTTTCCACTCGATACTCTTCGGAGATGTTTCGGAGGTTCTGGATCGGAGAAATATCAGAGTGATTTCCAGAATAAAGTTTTTGCCGATTAACAAATTAACAGAGTATTTATTCAATATTTTAATCACCATATTTTAACAAGACCGGTACAGTTTTACAATTTGATCGAAAGTCCGGGTAATTTCGTTCGAGTTAATTTTGTTCGAGTTTTGGACGGACGTTACGACGACGTGAACACAGTGACTTCTAATAATATTATAAGATGCTTATTGAAGGGTAAACGGGGCTTATATAGTAAGATTAATCGAGGTGGTGGGAGATGACTCGCGTCTCCCACGGATTCACAAAAAGGTATTCATACGCTATAAGATGTAGGACAGATTTGGTATGAGAGGGGACAGCTCTCCCTATTTCGAATGTTATAGAATTGTCGAGCTGCATTTCGATATTCAAAGCTTACAGTTGCGTTCATACATAGCAGCGTTTAGAGATTTCGTTTTATGAGTTTTTTATTATGGCGCCGCACAGACGCACGCATTGCGTCTAAGAGTCGTTGACCCTTTTGCGTGTTTCGAAAGATAATTAGAAAAGGAGGTAAAGATGCTGCTGTGGGAAGAAGAGTTTTTCCCTTGCCCTGTTTTAACTTTAACGACTTTTCGAGGAAGTGTCCACTGTCAATCTCAGAGGAGGCTTGTTACTAAGTTTGTAAAATAATTTGTATGCAGTGGTTTTTATATTGAGAAGAGTCTAACAGTGAAAAATAGAACGTTGCACGTGCAACGTTGAGTTTTTGAAAGAAGGGTGTTTTACGACTGTCATAAATTTGGGTGCACTTAGTGACTACATATTCTATGCTTCGCTGAAAGAAGATACCAATAAACGCATGCCCTGCAAGTACCTACTGTTGGTATTGCGTGTTTTTTAATGGGGTCTAAAAAAAACTTCGAGCGTGAGAGCTGGGACGTAACAAGCTATTAAGGAATCAGCATATTACATAACAAAAAGGTTTTGCTATTTAAAGAAACTTTATTAGTAAAATATTTAGAGTATCTCAACATTTTTCATTATTCGACACCTCTCAGATAATAAACCCAACAAATTTGCATGGGAAATGGTTCGACGTATGAAACTACGAGTTTTCCAGTTATCGGATATTGTTTTTCTTCCTCCGAAGGATCATTCGGGCTGCCAAATTTCACCGTAATCGTTGCGATCTGCAATTTAATGTGACAAAAAATATACAAGTAGTAGTTGTCTATACTGTTGAATAAAATGATTCACAAACCTCTTTTGACTTGATTATATTTGAAGATACTGGTGCTATTGAAAAGTCATCCGCTCCCTCGATGGCGTAGACGAAAGTTTTCGTCATCTCTGATACGTTTTTGAAGGCAATATTTATCGTTGAATTCCGAGAAATCGTGAGAGGTCCTTGAGGTTTTGGAAGGGTACAAGTACCAATGAGGGGGAAACTGAATAAATGTCAAAATAAAAAATGGAAATTTACCATCTCCATGTCATTTTTTCCTTAAGTAATAATAATGGTTGTTATTGATTCACCAACTAATGATTATTCCATTAAATATTACATTTTCCAATATTACGTATATTTCCAATATTCCAATATTAGAATGTTACGTAAAAGCCAAGTATTAATCGTGTGTCTTTTTATTATGAATATATAAAATAATACGTGTTACGTCCCAGGAGAGGGATCGAGTACGAGTCTTGTGACCATCGGATTTGGAGCGCGAAGATTTGAATATCTTTCGTCGGAGAGTCTGTTGGTTGGTCCGCGACTCGCGAATTTTATTATCAATGTGGGTTTTTACACCCGATACTCTTCGGAGATGTTTCGGAGGTTCTAGATCGGAGAAATCTTTGAGTGATTTCCCGAATAAAGTATTAGCCGATTTAAAAAATTAACAGAGTTTCATTTAATATTTCAAATCACTATTGTATTACAAGCTTGGTACTTTTTACTATTTCTCGATAATAATTCGGATTATCGTGGATTGAGAGATCTCAGTCTCGTCAATCAAGTTTTAATAATTCGGTCGTAGTCCAGATAATTTCTAAGTTAATTTTTGTCTGGATTTTAACGGACGTTACGACGACGTGAACAGAGTTAAACTTTTATCGAAGTGTGTATATAAAATAGAATTGAACAGAGTTTATACAGCCTGTCCCAAAAGGGTCGAAGGATCTCTGAAGGGGTGGTAGATCTCGAAATTCTGAATCGAAAAGTCCTCAGCGGTTTTTCGCTCCGATGCACCCCTGATGAGTTATTTATAACTAATGACAGCCAATAATACGCGTGGGCTGGGCGGCGCGTGGTGGTTGCGTGTGACGGTGTGCCCGGCCACACCGCGAGAGGCAGGGCTACGCCGCGCGACGTGGACGTGTGTGTGTGCATGGGTGTGAGGGCCCAAGCTAGGCAGCGAGTTGATTGTATTGAAGGAGAATGCGAAAACAATAAGTAGCGCCCCGCGATGATACATTTTTATATGAAATGGATGATAAATTAATTAAATTAAATGAATTCATATGGAATTGTGAATCCTGAATGAAAAGCGAAATCTCTACTGAAGATGTTAAAATTCCACTTATTTATTTACTTAAACTAAAAATAAACATCAGCTTGGCGTTTTCTCATACGATATTTTTTCATTATTCATTGAAAACAAAAAAAAATTATACGCATTAATGGTCGAATTTTACGCATGCTAATTAATTTATTTTCATGATTGTCGGACTAAGTTAATTGATGAGTGATATCATCGACTCCATCAATGACTCTTCCTCCTTACTTCTCGAACGAATCGTCTCGAGATAATTGAATTTAAGGTGTTTCTGAACAGGGAAATAGCGGGGAATAGCTGAGAGGTAAAGATTTTCAAAACTCTCGACACGGAGAAATAGAAATTTCAACATTTCAGTGTGTGATTATTTCACAGAATGTATTTAATTTCAACAAATCACAATTTGCAGACATTTCTAGGATTGAGGAGTGGATGATCTCCTCTCCTTAAAAATTCAAGCATCCCTTCAAACGGTGAGTATGTACATGTAAAAAATATTAGAAATACATTTTTTTGCAATGATTGATCATCATTTATTGTTATTCGTGTTGTGTAGTTATTGTACAACACAAACAACGTCAGTATTCGTCAAACGTCAAACATTTCACCACAACATCTCGTAATTATTATTCTTCGGGATCCTGGGAGGTGTCGGGTGTATTTTTATAACTTTTGAATCCTTCGAAATACATAATACTTCAAAAACATGTGCACGGCAAACAAAATTGTGTTCATAATTTTATTTAAATTCACAACCATCATTAAAAAAAATTCTTATGCAAAAACAAAAAAAAAAATTCTTATGTAAAAACAAAAAGAAAAAAATTCTTATGCAAAAACAAAAAGAAAAAAATTACAACGAACTGCTAAAACTGTAAGACTAAAAATTGGAAATGTCAAAAATTCATAGCAGTGTTTCAACAATTATTAGAATAATTTTTTTCCAACGATTGTTGAGAATTTAAATAGAATTAAGAATAATAGAGGGATTCAAAAGTTATAAAAATGTACCCGACACCTCCGAGGATCCCGAAAATAATAATTAGGAGATGTTGTGTTGAAATCTTTGTACTGACATTTTTTGTGTTGTATAATAATTACATAACACGAATAACAATAAATGATAATGAATCATTGCAAAAAAAATATATTTGTAACATTTTTTACATGTATACATACTCACCGTTCAAAGGGACGCTTGAATTTTTAAGAGAGGATTTTATCCTCTCCTCAATTCTAAAAATGTCGGCAAATTATGATTTGTTGAAACTCAATACATTTTGTGAAATATTCGCAGACTGATATGTTGAAATTTCTATTTCTCCGTGTCGAGAGTTTTGAAAATATTTACCTCTCGGGATATTCGCTATTTCCTTCTTCAGAAAAACACCTTAAATTCAATTATCTCGAGACGATTCGTTCGAGAAGTAAGGAGGAAGAGTCATTGATCAAGTTGATTATCTCACTCATCAATTAACTAAGTCAGACAATCATGAAAATAAATTAATTAGCATGCGTTAGCTTCGACCATTAAAGCGCATAATTTTTTTTTGTTTTCAATCAATAATGTAAAAATATCGTATGACAAAACGCCAAGCTGATGTTTATTTTTAGTTTAAGTAAATAAAGAAATGGAATTTTAACGGCTTTAGTAGAAATTTCGCTTTCCATTAAGGATTTACAATTCCACATGAATTCATTTAATTCATTCATCATCCATTTATGAAAATGTATCATCGCGGGGCGCTACTTATTTTTTCCGCGTTCTCCTTCAATACAATCAACGCATGCTGCCTAGCTTGGGCCCTCACACTCATGCACACACACACGTCCACGTCGCGCGGCGTAGCCCTGCCTCTCGCGGTGCGGCCGGGCACACCGTCACACGCACCCACCACGCGCCGACCAGCCCACGCGTATTATTGGCTGTCATTAATTATTAATAACTCATCAGGGGTGCATCGGATCGAAAAACCGCTGAGGACTTTTCGATTCAGAATTTCGAGATCTACCACCCCTTCAGAGATCCTTCGACCCTTTTGGGACAGGCTGTATAGTAAGTTTTGATCGAGGTACTGGGAGATGATTCGCGTCTCCCATGGATTAACAAAAACGCATTCATACGCTATAAGATGTAGGTCAGACTTGGTATGGGAGGTCTTCCTATTTTTGAATGTTACAAAATTGTTATTAAAAGTTTGTACATAGAGGTTTCGTTTTAAGAGTTTTTTTATAACAGTGACGTATTGATGCACGCATTGCGTCTAATAATCGTTAACCCATTTTTGCTTCCAGGTGCTTGTTTTTTGAGTTCGAGCATTCATTGCTTTAGGTAGGGTTATCATAGTTCGAAAATAAAAGGTGGTGCATTATACAGTTTATGTCGTACCGCGTGCGTGTATCGAAAGATAAATAGAAAAGGAGGAAAAGAAGTTTTTGTGGGAAAACACTTGAAGAGTTTTTCCCTTGCCCTGTTTTAACTTTTACGACTTTTCGAGGAAGTGTCCACTGTCGATCCCAGAGCAAGCTTGTTACCAGGCTTGTAAGATAATTTGTATGCGTACGTCTTACTATTGAGAAACAGTCTAACAGAGAAAAGTAGGACGTTACACGTGCCGTGAGGTTTTGAAAGAAGGGTGTCTACGGCGGTCATACATTTGGGTGCAGTTAGTGACTACATATTCTATGCTTCGCCGAAAGAAGATACCAATAGACGCGTGCCCTGCAAGTACCTACTGTTGGTATTGCGTGTTTTTTAATGGGGGCTAAAAAAATTCGAGCGTGAGAGCTGGGACGTAACAACGATATTCACAATATTATATTATTATTGTATTGTAATGTTGCACATTGACAATAAGGTCCACGGTATGCGATTATCCTAAAGGTTTCAGAAAAATGTTCATACCAAATTTGGCCGAGAGTCTGGGAAGTAGCTTGTAGTATAGCCTTTACGTTTTTAACATCAGATGGTTCATAAGTGACTTCTAAAATGCTTTTTCCTTCAGGTGGAACTATGATAGTTCGTTTGCAAGTGAACGATGTTTCGTCTAACTGTTAATTGAATTTTTTCCGTACAAAACAATTATTTGAAGATCAATGTTTCATATTCTCGTAACAAATAATGCGTAAATAATTTACCGTTATCGTAAATTCGGCATTGTTGTTGCTTATGTTATTTATTACAATAGGAAACTGCGTAGATGAACCGAGCATTGCTGTAACGTTAGTAACTTTTTCCGGGAGTGCGGATGTTGCTTTGAGCTTAAGCTCGTAAGGAAAATTTCCAAGTTCGGGACAACTAACGTCTAGTTTCGTTACAGTTTCTTCGGGCATCAGCGGAGAATACTCGATAATTATTTTATCCTGTCATTAAATAAATGAATAAATGAAACACTTTGGATCCACTGATCGCTATGCAAATATATAAAATGAAAAAGGTACAACATACACTTGATTTTGGACCTATGATTTTTGGTACGTTGCGAATTTTTATATATCGATGTTGACAAATTGCTGTGAGCGTAACACTCCGATCCTCCAGGGGATTTTCAATTTCTAGATGATAGCACGTCCTTGACCTTGCTGGTGTTGTTAACTTTAGCGTTGAAATGATGTCGGGTTTTGTCACTTTATACTGAATCTCATAAAATTCGTATTCACCATCATCGTTTGTAAATGTAATCTGAATAATTAAAAAATGGAATTTCACGAAGCAAAATGAGGAGAGTTTTTTTTGTACTGACTAGATTTTCGGTGTGAGTACTCACGTGAAACTTCAAGGTAGTCTCTTTGTAGCAATGGAAAATAGCACGGTAATCTCTCGATCCATTGGCTGGTACGTCGAGACGAGCGTTGCCAATGAAACTGTATTGTGCTGCATTTGTCTTTTCACAAAAAAGATGCGGATTAAAATATTCTAATTTGCCTGTTTCGTTTATCTTTTCTCAAAAGGCATTATTGCAACTGTATTTTTTTTTAACGTCGAACGTTTGACATTTCCACATATTCTTTCCACTTGGCACGACAGGGCTTTTTTCATGCGCTTTCATTCGCGTATGCTTTTTTTTATATGATTCAAAAGATTTTCAGCGTACCTTAAGATCATTTACGAGCCTGATATCACATTGAAAAGATTGTTGCTTGTGCAGCCAATTTTTGACTGGCAACAATTCGACATATTTCGTTTTTGCTGGCAATTGTCGTGATATCGTTGCCTCAAGACTTGGTTGTAAGCTCAAGCCCATAAGCGTATAAACGAGCGGTGTTTTCCCTTCCGGTAATTTGATGATAAGTTTTTCCTTGCGTACAAAGTACGAAAAATGTATAATGACACAGTTAAAGGATCTTAAAATAAACAGTAGAATTTAAATGAATCAATAAATGATAGAATGCTGACCACGTGAGGATTTTTTTCGTTATTCATGACAAGCGGCGAATACGTCAGTGCGTACGAGTACGATTTTTTAGGAGGGATACTAAAATGTTTTTCGGCTTCAAAATATCCGTTGTTCAAGGTTGCTTCAACGTTCCAGGCAACATTAGTGTCGTTTGTAATTGTAAGATTTTTCGTTTGTACAGACCTCACAGGCACGCTAAATCTTATGATGTCGATAGGGTTCGGAATTTTGCAGCATGCACCACTGCATTTAATATTGAGGCTTGAATGTTTTTCTATTTCGATGCTAGCCTAAGCCGAGAGATGAAATGATCGAATTAGAAATTTTGCCATGATTTACATAAAGTTTAATATGAAGATTTAAAAAAAATATAACTATGTGTAAATTAATCCAAGACTTTTCAGACGAAAAAGAGAGAGAGAGCAGCAGTATAATTGGTATTTTACAAACATTTTTTCGTAAACATAAAAAAAACATCAATCCCTTTTTAATATTTGAAAATTAATTATTCCTTCGCAGATTGTCTTGCCGCCAGAAATCAATTGGATATTTACGAATTAAGGAACTGTTTAACAATTGTTGTATATTTTCTCAAATCGTGAAAAACAAGCGCATTAATAAAAGCATGACACATACAAAATTATAATTTGCTTTTTTTTATTATTTTTCCATCAATTTTTCTTTTTCTTTTTTATAAATTGGATTGATATCTATGTATGACAAGTTACCTCGGTTTCTAGCATCAGTGAGAGCTTTTTGGGGTGAAAAGATACATCGAAGGTAACGTCCATCCCTGGCGAGCAATAACCCGAAATAGGTTGAAGATCGAAATGAGGTTTTAATTTGGAAACATTCCATTTGAATCTTGCACCGAAGTCACCGTTATTATAAAGCACAACTTTCTTAACGTTGACACAATTTTCGACGACTGTACCGAAATATAAATGACTTTGGTCGAGATGAAATTCACAAGCTACGCAACTTCCGCGAACGAAAAACAACGGTATGAGGAATGAATCTGCTTGGGCACCGATTTTTTCAACAAAATTCGTCATTCGTTTTATTGGTTCGAATTTAACGATTATTTCAACGCTCTTCCTGGGTTGAATGGTAACTTTGTTGTTAGGCTGAATGCTCAAAACATCGGACATTGAATCACTCTCGTATTGTCCGGTAAGCGCAATTTCATGAAATTCCTTAGGCCGCGAAGAATCTTCTCTCGTCATTTTTGTATAATTAATCGATTGTTCGGAGCACGCATTTTGTCGTTTCCAATCTTCGTTGTATGAAGGCAATTTTTTCAACACACCAAATAGTAGTTTGGCAGGTGCACGTGCAGAATTCATAATTCGAACTTTACGAGTGACGACTTTACCCGCTGGAACGTTGCCAAGCTCGACAAATTTGTCACGAACGTTTTCGAGACATATCTATTAAAATTTCATTGAATATCGAGCGAATCGTTCAATTGCTTAAACATCCGAAATTATTTTATCATACTTGGTGAGCGAAAGTTGACTAATTAATGGATAGGGTATTATTATTTTTCTCTCAAATACCCTTTAGGGGTGATTTTCCTATTCTTTATTATTCCCTTATTTTACTCTTCCCTTAAACCCCTCTAAAGGTGCGTCTGCAGCACTCTTGCATCTTCCACTGCATCGCATTTGAACGACAGTACGGAAAAACGAAAAACCATTTCCAATACAATAAGCCCTTTTGACAAAGTTTGGTGATTCACATTGGAATCATCGGGCTCCGGAAAAATGACCTCCCGCTCAGCGATTCCCGATGCGTCACCCGGGCACTAACTAATGAGCCACCCATCCCCGTATCGGCGATGCCCATTACTTTTTACTCGGGTGACCACCGAACAGGCATGCATAACTATCGCTGTCGGTTGGTTTACTAATAGTTTTCATTATATTGAACTAATTGCACGAGATGGCATGAATGGACGAAACGTTTCTTACCTTGTAAAACATCCCTTCGCCTTGAAAAGTTACAACTTGTTTAATCGTCGAACCATTTATTAGAAAAATGACATCTTCTCTATAACGTAATGTTTCTGTAGGGCGAAAATGTATGAAGATGATGGCGGTGGAATTGCCTGGAATTGCTTGAGAAAGTGCCTCGAGATCGATCTTCATGTGAGGTACACTTTCGAAAGTGCATTCCACTCTGCCGATATAAAAAAAGATTCAAATTGGTTGGTAATTGTCTTATAGAGATAAATAATAATAATCTTTTTATCACTAACATCGCTGGTGTTTTTTCATTATTCGTGATTAAAAGTTCAGCTACGTAGGGCGGAGACGTTTCATCTTTTATGTAGCAGGGACCAAAATCATAATTAACAAAGTTGAACTCAACGGAAGGATTCTTTGACGTGGCTTTTACAAACATGTGATAAATGGGCCCTCCATCGATCTAAGAACATAAACGAAGTTTTTTTATTTTCATATTATTTAAAACAAATTTATTATATCAAATTATAGAAAAAAAATGCTGTCCACTGGGAAATTGAGAGAAAAACTATCGTCAAAGAGATTTTACCTTCAACGTAATCGGATGTTGGCGTATGATTGTTTTCCGTAGAGCCAACAATTCGAGGTGGCACGTTGACTCGGAAATGTTGGAAACATGATCAAATTCTTTAGATATCGTGAGAAAATATGCTCCATTGGCTTGGCTCTGATACTTGGCATCATTCATACCAAGATCCCATTCATAGCGGAACGTTACGTCACTCATATTCGCTATTTCGAACTTAATCATTGCAGACTTGTTGAGATTAAGTTTGCCAAAGTCCAAAATATTTTCGCGATCGTAATAGGCTTCGCGAATTTTTTTTGGTTCTTTACCACTGCTGTATAAGACTCGAGGAATTATTTGACTGACTCTTACGGTCACTGATATACCTAAGGCATTTTTCATTCCCCTTATCTGACAGTGTAATGGGAATATAAAATCACCCACGCGAATTGGTAATACTGAAATGCTGAAAAAGCAACATTCAAATCTCAATTTTATCGATAGCATCGGTATATTTTTTTAACATTGTTGAAGGAAAGTTGATATGGTTATATTTTAAATTGGAATTCTTACTGCAAGATTTGTTGAGAAGCTGGCTGTAAAATTCCTGACATTGGTGACACTACGAGCTTCTGAAGAGCTCCTTCTTCAGAGTACAAAGTGTCGGGCAAAATTTTCCATGAAAATTGTAAGCTTTCATTATTCACTAAGGTCAAAGTACCTTCGGATTTAATTCCCACTAGAGTCGGTCTCATAATCAATTTTGTTTCGTTAAAGTTTATCGAAGGTTCGGTGATGTTTGCAACGAGAAGAAACATTGTTTCGAGCTCGTATCTTTCGATTGAGAATCGCCAAAAAGATTCAAAAATACCAAATTCCTCAGCGAAGAATGAAAATACGATTTTTGTACGTTTTCCCGATTCCGCAAGATCTTCTTCGTGAAGACAATGAAAGAATGGCAGTTCATCGGATGTATGAATTGTCATATCCTTCCAAGTAAAGCGATAATTTTCCGTGGTTGGATTAATCAAATAAAATTCTTTTACGTGACTATCACCAATACCGATAGCACGAAATTCAACTACGCGGGGGAGGAGAAAATCCTCGTCGTGTTCGTTTGTGTCACCTCCACCTGCTTGTGGATAATTGATATTAGATTTTCGTCTTTCACTCGTCAAATAATCACTTTCTTCGACATCAAAGTGACAATATGGAAGCAAACTTCTTGCGGTTACAAGTATATTCGGTCGCTCGAGGTTAGGATTCAAATTTTCGATTCTGAAAGACAAATGTACGAATGTACGCAATCGTTTCAATTTATTACTTGTACTGATATATCGCACACGCACTTGATATTGAATAAATTGGTGACAGACACACATCTCAAAAAATGATTTGTTTCGTAAGAAAGGATACAAATTAATGATCATTTTATGTATGAAGCATAGCAAATGTAACGAAAAATATGTGGAGATAATTAGGGGGTGGAAAACAATGGAAAGAATTACTGGCAAATTAGGTAGGCTTTGTAGTCAAAGACATCGAGTGGTGAGAACCGTAGAGTAAATTGGATAGATGTCCTTGCCGGGATAGTACCGACATCCGGTTTGATAGTAAAAGCTTGATCATCGCTGTTTTCTACCGAACTTCCGGTGGTACGTTGAGTTCTAGCTATAGAATCGCTGTATAGATCGAACGTATGCGTACAGGAACAATTGTACGGCTCAACATCGATGATGGAAGACTTGTCTTTGAATGAATTATAAAACAAATCAGTAATTCAAAGAGAAAGACCAGAGTCAATACATTAATTCAAGTTTGAATGAGAAAAAAAACCTCGCAGTGTAATGGGTCTGCAATAATCAATATCGATCGTCTCATCGTCTCTTTGACGCCTCGAATAAAATTCCTTGAGATGTGATTCGTCGGCTTCGGGATACAAAATTCCACCGGAAGATCGTGACTCTGGACGCGAAGGATCGTTCTTTGATCCGCTAAATTTAGAATTGGAGCGCGCCAAGCTTTCTGGCAATCGCGTTGGATAACCGGCGTCCATGTCAATTTTCCATTCGAAGCGAAGATCAACGTTACCAGGATTTTCCATAACAAATGTGTATTCTCGGTTCTATGCATTTTAATGTTGAAAATAAGGACTGGTGGTTAAAAACATCTCAGTTCGATATCAACAGACAAAGAAGGAAAAAGTGGGAAAAGAATAATTGAGTTGAACATTTCTCGTAATGTCAAATCATATATTGTTTCAATAACAATCGAAACTTGAAAAATATACCTGAAACATTAGGGTATCTTTGAAATTTACTTCCTTGACGGCACACGAGAATTCTGTATATGCAGCCATCGCTGAAAAGATAAGTTGAATAATTCGTGAAGTTCCAGACAAAACTTCGTGACTCGGTTCTCGCGTCGGTACGACAACTTTTTCTTTGGCCGTGTCTATTAAAAATTCTGCGCTTTCTTTTTCGTTATTCCCTACGTCGATCCATTCGACGGTTGTTTCTCGATCGTCCCAATGATTTATTTCTCTCCTCTCATTCGGGAATCGAATTTCACTTACAGCGCACTCGAGAGTCATCTGAATAAATGTTTATGTAATAATAATAATGTAATGTTATCACTTATCTACATTTAATTATCCATTCATATGCGGCATTGAACCTCATGAATAATTTTCGCAATCTTTATATATATATTTCTTCTGTGCGTGTGTTTGTCACCGAACTCCTCCTAAACGGCTGAACCGATTTTAATGAATTTTTTTGTGTGTGTTCAAGGCGATTCGAGAATGGTTTAGATTTACAATTCGGTCAAATTTAAATTGTTTATTCAATTAATTTTCGAATTATAAAGACGTGTGTACAGGACAACGTCTGTCGGATCCGCTAGTAATCTTATATATTTCGATAAAGTTTTAATTCAATTGACTCAATTTCGTATTAATGAGACTCATGGAATTTCTTTTTCGATATTAACGAGGGTTTTAATAATTACTAAAATTACATTATTACACAAAAATGGTCGTAAAACAAATGTTATTATTCAAAAATATTTCATCCCTTGAAAAAAAATCATTACGGAATTCTTACCTCGTTATAAGCAATAGGTTCGGTTGTTAAAAAATTCACTGTTATTTCCTTCTTTTCGAAACGTCCCAGATGCCCGATCGATGGCACAAATACGACATTCAGATGTAATGGAAATTCAAAACGGAAGTAACATTCTCGCGATTTATTCACGATTTTGAAACTTATTTTGTTTAATTTATTGACGAAGCAAGTGCCGTAGTCGAGACTATAGGCTAAAATTCCTGAAGCGGAAGTTTGTGATGCTAGCGTTATACTCGAACCTATCGTTGAATTATTGAAGTCGTTATTTTCATTATCATTTTATTGATGGCAATAACACCAGCAATCATAGAATAATGAATTATTAGAATTAAAAAGATTTCTCAAAGTTTCAAACTTATTTATTGTCTACCAATATTTAACCAAGAAACAAATTACCTGCACGTGAGAGTGAATTACCAGGGCGATTTTTCAGAGATTTTCTCAATCTGCGTGGTCCATCGTTTGCATTCGATCTTGGAATTTCAACGAGTGGCAAATCTTCGATAACGACGTTCTCGACGAACCCATCGCCGTCAATCTCCAAAGTCGTATTCTCATATGGATTATCCAGTACATGAAAATATATCTGCGACTTTTTGTGCCCAACTTCCCTCGGACGAAAGTCAATGGTTAATTGTGCCAATTCGTCTGGACTCAAAGTGCACATAACACTGCGTTGTTCACGTTCATGTTTTTCCGAATTTTTTACAAAATCGACGGAATCAAACTTGTTGTCAGAATTTCGAATGCTGAAGAGCATTTCGGTATCGTGATGAATCCCAACGATTATTTTCGCACTAATTTTACCAATATTCTTGAAGGACAAATCTCTGGAACTTCTTTCGTCGATGATACATTTACCGAAAGAAATGTATGATTTTCCTGATCGTTTATCCGTTGCTGGCACGATCATAGTGACTTCCGGTACACAGCCTTCACCCGATAGTTTTATCGATAACTTATTGGAATCTTTGTTCAATTGCTCGGGTAATTCGACCTTGACTTCAAGTACTCCAGAGTATGTCTTTGATAAAAGGGGGGTTTGTTCATTTGTGAAATTATGAAGTATAAATCAATTGAACTTTATAAAAGCTATACCGATTCGACGATTTTTTTATACCTCGATGAGGCTCGGTGTAAACGAAATCGAAAATATTCTACTGCTCGTTGGTAAAATGGTCTCCTGTACTGTATCAAGTGCAAACGTATCAGGTTTAGCATTCTTCGGGATTAAAACTTCGGGACGAAGGCTCACTGTCACTCTCGCTGGCACGAGACCACGATTGTGCAATTTTAAACTCGTTGTATGAGGTTTGTGTATGTTGACTCGTTGAAAGTAAAGACACTTCTCGTTGCGTGCAAAAATTGTATGGGCGTCAATCTGCGTGCGAAGATCATTAATAAATATTACCATAATATAATAGTCGTTAACATTAATGTAGCAACGGCGAATTTTTAACAAAAAAGTTATGAAAATATTGTTAATTATAAAAACTCATCTACAGCGAAAAGTAGAGTAGAGCAAATCACTGCATATGCTCTCTAAACCAAAAACGCATACATGAAATAAACTATTTGATGCTACCACGATTCATGTAATGTAGAAGTACATACATAATAAGCCGGAAGACGATGGCGATTATATATATATGTCATATCAATGTTTTATCAATATTGATGATATTTATGTTGACTTCCTTTTTATGCAAATGTGATTATTCCTTATTCGCAAAAGGGCACATCGAGGTATCATATTTCATTTTATAATAGTTCCAATTTTTGTTTCAATGTTTTTTAAATTTCTCAATGTCTTATAATAAAAACTAACTTCTTTCGGGCAGTTAAAATCTTCAATGTAATCGGTAAGATAACTCTCCGGAAACATCGTATCGAGATCACGAAAATCTATGCAAGGGATATAAGAATCGACTTTGATGAGTAGTATTTTGCACATTTTATCTTCGGGTACACCGTCATCGACGCTAATGAAAATTTTTTCTTCATGATGACCTTCCGTTTCCGGATAACAGTCAATGGTCACTGTTTTGATGGTTCCGGGATCGATACTACCTTCGATATCGGATACCGTGAAAGGTCCTAATCTCAAAGAGGCCAAAGTTTCGTGTCTGTTGAATGTCGATTTCAAAAGTAATGAAAATGACAAATGGCAAAAAAAAATATTAATTCCACCTGATAAAATAAAGTATGCGCACTTCGATTATTTCGCTATTTGTGTAAAACTAAGTACGCTTATATAAAATTACGAATGTTTTGAATTTTTTTGTGTTAAGAACTTCGATAAGTAATAAGAAGCCTTTCTTTCGTGTAAAAAATTATTGCTTTGTCCGACAGCGTTTGCACTTTTATTCCTAAGAATATGAAAAAGTTTGTAGTGCATACTTTATTTTGTCTATTAATACTGTAAGTAGATAAATCCTAACAGAAAAAAGGATTGTGCCGAGGACTTATAATGTAACTATTATGACCTGGAAGTTCCTTTTCTTTTGGTCTCAGTTCTTGGTGATTTTTCTTTTCGAACTTTTGGATTCGGATCTTCAACACTCGTAGCTTTGTCGGGTGCATTTTTGACTCGATATTTCATAGGAAATAATCCGATATTTTCCACGTTAATATGCAACGTTTTTTTGTCGCACGTTTCCATCGGACCAAAGGTTATTTCGGAATTTGGTATCAAGCGAAATCTAACAAAGTTAAACGTTTCATTTCATGAATAAGTAAGGGTTGCATTGGGTTAAAGCCTACTTTCCTTACTTGGCACAATGAGCCTCTATGGATAAAGTAAGTGGGAATTCTGCCACGACTGTAGCGGTGTCATTCAAGTCAATTAGATTGCATCGTAGAAATGGAATCTCTCGTAGGGTCATCTCAAATTTGGGTTGAAACTTTATCTACCGTATAATATATACATCAATCGAACGCATTTTCCAATTTTTTAATTAATATAACTAAATAAGAATTGTAATCTTTTGGTATGCCAACAGTTCCATATACTTGTTAATCATGACAGATTAATGTAAAATTTATTTTTACATGAACAGTTGAAATCTGTTCCGGCACGAGATTAGCTGCAGCTGGTGAAATTTCAAGATCTTGTTTCAAACTTTTCCATACATCTCGATCTGTTTTGGTCGTCATCTTATCGCTCTTTTCAAATTCGATTCTTCGAGTATTAATGACAAAAAACATTCGGTGTTTCAGGCGAATTCTTCGTACATACTTGTATTATGTAATATTTTTATTAATTTATCGATGAGTTGTGAACTTACATGTATCTAACATTATGCAGACTTCGATTTTTGATACTGAAAAAATTATTAACGATCGAGCCGACTTTCACTATTCCTAAATCAATCGGATTCGCCGAATTAATGTCAATCGCGACGTCATAAGTTTCACCAGTAATCCTTATAATTTCTGTAAAGAGAGCTTCTTTTGGATCGTCAAAATCGTCCAAAAATACACCGAAGTTCATTGTGATATTTCCCATTACTCCGATCTGAGACAGTTAGTATTGTTAGGAACAATAAATATTTAAATTACCCACATTTACACGCAAATAATAACAATTTTAGTAACGATTTTCATAAACAGAAAAACTTTTACTTGATTCGCCAGGAACGTGAAGATAACCGTACTCTCGCTTCGAGCTTTTGTCCAGCCCATTGATGGCGCAAACTCTATCTGGGAGCTCATGGAAATATCAGGTGCTATTCGCCAAAATATGGGAACGACAGAATTATTATGAATTTTTAAGTTTTTAGTAATTTTCCTATACAATAAGACACGACCAAACGATATGTTATTGCCTTCCACTTGGACGTCAAGTTTCGCACCATTACTGCGTAACTAAAATAAAATTAATTTTGAGAATCATTCATATTTTTACAAAATCCGTATTCGAAAAAGCAAGAAAACCTACTTCTATCGTCTCAACACGTGGATTATTTTTTACTAGAAGAAGTAAGCGATCTTCGTTGATTCCGAGTTTCGAGACACTAGCGATTACATCAACAATACCGATTTCATCCGGCTAGAAAGACACAAATACATTAAAAAATGTATTTTTTGATTGTACAATTGATAATAACTTTTATAATTTGACGGTACCTTGATAAATAATTTTTTCGGTTTGACCTCAAAATTTTTTGATTCATTCCTCATGAGCGAAACATCAAGCTCCAAATCCATGTTCGAATTATTGCAAAATTTAAACGCCGTTTTTTTACGATGCACCCTTGATTTCGAGATTGCGATTTTATTGGGATGAAAATATTTTAATTTAAATATAAGTTGTAGATAATTAATATGATCAAAGTTTTTCACCCTTACTTATTATCCTTGTCAATTAGGAGTAACGATCCGAAATCGAATGTCTCAGTGTCTTCGAAAAACGTAGGTTCGTTCATATTTCCTTTCTTCAATTGTTTTACCTACGGGGTATAAAATGATTCTGGTTGGTAGTTTTTGAAAAATTAATTTAACCTCTTATTCCGGAAAATCACGAACTTTTTTGAAAATTTGAGTTGGGTCCATGTCTAAATGCGGAACACCACCGGATCCCGTTACTTTGATAGGGTAAAGAGAGTTACAATTCACGATTCCTAACATGTATGTTTCTTGGAATAGATCAGAACTTTTCGGACTAAAATAAATTTTAAAGGTGCGACATTCCCCGGGCTTGAGAGTAATCCGAGATTGTAGATTTTCTTCCAGTGATGCGAATGAGTTTGGTCCAACGATTTCCACAGTTTCTTTCGATATATCGGACATTTGTAATCCTAGATCGACTAAACCAAAAACTTCATTCGCACTTATCGTTTTTTTAATCTCGGATGGTAGAGGATTTTTCGGTAGAAGTACAGAATAAATTTGAGAACGAGGTATCTGCTGTTCTTCGTTTTTCAATCCGTGAGCTGTTACATAAATTAATATAGTTATGATATTCACTTTTTTCACACAACAATCGTAATAATCCTGTAATTATCTAACATTGTGTGAGTATCTTGTATTTCTGATCATGACATTTTTTAGTCGGATTTTCATTCTTTTTTGTTGTGCACTTAATTAGGCAGTCAATTATTTTTTGGGAGAAATCCCCATTTCTTTATAGCTAAACCCGTTATTTAATCTAGAAAACGGAGCTATTTACTGACACGTTGGATTTAATATTTCTCTGTTCTTTGCGATGTTGTCGACGATTACGTCGAGAATCTTTGAATTTCGGGGGTCGTTGATCTTGACGTACCATATCCAAAACCGGTCAATTGTTTCATCCTTGTTCAGAAATGAATCATGAAGTAATGTATTTTAGAATATCGCTGATGTTAATACTTCAGTAACTAATTCACAATATCACTTCTATACATGATAAATAAATACTTTCTGTAAAAGCGATACACTTGTCGATATTTCCCTTACAGTTTTATTAGTCACGATATGTGGTCGTTCTTTACCCTTCAGAGTTTTGGAAATCTTTGGTACTGCCGTTTCCTGAATGAAAGCATTTTATGGAAAACCGAAGAAAAATTGTAAAGTTAATTTTACGTTCTTAATGATGAAATTTATTCTTTTAATTACGATTAATTTTCGTGTAGGGTCCCACTTATGTAAAATGGACAATATTGATTGTAGGCTCGAGTAGTATTCATCAATTTTATCCACAGTCTTTTGCGAAAATTCGGCGGTCACTGGAATAAAATATTGTCTATTGATGAATATATTTTCATTTCAAATTCATTGTTATATGAAATTGACCAATGTTAGAAATAACGAGTGATTATAAATTGATGAGTAAGTATAAATTATTTTTTTGAAAATAAAATTCATGTGATCATTTTCTCGTTTTTTATTCAATTGTTTGGTCAATATTTCTGAAACTATCAATCTTTTCACCTTTTTTCTCGTTCGGAAATTCCGGTGAAAACGATGTTATATTCGACTGCCTCGTTTTTAAAGATGTTGGATTTTTAATTTTAGTGAATGAATTAGAATCCTTATTGTTTATGTCGGATTTCCGTCCACGATGCTTCAATTTAACATTTGTTGAAATCAAATGAAATTAATTTACACGTTTGTTGAATAAAAAATACTCAACTATCTCTTACTTTTTGTTTCTTTCTCAGCTCTGACAATCGTTGTTGGAACTGTACACGTTTGCTCAGAGCATCTTGGCTTCTGATTCTTATGATTTGTTCACGATAGAGGTCTTTCTCTGCGTCAGGTAAAGTGTCAAATTCTGAAAGAGACATTTCATCGATCTCCATCAACTTTTTCCTCGTTTCATCCATCAATTCGGTTTCATTGTTCGATGAAATTGAATTTTCGGCTTTGCGAACGCCGAGAGACTCATAAAATGAGACGAATAATGGATATTCAACGTCTCCCAGAATTTGCAGCAATGAAGATAATGTTTTTGCTTCTTTCAAAATAAAGCGGTTTTTTAGAGTTTGTAAAATGAAACCTTCGCGCAAATCTTCCATTGACAGTCTGTAATGAAAAATGTTCTCATTATAAATTTCACAATTTCAACGAGAATATTAAAGTTTTTTTCTCGCTACATCTTAATAACTACGTATTTTGAAAATGTGCTCCCTCCAGCCATTACAGTATCAAACTTTCTGCTCATGATAAATTTATATACATTTATATGTATTTTAAATTGTTTCACGTCGGCTTTTTGTCTATTTTTTTTCAAATATTTTTTTCCTCTTCCGTAAACTGTATGTGCGCTTTCACGGAACCCTCTACATTTTTATTTCTTCCCACCGGTTCTGCTCTTCAATAATCCCCTCCCCTTATTGTGGAATTGACACCGCCGTACATCGGATTACGGATGCGCACGAGGGTACGGGTAAACTTCACAAAACTCGCCCCTATGCAATCGCTCTTTTCGATAGACTTTGGTGATAGTTCCCGTAGAAATCACCACGCTCGAGAAAAATGACTACCCGCCCACAGATCCGATGCGCTAGTCGACGCACGGCTCTGCGATCACCAATTCCAGTATTCTTCGCGTTCAATATTTATCTGGTGCAACAGCGTGGGCCGCACGTCGACCGCGTATCCGTTGCTGTCGCTCGACTATATACTATGTTTTCTAATGTTATTGCTAAATAAAGTATTTAAATCAAAGCCCCTCAATATAAAGTGTACATGCAATGCCGATTAATTAATCTTATCATCTTTCGCTGTTCCTTTTTTTTACGGGAGACATTACCACCTACCTTTGTTCCAACAGTTCAACGAAGAGTTCAAGATCAACATCGCAAAATGTCTCTGCAATTTTTACTTGAGGAGTTCGAGTATCTTTTTCACTATCTCTCGTACTAGTTTTTCTTTCGCGAGATTTATCTCGAGATAATTGAGGTTCACTTTTTGTTTCAAGGTTACTCTCGATCGTTTCGATCTTGTACTCATACCGACTCAGAGAGTCGAGCGAATTTAATTCGTCGATCGTTAATATTTCTTTCTTGCCACCAGATTTTTCACTAACCGACAGCAATTGCCGATATTTTGCGTCGATAATCTCACGTAGTTTGGCTGAGCAAGCTGTATTTCCGAGTGCGATCATCTCAGTTATCACATTATTCAAATTTAGCAGGGACACACCGAGGACTCGAGATGTTTTACATGCGACCGGTTGATATTCTAAAGGAAAATTGATTTCTTTTGAACGTTTATAACAAATCCAGTTTGAAAAATTAGTCGATGTAATTGATAACCATGCTGTTAGACGTCACAAACCAGCTAACGGTGAACCGTGAAATATAATGCAGATTTTTTTTTTCATTGGAAATTGAATAATTCCTGCTCGGTTATCCATGGATTTTTTTTTTTCGAAGGCATCGAAAACCTCTTTTACGGGATCTTTCATAGTTTCCCGAAAATCTGGTTGTTTTTGCAACTCGTTGATAAAACCTTGCGCAAAAGAGAAGAAAATTGGTAAATTAAGAACAATTAACTGAATCATTAATGAAGTTCTCACAGTGTAAAAGACTCTCAATCTCATCAGGATCATCTTCGGAAGTTCGTTCTATGAACACTTCGGGCTCGCTAGACATGGCGATTGATAAATTTGGTTCGGACGATGGGGCTGTACTTGAAAATGTACGTATTATTCTTTTCGAGTGTTTTCGGCTTTTGGTGCCTTTCGATTTTCGCGATATTGGAGCGATCGGAGGTTCCTTGATTATGACAATATTTTCATTGACTTCCGAATAATTTTCATGAAATTCAGTCATTTCTTCGTTATCGTTTGTTTGCATTGAGCTCGGCGGTCGCGTTGCTAAATTGCGATTCATTTCATTGACGAGCCACTCGTAAAAATCATAAAATTGTACCGGCAAAGTTGCAGGAGGTATCCGAACAGGAATTAAAATGCCCTCAACTTGGTAATAATGACTCAAGATACGAATCAATCGATCCTCGTGTGTAACGAGCCTGTAAAAATTTATAAGTCGATGATCACAGAAAAAATAATTTGGTTGGAAAAAAAAATGTATTCTATGTAACCAAATCATTTATTTCCATACGCACGAGTAAATATTTCATATCTACAACGAAATAATTTGTCAATTGCTCTACCAAAGCATTATTCGAACATCAAAACAAAATGTCGTGTTAAACAAATACATGTCGTAGTATAGGAAAATATTTTGTTAGTTGACGAATACAATTTTATGATTTGCAGTTAGTTTTTGGTAATTTCATTGAACTGCAATTTGAACTATCAAAACGACCTTATTCGTAATCAAGCATGTGCTCGTATTAAGTCAAATTATAGGCTTCTAGACTGTTTATTAGTGCAAATTGGTTGAATAAAAATTTCAAAAAATCAAAATTATATTAAAATTGGTTAACGTGAATATTTACAACATTTCAACGGAATCCCACGGATATTACATAAACAAAGTTTGTAACGAATGTATCATAATATATAGTGAAAATAAAAAAACATCAAATCATCGCGAATGGCAATTCTGTTAAATTGTTCAAATATCTTGATTACAAATATGCGAAATTAGTTCAACGGATAACAACACTGTTAAGAGTACAAAATAGCCTGGTCATAAAGATAATATCTTTCATAAAGTTAGTAAAAACATATATGATGGAAGTAAATAAGGAATTGAAGCAATGAAATATGCCGTGAATGAAATCGCACTTTACCTGTAAGCACTATGTTTTTAGAAGCAACAGCAAAACATAATCTTAAACTGATCGAATTTTTTTAAATGTAAATGGATATTCCGTCAAAAGAATGGAATATAAGGTTTAAGGAATCACAGGAAAATACTGTTAATCGAGTTATAGTTGCAATAAAGAATCACATTTTGTTGACATAAGTCATACTCAGTCGAATGTGAAAAATTCAAGTGGTGTAAGGAATTTGATTTTGTTTTAACAAGCATTTAGGTCAAAGAATGGAGCAGCCATTTGGTCAATGTAATATGTAATTGATTGTGATGGATTCAACTATGACTTCGTTGAATTGAAAGTATACGTTCTGTCGAGGCACGCCATACTTTCAACAACTCCGCTTCGGAAATTCGAATATCTTTTTTTTGGCAGAGTTATCCAACTTCAAGTGCGGCAAGAAATATCGACTGGTGTATTCAAACTTTCGAGCGGTAGTGCTAATGTATTACATATATACTTGAGAATAAAAATAAGTACACTAAGTTGACCATGAGTAGGACTCAATTAGCCATCCTCCGAATAAGACGCCGTTCGGTTTACGTGCTAGCGTAATGCAATTTTTTACGAATTATTCATTTCGATCGATCAAGCTTTTGTTCATTTTGACAACTTTAATCATCATCATATTTGATTGATCTTGATTCACTCTTTTAGTTTATATGCCAATATATTTGTTGGGAAGAGATAAATAATTTTCCATATTTATGAAATAAAGATTTTACGTGCAACTAGGTGGTTGAGTCAAGTGTATGTGACATTTATTACTTTTAAGGAAGTCGTTTGATCTATTGTGTGTTTAGATTTTAAACAAACATACTGTGTTAGTGGGTACATAATTCGACGAAAGAAATATGTATATGCCATTGCTATTTTAATAAAATCAAATAATTGACATGATTTATTTGATTTGAACACGCTGGGCCAAAATATTTTATATGAATCAACTATTCCACGTTTACTGCAACAAATTCATTTTCAGATTAAAGATTGAAAAAACCAACTAACCATATTTGGTCAGGGTGATCAATTCATTTTTTCATAGCACTTAACAAATATAATGTTAAAAAATCGTCAAGGGGGTGCGAGTAATTACTTGTCCAAATGTTGCCAGTATAATTCGATTGGTCGCCGTCCAATATTTTCAACTGTAAATGTTTTTTCCTGAGGCTTCGAGTATGGTAAAACGCAGTTGAAGTTTATCGAGGAATGTGCAATTTTGAGCTTGTTTTCAATCCCACGTCCCCGAAGAACAACGATCAAAGGGTCGAAGCAATGTTGAATTTTGATCGTTAATTGACTCTCGATGTAACCCTGAAGAAAACATGTCAATGAAAAGATCAAGAAATTCATTCGTAAAGTAAAGAAAACAGTACGTACCGGTTTTGCAGGTTGAAAATAAATTTTTATGCTGCCAGATTCGCCAGGTGAATAGATATCGATACCGTTCTGCATGTAGAAAGGTCCATCTGAGCGATTACGTCGAGTCGGTGGTAATTGAGCCTCCCATGCACAATTGATCAAGCCTCTAAAAACATTTTACCGCATTCAAGTTCACTGTAAAGTAGCTATGTTTCGTTAATCTCTAAGTGCTCACTCGTTTTTTATCAGTACGTGCGCGAGCATAGATTCCCCTAGTAGAATATCTTGGAATGTAAGGATTTTTGGAACTACAGACATGAAGGGAACCGTCACAGTCGCCAGAATGACTATAGGTAGATTAAATCCATTGGTGACCTGTTGTAAAATATTTTGAAAGAAAGGCACAAATAATCTTTGACTCTTTTATAAATTTGTGAATGACGTTGTACACATTTTTGAGTTTTTGAGTCGCTCTCTTTACCTCCAGATAAATCTTTTCTTTAACGGCTGACGATATTTCCGTTGTATTCAATTTTAAGGGTTTGAACGTAATACAAAGTTCGACAAATTCACCGGGCATCAGGACAGTCTGGTCGTTGAAATAAATATTTATGCCATGTTTGGTATCCAATTTATCAGGTTTTTTCAAACGAATTCGCGTACTCTGTGATCCGTAATTGTAAACGCGAGTCGTATAGTTTGACGTTTCGCCTGCGATCACGTAGCCCATATCTGTGTAAACATGGAAGAAAAATTTTCGACGAGAATTTCGATGAATTTTTCCACGCTTATTAGATTAAATTATCACACCAGCGTAAAGTGCAAAGCACGTTGAAGATTTACCGAGAACGTATTCCGGCGAAAAAAGATATGGTATCGCATGTTCGTTTTTCGTCACATAATTTTTAATCTCCAAAAATGCGTTAGCCTTGGACAGAAAATCTTGAGCAATTGATCTTTCTATCGCCATGTCGATATCCATTGTACTTGGCAACGTATTATTGTTTGCGATAATTTCCCATCCATTCTCCGTCTCCTTTTATGTTATGCATTTTTTAAATAAAGATAATTGAATATGAAGTTGGGTTAAACGATTATTCAAAAAATATAAATTCCGTCACAATCGATGTAATTTTCTGTTCCTTCGTTGCGACTATGATGAACGTGTTTAAAGACCTTGTCTTTGAATTAAACAAAATGATTCTAGATTATTCGTTAATTTTTAATTTCTTATTATTCCTTAGAGATTATTCTTTAATTTCAGCTCAACAAGTAATTCTAAGTTCGCAAACTTACACATTGCACTCCGTTTTGCAACCCTCTGCGACATGGTAGCATTTAATTACGTCATTTATGTTTGCATTGTTTCTATACTTTGATAATTTGTTTGTACAAATGAAAAAATTAGGAAGAGTACTTTTTTTTAGAAAGATTCGTTATTGAATGAATTTTTAAAAGAACCCCAAAGATTTTTGGAATATGAGAAGTTTCAAAGTCGTTGAATACTAATCCGCTTTAAGATTTGGAAAATTCAAAATGGCGGTTGCAGTATGGGTTTTGGGTTTCGAGTTTTATGGAATCTTCTAATGACATGCTTCCGGGAAGCTGCCTATCTGTTAAACGTGGCCCTTGACTCCCATCGTATCTCTTGAGAGTTCTTATTGGTATATTAGTGGATCGCTAGGTTTGGTCTTATAGTCGTAACAAGAGAAAAAACATTACGTCGACTGTGAAAATTCCATCAATTCGCAAGCACCATTGAAACGATCAAGATATTTACCCAGGTATATTCGACTGGATTAACCAACGACTGTATTGCTCGATATCCAACTTCAATAGGAACCTCCTCGAAAAGATTTTTTCTTGGCAACGAAACGTAAACTTGAGATATTACAGCTGAGCCTGCCGTAATTATTAAAATGGGGAGATGACATTGTACACGAAGTAAAAAGGATTTTTCGAAATCTCCAGGTATATAGGGTCGTGAAATTATCTCAAGCTCCATTGTAGATTCGGCTGGAATTGTTGCACACATCGGGCTAATTTCCAACAAGTCATCGGAATTCCCTATCATCTCGACACGACACTCGAAATCGATTTTGCCAAGATTTTTTAATGCAATAGTCTCCCGACTTTTTTCACGAATTATCTGAAAAGAATCGTCGATGTGATTTCATATATTATTTATCGATGAATTGACTAAACAAAAAATTACCTGTTGCCCGAAATTAATTCGATCTTTGTCCAGTTGAAACCGAACAACATCGGTAACTCCGAAAATTCGTATAGTTTCCGTAGGACCTCCGTCAATATTACATACGACGCGCCCTTCGAGGCTTAGCGTTTCGATGCCATGGAATTCGAAGGATACATATTGGGAAGAATTTGCTGGAACTATTCCCTCGTGAGGTATTATAGAGAAAATTTGATTTATATAATCTACGATTGGTGGATCGGGTCTAAGACTTTTGAGAATAGAAATCTCGGTTTCTTCGACGAATGAGTCATCGGTAATTACGTTATGAAGGAAATTCTTTGTTTGATCCAACAAGTATGGATCTTTCAATTGTTTTTCCATATTTGATTTATTCATAGTGCCGACTTCGTTGTCGTGCAGATCCGATACTGCGTGCTTTACGGATATGCTCTCGTCGATCCAAACGAATTTATAAAAAATTTCCAAAGGACCATCGTTCTTTAACAAAACATTTTCAACGACACTACATGCCAGAGGACAATTGAAACGAAGCTCTTTTGGCAATGGTGCAATATTGGGAAAATTTACGCTTGCCATGCATTTGATTTTATCCTGTGGAATATAAAATCAAAATCAAAAGGTTGAAAATCATACGAACCAATGTTATATAAATAAAGGCGATAAATTTAATACAAGCAACGTGTTATCAACATGAAAAAGATGTCAATACTTTTTATTTTCTGAAGAATTTAATGGAGAATACAGTTAGTTAATTCTCGGCAAGGATGCAATGGATATTTGTTATCTAACAAGAGAAATAATTGTTTTCAACAAAACAACTTGGTCCAAATTGTCATGATAATTATTAATAACACCCAAGTAGATTGATTTTGGCGGCGATTTTTTATGAACGTTTGGAAATAAATATAAAAACACTTTATTTATGCATTTTCTTACCGCTTTTGGATGTTCCTCATAATGGATTTTTAGAGTATCGAAAAAATTTTGGGAATAACGTTTCTGCCTGTACTCATTTTGGGGCAAAAAGGAAATACGTATTCTACGTTCAGCATTTTTCGGGAAGACAGTTTTTAAATTTTGTACTTTATCTTCCATCTCGTTGATTATACCGAATGGAGGATCGATACTCAGATTGGCATTGAGATTCAATCCAGATTTATTGATCACAGAAATTTCGTCAATGTGTGATAATGTACCTTCATTATTTATCATGTCTAAACGGAATAAAAGTTCTTTTTTATCGAATGCGATCGAAGGCTCGACGAATGTTGCTTTAAACGTGCTCTTATCGATAATTTCACGTTTTCCCTGTCCATCTACATAAAAATGTAGCCACCATTGTTCTGAGGTTGTTCCGCATCTTTGTTAAATCAATGAAAATTGGATTACTATAAGTATAATTGGTCCATCCTCCAAAAGAAAAATGAAATCAAGAACTTGTTTTACAGAAACTTACGTTTCCGATCGTACTCTGCAAAATACTTTTTTATTGCTGCGGGCAGGCAAATCGAAAGCAAAAGGGTCGATAGAAAATTTGTCGCTGGAGAAAAAATACGATTGCCTGAATTAGAAAATTGTTTTCCGCTTAAAGTGAACGAAATTGAAAATATGTTTGCAAAATATCTGAATGCTTTGGGGGTATTATTATTCTGTGATACATAGAAATAATGTAGTTCATGTAGAAATAATTCATTTACCAAATAGGAGCTTGCAGCTGTCCTGCGAGCATTCTCAGTTCGATGCCGTTGTAAAATATAAGCCTTAAATTATGCGACCCTTCATTTGAGACGTCGATTGGGAAACTAATTTCTTGACGACTTAAAAATAATGAAGACGGTTTGAATATTATATTTATTTTGAAAAATTATAAATACGTAATACCTGAAAATCGAGCCCATATCGAATACAGGGAATATCGAAGGTTTACACACTATGGACGTTCCAGTACCAATACCGTTGAGTGAGATAATAACAGTAGGACTATTTGGTACAGTAATAATAATTTTATCGCTGTGTTTTCCAACATCTCGAAGAAATATTGTGACCAGCAGATCGATGGACTGACCAGGACGTAGTTCACCGGAAAATGGTGACACCGACCATGACGAATTCTTGCTGCTCTTTATAGTTTTTAGTCGAAACATTAAACAATATTAATTAACTTAATGTATCGTCAAAAAATAAAATCAATTTATATTGCACCAGTGAGGCTTTAAATGCAGCCGGTATCGGCGAGTCGCTTATTAAGGTCAGAGGCAGCGTATTTTTCTGCAAGAGCTCGACACTTTTGAAGTCGAGTGTTGTCGGTTGAACGGAAATAACAGGACCCTGCCCATTACAAATTAAAACACAGCAAGCGGTTGGTTCCTCTTCTCCAAAAGTTAGCATACTGTAAATTATATTTTTGCCATTTTGCACAGTCTGTTTCTCGTGCCTCTTCTTTTTTTTTGAAAAATATACGTATAACAAGCATATAAAATGACTGGTAAGCCGTGTGATAGGTGAAAGGCCATTTTCAGTAATGAAATAAATATTATTGAAACCTCAGAACGGCTTTTTGTCTTCCGGTAGTTGTGGTCACAATTGTTAGAGTGATATCTTGTGACTGACCAGGTGCCAGATATCCTTGATTTGTTGACAAAGTGTACAGTATTGTTGTACTTTCAGAAATCTTGGAATAAGAAAATTGATTCATTCGATCAAATATTTCCCCACTTATTCTTGAGAAAATGAGGGGAATAAAAATGTTTACCGTTTGCGGTACGAGGTAGAAATATCCCTCGACTTCGGACGTATTCTCAATGACAAAGTTTCGCGTGTATGAAAAATTCATAAAACAAAAACGTACAGTGATCTCGGATGGTGTAACGGACATTGAAGCTACGACGTTGCGAAAAATAATCGGTAAAGAGACTGGCACTGATTTCGATTCCCAAATATCTACGCGAAGTGTTGTTTTTCCAATACGTGCGACATTCGGTGTTAAATTTATCTGCAATATTTCATTTTCAATTTGACAAGTAATTAAGATATCGCATGGTTCTAAAAAAACGTCTAAATCGATGACAAGTATAGAGCGGATATTTTATTTTGTCGCAATTCCTTACAATACTGAAGATATGAAGCAAAAAAGACTTTTTGACTTTTAAATATCGTGCATGAAATCTATTTGAAAAATGTCAGTGCCGTACTCACCTGGATTTTAAGCGATGATTGAGCCTCGACAACTCCCTCGTTTGGGCTTATTAAGAATTCACGAGGGTGTGACGAAAATGAGACTTTCGATGGAGATTTTAGAAAATCTTTATGAGTTAGTACATCCTCGTTTCCATCATCAGGTACGGTGATACTAAAAGTCACTGGCACGAGGGAATCATTGTACATCGTCACTTCTCGCTTTGACGTGAACCCTACGTAGAATATATTACGATTCAATTATCAAATGAATGGAAAACAACCAAAAAATCGAAAAAACTCACTTGCCTAAGGCAGTAGTTTCGAAATCCAATTGATTTTTCCCGAAATGTAGCGTAGGACAAATAATCCGACCTCTAAAATATCAAATCAGTTCATATAATAGATTGTGCATGACTCAAAAACGTATAGTCAATGAGAATCAAGAAATTGACAATCAGCATTAATAAAAATTAAGCGCTCAATGATAAATCATATTAAAAGGAGGGAAATTATTTTTAACTACTTGATGTACATGGTGATGACTTGAAGACTTTCCTTCACGACGAACTCGACACACTCCACAAAATCGCCATTAATATTTGAGGAAAATGAGATATTGAAGGATTTATATTGGCCGGGTCGAAGTTTCAAATATTGAGGAAGTACTTCAATGTTACCACCAAAATCGCACCGTTTAGGTCGATGGAGCAAAACACCAGGTATAAGTCCTTCATTGGCACAAATAATCTGATAAGAGTAAAAATACTTAAACTATGGAATATTGTAAAATTTGAAAAATACCTGAATTTATTATCCAATACAATAAAACGTACTTCGTAATTGTGAATAGAACACAAGAATATATCCTGCACATCGATTGTAGAAACGTTGAGTTTTAAGAGAGGACCGATGGAAATTCCGCTCATGCTAGACCATCAATTTTAATGAAACGTTTTTATTCAGTATGCTTTTCAAAGATCGGGTTGCAATTTTTGTACATCTAAATTAAATGTTGATGAATTGTTTATTGATCTTTATAACATTAATCATTTAACATCCTATTTACCCTGAACAACTCTTGAAGTATAATACAATCAATTAATCGGTATAAAATGCTTTAAAAAGTACAAAGTACGAAAACATAAATATAAGCCAATTAAAATCGTATAAAAGTATATACATGTTATTTATAATATATCATAATCGAAATTACAAAAATGTCTATCGGAAGCTAAGGATAATTCAAAATTTGATGCACATGGTTAAGCGCAAAAGCGCAGGAAGTTTAACGGTTTGTCACAAAAGAACGGAATGACAATAATGCTTGAGACTTAATCACCATGGAATAATGAGTTAATGACGAAAAGTACAACGCGATAGAAAAATTGTTCTCACCGCTATGACATATCTAAGCGTTTTACTGTAAACGAAAATGAAAACAAAAATCGTAAAGATGCGCAAATTAGCAAAGTTACCACGAATTTCTTGAACTTATCATTACCGTGTTTTGTTATAATGAAATCTTCAGAAAATTTCAAAGATTTGATGAAGATGCTGCTACATCTCTAGATTGGCAGTTAGTTTCATGTAGATTTTCACCCCTCAGTGCAAAACCAATTTGCACCCCAGAGTACCAATTGATCATATGAACGTTCATTATTATCCAATGAATTGAAAATTATTACAATGTCATATTCGTTCGATTGACGAATGACAAACTTTTAGTGTAATAATTTGTTTTTACCTATGTACATGAGAAAGCTCGTACCTTTAAGTGAAATTCACTTCAATTCCTGGTAATTGATATGTATCTCCATACTGGAAGATTTATCGAAGTAACGCTCGATCCGATACGAAAATCAAAATAATATATTAGACTGCAAGATGTAGTAATCGCGCATGCACCCATTCTTGTTATGTATACATACTGTCAAGTTTACAGTTTCGTGTAGAGCCACCTTAACACGTGACAATGTGTTCGTCAACCGAAGCGGTAGGAATTATCATGATAGAAATTTTGGATAGATTATACATTCGATCGTTGTATATAATATTTATTTTATGAAATCTAAATATTTAAAGCTAAATATTAAAAAGTAACAAAGTTGAACGAGATGGAAAATTCTTCAGTGACTTTTAAATATTTATATTTTGAGCTAAAATTTGTTGGGTGCTCTTTTCTTTTGAGTGTGAAAACAATCACCGCTAGGAGAAAAAAAATTGGAACAGAAAAGGATTCTAATTTTACCGAGTTTCGGAATTTTCAAAACTCGTGATTTCCCTTATGAAATTTTTAATCCTTCAAACCCTTTCGGAGGGCTAATCAAATACAAAAAACTAACATATTTTCATCGGAGACTTGACCAATGATTGACCAGACCAATGGTGAATTTCTTCCAATTTTAGTTAAAATTATTATCATATAACTATTTTTCCATTATTTCTTACTATTCAAACTCTGTTCATTCAAATTATGTTTAAAAGCGTTTAAGAATAAACGTCGTTAAAGTGAATTGTTAATGATAATTCGTTTTTAAAAGTACTTTACAAAAATTTATCAAATTTTGATCCAACTCAAATATTACAGAATTTGCCGGATAATGAACATAATTATCTCTCATCATTTGGTCAAACCAAAATTAAGATTTCACAACGGAATATTATCATTTATTTAAAATTGTTTCCACTTTATTTTCCAAGGAATAGTGATTCATTGCTGCAGTATTTTTTTATCCAATTGAGTGCGAAACTCGGCGGGTAACGATGAAGTCATGTTGAAGAACGTGTGAATAAGTGAATATGTTTATGCAAATAGCCTGGAGGGCGACGGAAGTATGATATAAAGTTCAATGAATTACGTATGATTGAAGTACGGCTGGAATGTATTGCTTTGAGTTTAGTTGAATTACCGCTGAAATATAGAGAAGTGCGTTTGGATATAGGTAAAAAGAATGGTCGAAGTGACGCGAATTATGACTGTAATACGATGGAGGAAGCAACAAGCCCAATAAAGAGAGATGAAATATGGACAATGGGCCATCGCCTATAAACGAAGTACGATGAGCTCAATGAAGTGAGGCAAAGTCAAAATGTAACTGAAATTTCAAAGTGAGAAGTGTGAACGGTGAAGCTGGTGAGCGGTGAAAAAAACTGTTATTATACTATAGAGGGTGTTGGTAACCCTGTGTATAAGATATGCGAGCACTTTGGAAGGAAAAAATAAAATTACACCCCTAAAGTGTCATTAAATTTTCGTTTTGGTGCAGGGTTCAAGCAAATGAGCTGTTTAGTCTTCTTTTGAAGGAATTATGCCATATTACCGTATAAAGGACGGCGCGGTACATTATTTCAATACTTCAACATTTTTTAATCTTTCGGCACCGAGACACTACTTTTAGTCAGAATAATTCATAGTAATTATCTCGAATGGTTTGATTCGAGTCTTAAAGAAACATCAATAATCAATAGTGTTTTTTCACGTTTTTACTTTTTTTTTGCTATTAATGTCCAGTCATTATATTTCATTTTCCATACTTTTACCACGTCTGTTGGGCGTCTGCAGCCGTCTTTTACTTCCCCTACTATATCGCATTTGCATGAAGGCACGGGGAAACTGCAGAAACCCCGTGGCGTGACAGTCGCCCTTTAATCAGAGCTTTGTCAGCTTCGGAAAATAATCTAGTGCGCAGCGATGCGCCAGTCGACGTACGGCTAAGGGTCACCAATCCGAATATTGGTAGCGCCCAATGCTGCTTAACTCGAGTGACCACCACTGAAGCCGCACGTCGGCCGCACCCCTATCGCTGACCGTGACAATTCACAGTTTATTTATCACTCGTATTCAATTAAAGCAATATATATACAATTAAAACGATGTGACATACTTTAAAGGTATTCTTTCTTCGCGCCCCGTTACCTCGAGATAAGCTACACTCGAAATTTCTCCAATTTCGTCGGGCTCGAAAATCACTGTTACGTCGGTCGAACTTTGAGGCCAGATTTCTCCCACCTTGAAAAGTAATTCTTTTTTCAAGTCAGGTCAAAATGATCATTCGTACATCGAAGAAAAATTACCGTTGGAAGTATAGAAAAAGTACTGCTGTTGTATTGGAAATTTTCCTTGAGAAGCGAAGCTATCTCGTCAGCATGGATTCTATGACAAACGAGCTCGTGTACTTGAGGCAAGCAAATGTTGTAATGAACGAGATCCACGCAACGTGCCACTTCGAAATTGTTTATCAGTTCGAAAATCTTTGTGTACCTATAATTTATTATATAACTTTATTTCCGAAAAATTAAGCATTTATAGGATTATTTTTCTGTTTTTTTGGATAAAGGCATGGTATGAAATTTAGCATAAATAGAAACATAACTATCCTAAAAACATTTCAATATAGTCAAAAGTGAAAAAAATTATTTTTTGATCTTGTGTGAGAGCTACTTTTGGTGCCCCTATATATCATGTTGTATTTTTTCAATATCATATAGTCAATTCCACTATTCATCACCCAGGCATCCAGCATCAAAAATTTCAAGTGCTCACCCTTCCTATATGTTATTGTACGAGGTGAAAGGTAGTGTTTTAACATGATCAAAATCCTTCAAAAGCCTTCAAAATCTAGTACTTTTTAAGGTATAATTTACTTAATATTTTTCAAGATTGAAAACATCAACTTTTTCGAATCAATTTTATAACGTATCCGCAACTCGAAGAGAAATTAAAAAATGTTTGCCCATGTGAAAAGTTCCAAATTGCCCGAATAAAATTTACATCTCAAAAACGTATTTCATTTTTTGTTAATAAAACGTTATTTTAGATGGGGATTGAAATGGGACGATTATTGAATCTTCGGTACTATGTTTTTTTCAGCGCTTTTTCTCTAGATTTTACCGAAAATGATGCGAAATGAATAGCGGCAATCCATAGTTTGCCGGACATACATTTTTAAGTTTTTTTTTTCAACTAAAATAAACGGAAATATCTCAATAAGTACGGAGAGTACATGTAATTTCTATATTTCACGTTTTTTATGTATTGCAAAACGTCATAACCCTTCGTGGTCACACGTTCTAAAAGTTCGCCGCTGGTCACACGGTGACCGGTGACACATTGACCCCAGCCATGTTTGAACGATTGCTACGTTGCCAGTATCGTTCCGAATGACTCATAAAAATGCAGGACATTAGTTTGAACCTTTGAGAATGAGTATATCGTGGGAAAATTATTTTTTGAAGTTTTGAAAATGGTGAAAAACGATCAGGAACGAGGAAATGCGCCAAAAAACCATTTTTTACTAAAAAAATCATGGGGTCATTTTGACCCGTAGTGAGCGAAAATAACGATTTTTTTCACAAACAAATGTTTAAATAATCGTTATTTTCAGAATGTATGATTTTTTACTGACCGAAAAACAATCTTTCTTTTGTAGACGGAAATTCATAATTTTGAGACCGAATTCTATTTCAGCGTACCCGAAAATATTGAAAAATTTACGTTTCAGCCTTTTGTTACTTTGTTACATACATCAAATTGGGACTCAAAAACATGTCGTAAAATCGACGTCAGTACTGGGTTAAGAACGGCCAAAAAATTAAACTTTCATTGTCGGATTCCCAGATGACGAATGGCGACATTGGCCAACCTATCTAACAACACATATTAAATCCGACAAAATTTCCATTCGATTAAATTCTGATAAAATCAAACATGAAATTTATACTTTGATTTTAAAGCTTTGTCAGTCTCATCGTCTTGGTATCTCATCCAACAATATTTAACGATGTATTCGCTTCTGTTAAAAATCTTGAGAGTCTTCGACGTGGCTAGGCCGATATAAGTTTCGTCCTGCATCCTGAGACTCCCTCGTTCCAATCTCACGTTACAATTAATGGCTGAACTTTGAACGTGTATTCGAACAAGTTCGTCTGCACGCGATGAGTAAATACATTTCATTAAGGTATCCTAAATTGACATCACGTCGTTCTACATCGTTGTAAATCCCTTACCATTTTCGTATCTAAGAAATATATCGTCCTCGAAGAAGCCTACTTTCTTCGATAAAAATTTCACAACGAATTGAACAGTTTCCTCCTCCTCTATAATGCCTTTGGTCGGTTCGATCCAAAAATAGGGGCTACAAAATTCATACATTTTTTTCGTTATCTGTCAATCAAATAATAATTTTTCTAAGCAACACTTTACCTCGAAGTAAAAAGGTTGAAGATGGCAGCGCAGTCTCCGAGATTACGAACTAGGAGAGACTTGCTCGAACATATTTTTACAGCGGTTTCCGGTATCAATATAACATCCGGAAAATCTAAAATAGGTCGTGGGCCTATTGCTATGATCGGCACGGTAAATGTTTCACTATCGGTCGTAAAATTGATCGTGTACTCGTAATCTCGTTTCTCATCGGGGGAAAAACGAATATCATAAGTGGCATTCATTCCGGGCGCTAAACGAATATTAACGGAAGAGGTGGTTCCTTTGTAGTTGATTGTAAAAATCGGATCTTTTTCGGACATCGGCTTCAAGTAGTGTATAACCTTGTTGAATTAAAACAATAATAAAATTAATTTCCGTAAATTTAAAACTGATGGGAAATAATGTTTCAGTCAACCTTTCCGATGTTTCGAATAACTAACGACACGTTGTACATGGTGCCTGTGTCGTAATGTTGGAACACGAGCATGCGAGGAATGACTTCGAAGTCGTGACAGATGTTTGAATCATTCAATATGTTTTGCGTGCAAGAGGAGCGAATATCTTTCGTCAACATTTCCATTCTCTCTTCGGTTGTCATTGATACTTGCCTCATGTATTCGGACGGAGGCAGTGATAGGACCTTAATATTGTTAATGTGTTGTTATTGTGTTACTCCGAAATATTGAGTTGTTTTAGTAGTCTCGGGATGGCCGTAGTAAAATGTTATTTTACTTGCCAGTGTGCGAAAATGTGTACAATTCGTATAATGTTCAAAAAATATCGAGCGAGTATATTATATCCATTACATATTTTATTCATGACAGTTATATATTTTATATTATATCTATCGTAAAATATATTATATCTCCGAAACTGAACGGTCGAAAACGTAGATTTTTCTAAAAAAAATTCCAAGTATTTATTTATAATTTAGAACTTGTGAAAAAAGTCTTGAGAAAAGTTGCAACATTATCACGAAAAATGTTCGACTTTCTATCATAAGAAACCCATTTAAAGTGGGATATGTTTGACGAATCTCAACGGTTAATCGTTATATTCGAGTAATCATGCATAAACGTTCCGAACCTGCTATCCAAATTTTCTGCAATTTTTAAGAAAATGTTTTGGCGAGATAAGTATATTCAGTGACTATTAACAAGTTTAATCAAACAGAACATTTCTACATAATTGGTTAGTTCTTGGCTTTCAATAATTAATTCACAACCTTATTGTAAATGTTTTTTTTTACATATTTTGCTAGATTACTTTTTCCTACTTATACTGATAATTTTCCAAAAAATACATTTCTAAATGCGATAAACAACGAAGGAAAAAATAACCTGTGGAGGAGGTTGAGATCTTATTCGTCGAATAAAGTTCTCTTGGTTGTCGTCATTTCGAGATTTATTATCCAACTGCGAAAAGCGATGTAGAACTGTCATAAAAACATTCTTTTTCCGGGGATCGTCCGGGAACTCTTCATTCGTTCCTCTATTTTCCATCTTATCTACGGTTCTTACTTCAGTAGCGAAGATATAATCAATTCTGACAAGATGAGATGAACGTTTCTCTTTTCTTTTTCTCGTCGCAGACACGGTGATTTTTCATTACACATATATTTCAGCATATTGTTTATGACCGTTTGTGTAGTTCCGAAATACACATTTCACACTAATTCATCATTCATAATTTTATAAAATGTTTTCTAAAATGTACGAAGAAAAATGCGTGCTTTTTCTTTGTTTTAACCGATTTATTAGTCGCAAATTATATTCTTTTGGCCGTAAAAGTAGGATGGAGTGGTCGAATCACCAAAATTTCACTCATTATCAACTAAGATTTTCGTTAGAATCGTTATAAATAAAGAAAATGTTGGAAATATGATCCATGGACTAAAGCATTCAACAAGGTTTTGCGATACATCGAGTGGGATGAATGGGACGTGAATTAGGGCATGCTTGTCTCGGTGGACATACTGGATTTCCGGTGCAAGTTCTTGGCGCGGTGAATGGTAGATGTTTGGACGATTGAAAATTTGTTTTCCCGCACGGTAAGCAAGGTGGGGCGCAACAACGTGGCGGATGAGGCGGTGGTGGACAGCATGGCATTTCTGATATGCAGCAGGTGTCACAAATTCCTTCGTAGCAACACATTCCAGGACAAGGACCACGTGGGCAGCCAAATGGCGGACATCTTACATTGCAAATCTCAGGTTCTGGCTTACTGGCGAAAAAATAACACAAAGTTGCAGTTTTCATTGACTTTCTTACTTTTCCAAGGACTATCCGTTGTTAATAAGTTTTTAATTTCTCTTGTTAACTTTGTATTTAAATTTGCAACTAATCGTCCTTACAGCCTGTCAATTTCACATATCAGTTCTCTCATCTCGTCCATATAGTTACGGTTTTCCTTACAACGACCCATCGTTTTCACCTCTTCTTACAATCGAAACAGTGAATTATATAAAAGATTTTTCAGTCGTACTGCGAATTTTCGGTTACGTCATCCGTGTAGCTGCAGGAACCAAGATACAAAAATCAGCCACACACGATAATTTCAATGAAGTTTAAGTAATGTCGATCGTCATTTGTTCAAAAAGAAAATCTATAAACGAAACAAGAACGGATTGAGAAATATTTGAAACAATATTAAAAACCTTTTTTATTACCCTTTTTATAATTATTTACAAAAAAACAAACATTTATTAAAAACGATTTCGTACAAAAAAACCGTATATAAAGACCAGAGCGTAGTCTTCAACTGGCAAACAAGAAATCAACAGATTCACAAGAAAGTACATCATTTTCCGAGGTGCAATTTTTTCAATAATAAACATTTATTGGCACGCTATAACAGGATTAAAGCTTCGGCCTAGATTCGATGGATAATGCTGCAATGAAGGTTGCTTCTGACAGTATTCAGGTTTTCTAGCAAGATACTTGAGACCACCGATCATCACAGGCTCGTAAATACCATAATTTTTGTGTGGATTGTACAAGTCCTGTTTCTGATTTGAGTTTGATTGTTCTTCCCTAAAAAAGTCCGATTTACGTGTAGTATGATCATGACACTTTTCAGTATTTTCATGACGCCCTTGCATACGATCAACACACCATCGAGATCGTTCATTCGGGTTAAGCGGAAATTGCGTCGGATTACCGTAATTCGCCGAATGTTTATTAGCATTGTACTGAATCGTGGGTTGATGGGTATTACCAGGTTGTCGATAATTGGGGTAATCAGATTTTATCTGCGAATTATTCAACCCAGGAACTTGATTTTCTGATGGTCCATGAGAATCTTGAACATGACTTTTCGTCATTGCGACAGTTCCATTTTCCCTTTCAGCCATAAGATTGTAACAATTTCGAGAATTATTCGCTGTTCGCTGACGAGGATACTCTGACATGTAAAACTCATCAACCCTTCGAATTTTCGGAATTATACAGGGCGGTGGATTATTTGGATTCCTCGAATTTTCCAAGCCATTGGCGGATGGACCTCTCGATGTTGGCTGATGACAAACGTGAGATAGAAGCTGGTGAGTCATTGGAGTTTCGTTGGGATCTTGCACACCGTTTAACAAAACAGGCTTTTGCTGTTTTTTGTTCAAATTCTCCAAGTATTCGAGACCTTTGCGATTTAAAGGATTGTTTAGAGCTTCTATAGCTTCCTTGATAGTCTCAGGGTCTTGCAATCCGTTATTTTGCTTCTGTCGCTTTATAACCTCTCTGTAAAGACGCAGCTTTAGCAAACTCGAGGGCTCGACGTTTTTGTTGTATTTCCTATGTTCATCGTGTTGTTTTATTTCATTTTGATTTTCACCGACTTGCCAGGTTTTTGCGAGAATTTTTTGATCATTATTCGGCTTGTACGATTGTTGCTGGTGAAAAAGGGCACGATCATCGTGCCCCTTCGGGTCATACCTTTGCTGATATTGACCCGAAGGTACGCCGTTAACGTTACAAGTTTGATGGTGTTTTGGAACGTTAATGTTGTTGGGTATGTAGGAGTATTGCGATTGATGCTGAGGAACATTGGGATCGAGATGCTGATGACACCCATGCGCACTGCGATTATACATGTCCTGCTGAATGAAATGAAACGAAGGCACAGACATTCGAGTTTAATTTCTGTAATCCTACATTTTGGTGAATTCATAATGATTACTCTAGAAAATGTATGGCCTGATGGGTTGAATTCCTATCCCTTGTTGTAATCGATAAAATGACGGAATAAAAAATGTGGCATTGTAACTTACATTTTTCTGAATATTGCTTTGATGCCCAGGATTCATATCTTCGATCTTTTGATCGTTCCGCATCGTTTTCGACAAATCATCGAGACGATCAGCTTGCATCTTTTCCAGGACGCTGTAAGGTATCCTAGGTGGTGTTATGTGCAACATCCATTCGGGTTTTCCATCATCCTCCTCGATTTTCGATATTCTGCGCTTGACTCTAGGAGCTTGGGACGATTTTCTCATTTCGCTAGTCGCAGGATTTTCCAATTGTTCGAGGTACAACAATTGCTTCCGTTGTTCGGCCAGCAACGCGTCAAACTGACGTCTCATTATATCCTCGTTAATACCTTGCTGTCTCATGGTCATAACAAGCAGTTCCTGATCTCTCATCATGGCCGGAGTGAATTTCAATGACTTTTTCTTGTTCCCATCGACCTGTTGCTTACTCTCTAATTTAGCATCGTGCAATATCGATTGTTGTGGAATCTGACTGATGACTTCGGTTCGTGGACGATTATCGTGCTGTTGGCTCGAAAGCAAATTTCTCGATTGTACGTGTTGGTTGCAATCATTGTCCACTGCTGTTACGTTGTCCATTTTCTCCTGAAAAGTTTGCCCTGGAATCTGCTGTTGATATCGACGAAGATGCTGTAACGGAGCTTGTTGAATAGATGGCGGAAGTTGAGGAGGTCCGATCGGCGTTTTGTCTATTTCTCTGGTAGGGATTACGACTTCCGATCGATTCAGGCGGTTATCCTTCGGACAAACGGTCTGAGAAACTTGTTGCTCGCTCGTGGTCATTAGATTTTCATTTCGGGTCGGAGATGGTAATAATTGCGCATTTTGAGAATCAGCTGGAACATCTCCTTCCCCGGAATGGATTGGTTGTTGATTCAATACATGCGTGCTTTCTGGAGGTTTGTTAATGGGTGAGCGCTCGACTCTCCTGATTTTTTCGGCTGGGAAACTTTTGAGCCTTGACGATGATATCGATCTATTTTTAATGCTGAATCTCGACGTCGGCATTCTTGGACGATACCCATGGCGGTGGCCGACATTACTCGTTCTCGAAACAACTCTCGTTACGCTAGCGTTAAAAACCTCATTTAAATAACGGTCGATAAGTATATTACCTTTCCTCTGTTCCATTTACCTTTTAAACATTTTACTCTCTTGATTTTGATTCTGCGGTTGAGTTTGATTCCTGCCAACTCTGAACGATCATTTAGTAGTCGAGACACAAAGATTGTCACGGATTTTGCATGACAGGAGGAATGAAAAAAAAGATGTTCGATTAAAATAAATGAACCAAAGGTGACGATAGCAGCGTTGGTCCGGAAGATCACGTAGTCATGGTTACAATTTATAAAATTATTCATGCAGCGAGACGAGTGAAAAACCTAACTCTCGAGGTTTTTATATTCCAATAAGGAGAATAAAGAGAATAAACATCGCAATTATTATTATCGTATTCTTTATTGGAGTTGATGGTTTGAACAAACAATTGGATGTGATTGAATTAATCCAGAGATTCTCTTTGAGCTATGGTCCCATCCGGTTGTCATGGCACCGCGATGCCTTGTTCACATGCCTTGATCGAATTAACAATAAGAATAATAAGAATAATAATAATAAATAAAGAGAAAATACTTGAGAATAAAAAAAGCGGTGCTCATTTCGTTCGTGCTGACAACGGCGAGAAGGGGCAATTGTCTCGACAGATTCGCTCCGATTGATCCGTTTCTTCCAATCGCTTTTTGATAATCATTGCATCGAGCACGGGGCTGAAAAAAATTATACGATTTGAAAAAACATGTATATATCGTTGCGCTCTTTTTGGATTCTTTTTCTCAGCCACTTGAACAATATTCTGAATAAAGCCCCAAAGGAATGGGGTGTTTGCAGAAACGTAATTACTAACCGATGTGCGGACGACAGGGTGAATAGATCGGTGGTGTCGGTGGTGGTGGCGGCAATACAGGAATTCTTTTGTATGTATAAAGAAAACATTTTTTCGGTGGCGGCGGAGGAGCTTGAGAATCGCGTCTTGGATAAGTCGTCACGACAGCCTTGGGTGGACAAGGCATTGGACAGCAGGGTGGACAAGATTCTTTCGGTCGAAGATATACCTTTTTCATAGACCAACAATGTTTTCTTTTTATACAGATGTACATAGAATTTTGATCTATAAAAATCACCGTGAATGGCTAAACAAAAAGCCCCAGGAAAAAAGTGCAATGTGGACGTACCACAGTCTTCGTAGGGCAAGGCGAAGTACGCAGTGGATAAATCGGCCTACAGGCGACCGTGGGTGTTTCGCAACAGCTTGTCGGTGGATTTTGATAGGAAAAGGTCATTGACGAGTTACAGGAAGACCTCTGACCACACGCCGAAGAGCAACTATTCAGATAACGAATTGAATTGCAATTTCAGAAATTGCATAATTATTAATGATATATGTATAAATAAAGAAGTCATTGAAACGTCGATCCTCACCTCATTGTGAAAAGTGGATGTCTTTTTCTCTACGAGAGGTTAATCTTGACGCTTTTCTTTTTGCGATAAACCGTTCTCGGCCCTCGGAACAACGATGAAATAACGTTGTCCATTGTTGGAATACTCGGAAAAAAAGGATTTCGGCGAGAAATGTTTATTTTGGTTCGAAAATTAATGAAATTTAGAAACTTTTGCTGGCTGGCTTACGAGCTCGGTGAAAAGCAATTTTCAAATTTGCTGCATCGTTGCTTGTTTTTTATAACAGGTTGCCATGGGGAATCGATAAAGATCGATTTGCCTAATTTCTTTTTTTTCTTTTTTTAGCGCCATATCATTTTTAAAATTGTTTGTCGCTTTATTATTAGAGAGTTTTTGAAATTGATTGATTTCTTGAATTGAATTGACAATAGGCGATAATGATTAACGAAAAAATGAAATCAGTTGAAAAAGAAATTCGAAAAAAGATGCAAGAAAGGCAGAGAATGAGCATTTTTTTCGTTTTTTTTTTTTACTTATTTGATTTTCGTCAATAATCGACTCCTATTCACTACTATAATGGTAAAGGTGATAGGAAAAATTATTTGCAACGTAATAGCGATTAAGTCAGACACAGGAAAGATGCCTTTTCAGGCTTTCTCAGATGAAGCTTCTCACTTTCAAAACAATTTTCGTCCAAAAACAATTAGAGTATTTTATTGTATTTTTATTTAAGGTTTCCAGAATCATCCTTTAGTTTTCTGTGTGATCATTAGTTCAGGAGCGATATATCGAATCCAAATTCGTCATTATAGCTTCAACGGCCAATTACTCATTGATAAATCATCATACGCAGCTCATCGACATCGAAGCTCAGCTACAATCGAAGGGGATGATTCAATGTAGCGTCTCCTCAAGCACAAACTAGTGACAAAAATTCAACTACGTCGGTGGGCCTTTTGAAATTGTCAGAATTTTTCGTTCGTTCCTTTTTTTCCAAAACCATCTTGTTCCTATTTTTTTGAGTAGTGTAGAATGTACAAGCAATAGTATCGAAACATGATACATTAAATAATAAAAATTTCAAAAAAATGAAGAATCTCACTTGCTTTGGTTATATGAATTTTTTCGAAATGTCTACATCATTCTAAAATTAAATTAAACTAAAATTAAATGAAATTTTTGTATAAATTAAAGAGAAAGTTTACAAAAAAGACACAGAAAGCTAGCTCTGGATTTATCTTAGCTCTGCAACATTCAGTACTTGTCCAAAATAACATCCAACAAATATTTATTCCTTTCTTATGAGTTTTATAAGTTTGGAAACATAATTACATTTTTTAGCGTAATTATTTTAAAAACATCGTAATTGACATATAAATCGTGCTTTATCACCGAGTATTTTGAACCATCACTTCAATAGATTACTCAATATAAGATACTCAGATACTCAATATAATATATCTATTTATATAAAGCAACGCATTTTCTTCAAAATTATGTTACTGAATTTTTCCTTAGGTCAACGTTAGCGACTTGTATAATTCCAATAACAAGTCGAAAAATTAATATTTTAGTTTATTCAAACAATGGTCGAATGTTATCCACCGCAAAATATACAAAAGTTTGAATATAACCAGTTAATCCGATCCATTTTACAGTATATAGTTTCCGCGGCCGATTCAAAATAGAAACATGGCGTCTCGCGAGAGGCGCTACCGGCGACAGCACTATACAGGGGAAAGATCCATTTGGCACTACAAACGCTTCAAATGCTTCAGTTTCCTACGCTTTCCCATGCAAATTCTCGACCCCATCGAAGCATTTGTAGATTTTGCCCTAGGCGGATAAACGTAGTACGCTAGCAACCCTCTTGTCCAACTCTCGATACGATAACGATGGGCTACAGAGTTGGTATATGTTTCCTTTCACACAACCATCTTTGCTCGTCACGTGTTCTCCACATTCGCACAATTGTTTGTGGCGTTGACTTTCATTCTTGCTTTCATTATTACGCCCACGTAACCTTCATTTTGACATAGTAACAGTAACCGGTGAAACCGTGAAACTATAGGGGGCAAAAACACGGGTAGATAAAGATAAACCTTCGCTTTATTGCAGATAATTCGAGTACAGAACGCAGTTCTTACTTGAAAAAGGAAAAGAAACTTTAACCGATGAAATGTGGTTGATGTTATTGCTGAGTGTCGTACCGACCACTAGTTGGTTAATTGCGGCCGAAAACGTAGGGCCTTTGGTCAAAGCGAGTAAGGGTGAACTAATCCCACGTGCACGCATCAGAAATGTCGGAGAGAATTTTTTAATCGTTCGACCCTTCAGTTTTCAATTTCTCGTAAGTTCACATTCGAAAGCTGAATTGCGACATTTTTATCATTCCTTTCCTAGAATCGTCACGTTTACCGATAATGTACATGCGATTCCATTGTTGCGCTCCGTTAAATTTTGAATTCCCTCGATGAACTGCATTTTCCGTGTTTTTATTCTTGAGGATGCAGCATTCAAAAAAATATTCGGTGCTTCAAACTCGGAATTTAGCCAACGTTAAAATTTTGTCTCGATGTACGTTTGTGACTGGTGTTTGTTTACAAAAACAATCTAATGTCCTGTATTTATTTTTATGTGGACGTTTCCATCTTCCATCTTTCCATCTTTGTTTCCAAGGCGCGATTTCAGTTGTTTCGTCGTACAAGCTCAAATTATTTCACGTTGGTTTGTTCTACAAATTAACATTACCGTACACGACGTTTTATTTATCGTTCCTCAGTGTCGTTCGCGGAAATTCGTTCGAGTATAGCCGCCGATTGCGCAAAAAAATAAACAAGACGTATGGTACTTTTCTAATATGCCTTTTAATTTTTCTCCCTCAGACGATCGGGGAGTCTTGCGACATTATCGAGGATGCTGTGGAAAGATACAGATCTATCATGATAACTGACGCATTTATCGCGATGAAATCAGCATTTCCCATGTCTGAAAATCTCATGTGGCAGAGTCTGTTTTTGAGGGGCGAACTGTCCATGTTGAACATTAATCTGACAAATCCGTGCGAACGATACCCCCATTTCGGTATGAACGAAAAATGTAAGCATCAAACCGACGGTATTCTCCTATTTTGTCTGATGAATCATTCAACAAATTTTGCCTTTGTATTAAGAAGTGTGTGCGGGTGAATGTATAGATATATAATAATGAAGCATATCCAGAGACGCGGTAGTGTCTTGACACCAAGTAATTTAAATGAATTTTGAAGCATTTAATAAACCTCACACCTTTTGGCATTTATCTAACAGATATGCTAAACATTATCGAGGGAGTTTTAAAAGCACGAGAGGTGTGGGGAATTCTACGAGGTCTTGAAACTTTTTCCCAGCTACTTACCGCTTCATCCGGTGGACATGTATGTTCGATTGATTTAAGTAGCAATTATCGCGACATAACGATGGTTAATTATTTCGAGTTGGAAGAAAAACGATTCAATGTTAATTATAATATCAAACTTTGTAATGTCTCGCGACAACATTCCTTTTTTAATCTCCCCTGTATGCATATAAAATCTTTTGAAAAATGATCGCGATGGATATAATTAAAAAACCTTGCGATATTCGGCATATTCGTGGATATTGCCGATCCAAATGAAAATTCATAATTTTTGTTTCAAGCTGACGATAAAATATCAGGAAATCACGGACGCGCCGAGATTTCCCCATCGAGGACTTTTATTGGATACTTCGAGACATTATCTGCCACTCTCCGATATAACGCTTACTCTCGACGCTATGGCTTACAACAAACTCAATGTTTTTCATTGGCACATAGTCGATGACAATTCGTTTCCTTACGCGAGCGCGACCTATCCGGAATTTTCGGAAAAAGGTGCCTATCATCCCAAACTGATTTATAAACCGTCGGACATACGTGAGGTAATTGAATACGCGAGATTTCGTGGAATAAGAGTTGTACCGGAATTCGATACACCAGCCCACACCGGATCTTGGGGTTTGTCACATCCGGAAATGCTGACCGAATGTTACGGTGAGAATACGGTCGAATTATTCATTTATCGCATTCAGAACTCTGCGGAAGAACATTTTTTCCGATGGTCAATTTTGTTTACTTTGAAACAACAGAGAATGGTAAACGAAGCGACAAACTTGGACCGATTGATCCGTTAAACGAAAAAGCATGGATTATCCTCAAAGGTCTGTTTGCCGAAATATTCAAGGCGTTCCCAGATCGCACGATTCACCTCGGCGGTGACGAAGTTTCTTTTGAATGTTGGGCCAGTAATCCCGAAATAATTGAATTTATGCGACTACATGGATATGACGATGATTTTACAAAGCTTGAACGGTATTATTTTCGTAAATTAATGAACATAACAACAGAATCTAAGAGACAATCAATCGTGTGGCAAGAGGCCTTTCGGAACATCCCTGATTTAAACGAAGACACGATCGTTCAGGTTTGGATGGGATCATGGCTAAAATCGTGGAGAGCTCATATGTATGACGTTGTCTCTAAGAATTATTCGGCGATACTTTCGGCATGCTGGTATCTGTCGGACCAACATTCCACGAGCGATTGGACCATGTACTATGATTGCGATCCTGCGGACTTTCAAGCTACACCGGAAATGAAATCCCGCGTGCTCGGAGGTGAAATTTGCATGTGGGGCGAAAACGTGGATAGGTGAGCAGGCAATATATTTTAATGATTACGTAAATTATTCTATGCCACTGAACAATACACATATTTTTTCAATATATCTTTACCAGTAAATAAATAAATTGTAAAATCATCGATACATTTGTCTTTTTTTGCACTAGTCAGTTTCCGTAATGAAAATAAGAAGTTTAATATCCAATAAATAACAATTAACCGTCAATCTTTAATGAAAAAAAAAATAATTACGAATGACGATTTAAAATGACTCCATGATACATGGAACTAATTATATTTATGGATAGTGAGTAATTGATTAAGCACATTGGCAGCTAATGGCACAATTGTCCTGTTAATCTTTAAAAAGTACCCGACGTTTTTTATTTCAGAACAAACCTGCATCAAAGGCTGTGGCCACGCGCTAGTGCAGCTGCGGAACGTTTATGGTCATTCGGCAAGGAAAGTGACGACGCATTTGCAAAACGTCTGGAAGAGCATGCCTGTAGATTGAATCGGCGTGGTATTCCCGCGCAACCACCGAACGGTCCGGGTTTTTGTGTACTCTAGGGCCCGTATTTGTAGTCTGAAAAACAATTGCTAACTCCCACTCTTACGGAAAATTAACACGCGATCAAGACAATTTTTTGTAGCAAGTGCTGACTATAAATACGGGCAATGTTGACTAACTGAAAGTACTTCCGCTAGTGTGAAATACACACGCTGACGATACGCCCTTCCACACCTAGATCGTTTATCGACATGTCAGTGATATGCTCCTCCCGGTTTTTCAAATAAAGCAACGATGAATCGTTTATACTCTCGGATTCCCATCAAGGACGGATGAAAGTTAATTTTTCTCTGTTTAACAAACGAGGCTTATTTTCATGTCGAATATTTTTGACGTTTCAGCATCATCTTCGCTTCGTCAATGATAATGACCGTCGAAATATAAAGTTTAGACTCGATGAAAATAATCGTCCGAAATAGTTTTGCAAAATCGTCAGCGGGCATTTGTTTGAAAGGTGGAAGAAAAGGGAAGATTTTTCGGTGACACAGCAGTCTCCGGCGGCTCGAGGAACTACGGCGTTGCACGACGAATTTTATTCTCAGCTTTCATTGATTACGGGACGTCGTGAACGCCGGGATGTCGGCTGAGTCGGCGCGCCTCGCGGCGTGGGCGTACAAGTGGCGATTGCTGGTGCTTTGAAAAGAGAGAGAGAGAGAGAGAGAGGGAGAGGGAGACAAATTAATGGAACAAAAAAATTTTACCACGAGCTGTGATCCATTGAATACCCAAATAAACGGAGTTTGTGACACTCAATCATTCGGAGCTGTATCATGTTTCATACGCGACCTCGGAACGATGATGTGACGAGAGGCGAAAGTGAGATGGAGTACGTGATACAGATAATACCAGGGGAAAAAGAGGCAAAAGAAAATCGTTCCACAATCCCTTCCTTTGGTGATATCGATTTTCGAGAATTCAAAGCCACTACTGCGCGCAGCTTGCGCCCTTCGCTTTGGCATCCTAATGTTGTATTATGGAAAAAGTTCCGTAAAGACGGGTTTTCCCTACGACCCCCATTTTTCATCGCCACATGTGCATTTCTCCTGCTCCAATTATCCGAAATACAATAATGGTATATTTATTTCTTCTGCCGTGCTACCACCTCTGTAAAGGCTACCGCCTCAATCGATAATCGATTATGGATTATTCCAATTACAGCCAATATTCCATTCATGTCTAGCATAAATATATTACAGGTGCTGGCTGTTGCTCCGTTTTTAGAGGTGCCTCTGTGCTTTATTACGGAAATAGTGGGTTTAATGTATAGGAACGGGCTCGCCCAATAACATGAAAACTGGAAATTCTCGGGCTTGTATTGAACAGAAGATAAAAGTCGAATGAGGCCACCGTTATATCGGAATGGCAAGGATCGACATCGTTTTCCGTACCCATCCTTCGGATCGACGGGAAGAGAGTTAGAGAGGGAATTGAAGTAGGAGGTGCCTTATCCCCTCCACGCGTAGTAAGTAGTATTAGTCAACGCATTCGGTCAGTAAAACTGAATGTAGTACGAATCGATATACATATATGTATAAGGATGTACAAAAAACTTTTTTTTGATTTTCTCCCTGATAGGCTCAGAAGTTACAGCTCTTCCAAGTTCTATTCATATATATATATATATAAATGGTCCCTTTATCGACATTACAGTTAAACAATTTGTCTTATTTTTGACAATTGTTTTTATGGAAAAAAATATTTGGAACGAAAAGACTGACTTGAACGAAAAAGGCAGATGACGGTTGTGTTTTATGACACTCCGTTTCATGTTCTTCCGGAGAAATGATGTACCGAAAAAACTTCAATTTATTGTCTGTCAAAATTGTCTGACTTAGCGCGGATATTAGACTTAGCCTCGTATATTGGAACAGAGATTAATTACATCGTAAATAATTGCTGTTTTCAAATCGATTTTCCTGGATATTCCCACATCATTGATAATATGTCCATATTGAATCATTATCGTTGTTACAAAAATTAACATCCAACTTTGATTGTATTTAAAAAAATATAAGGACAAACTGTGTTGCTGAACATAGCAATACTATTTCTCTCATTATTTTTGTACAATTCAGGCAGAGCATATGAATAAATGAATTATGGTGAGGGTTGCATCAAGACTGGCTCCATTATTCCATAATTACACTTACAACTTATTGACGCAATTGCGTATACATGACGACAGGCTCTTGGCCGAACATGTCACTGGAGGAGATGAAAATTGTTTGCGAACTAAATGGCGTTACGCTTAAGCATCCTCGGGTACGCGTATAAAAAACCTTCGCAGATATAGGTTCTTTGTGAAATGTAATAAAGAAGCACCAGCGGTCCGGTACACGTACTCATGGAACACCGTGAAAAACGCTGAAAACCTTGTTGTAAAAAATTCGGGAAGACGTGACTCCGTTTGTGCGACAAGTTCGTGAGGGTTCAAAAGTTCTGCTTGCATATAGAGAGAGGCGATGGATTGCTAACGGCCGCTGCTGAGGTTGGGACTTTGGTGGTAGTTCCATCCTAAAGAGTGATGGTGCTGGAAAATGTGGTCAGCCGACGCAATTGGCGCACCATATAGCTATATGCAACAAAGGAAACAAGCTTTTGGGGGGGGGGGGGGTAGGAATTTTCTTTTTTCCTTGTGTAGCACTAGAATACTACATACGCCACTGTCCCTGTGGACATGTGTATGTGCGTGCGCGGCTGTTGGAGTAAGAATAGGAAAAAGCATCGTGATTGACGGTAGGGGTTTCAGGGGAAAATTGATGACGACAAAACGCTAGGGAAGGGGTACAGTAACGCTGGATAAAGAGGGGGAAAGTAGTATGCGCGTATGTACGATCGACGCGCCACCATCGCGTATTGGTCATTCTTCATGTGATTTCATGTTAGCCAAAGCACATACGAGAGAGAGACAAAAAGAGAGAGAGAGAGAGAGAGAGCATGACGTACATATGCCAATAACTATTTTCCTTGGTCGAACTTAGCCGTAGCCTATCACTGCATAACTTATTTGTGAACCGTGTCTCTCGAGGTTGCGTCGGTTAGAGCTCTCGTTTAATTCTCCTCGTCCGCAATATATAGCGCGCGAGTTGGCTTTACTCGGCAGGCATGCGGGGTAGAGCGACTAGTTGGCGAACCAGTGACGGAAGAATCCAAAAGGTAGGGGGATGATAGAGCGAAAAAGAGAGATAGATAGGAGCCAAGCGGTAGTGGTGGATGGTGGATGGTGGATGTTGAGAGTATATTCAGTGCCAGTGCTCGCGGATCCGTCGCGGCGTCAATCGACTTTCTTCCACCCGCCGATATTCACGTTCGTTGCATTCGCTGGTCGCCCGCGGGCATTCACGGCCCTTGCCCAAGCTCAACGTGTCAACGTTTTTTTTTATTACACACAAAGTAAAATAAAAAAACCGTTGATTGTAGTTTTTCAAGTGCGGTCGGATGCCGTGGACGTTTATCGACGGTGCGTGGAATAAAGGGAATATTTGAGGGGAGCAAAGAGCGAATGAAAGAAACAAAGATAGGAAAAAAAGAGAGCGAATAATATAACGGAGATAAACGCATATGCAAGACCGAGAATAGGGCGCGCGCGTGGTTCGGAGCAAACGCGGTTACGGAAAATACCGCCAGGGGTGAAAAGAGGAGAGGATGAGATCGATCGGAAAGTTGGGACGATAACGTTCGCGGAGTCGTTGTAGCCGGCAACGTATACGCGTGGTTGCGCGCTCGCGGGGGAGAAACCCTCATCTATGTATATATGTATATACACACACACGCATACATATATATTTAGATGTAATAAAACATATGCACTCACATGTGGGTGTGTGTCTGTATATGCATATACGTATGAAAGGATATTTACCGCTTGATGTTCATATACACTTGATGGAGGGAGCTACGACGGGGTCGGCAGTGAGAAACTTATCCGGAAGTGAATGAAAGTGGGGCGGAGGTCTCACGTGAGAGACAAAAAAAGTGACAAGTGAGAGAAAAACGAAGTGTCTGTCGTCAAGACGCTCAAAGAATTGCATCAAGTACAACAGAAGGAAAACGGGAGAGGAAAAAAGGTGAAATTCATATATTTCCGAAGCCCTGAAACGGTTGGAAATCTCCCATAGATTTTCCAGCAAAAGAAGGTCAAAGATCGATCGTCCCGAACGAGGACGGAGCATTGACGGTGACACACTCCAGGATCGTTTAAACCCGTGTCGCTGTATTATCAATTACGAAATTCATTATTTTTACATCCTGTATAAGGTCGAAATGACTCGGCATTTGGTTTCGGTCTGTAGTATTTGGATGATAGATTCGGCATCTAGCTTCGATATTTTGTATTTGGAAGATAGTTGAAGAAGCGAGGCGGAAATTGCAGGGCGTATCGAGAGAAGTTCTGATAAAAGAAATGAGACATATTCAACGTTTACGACAAACACCCTGTTACATCTTCGGCAAATAACACTCGAACTCATTGATCGGTTAATTAGCGGTAACTGGTCCGAGAACGCAGTACCAGTTTTTCGCTGAATCTTATCATCCTTCGAGAAATTACGGGGAAAATATTGAAATTATGAGGAGAAACTTCAGAATTGTGAGACGAGATGTGTGTTGTGCGATGTAAGGCGTCGTCTACTTCAACACGATTAATAATCCACTTCTGGTCTCTTTAAGTTGGTGTCTCTGAGGACCCCAATCGATAAAACTGAAGGAACAAGAAGAATAGAGAAAAAGAAGAACAACACGGAATTGAAAGTGTGCTGGCCTTGCAAAAAATAAGAGAAGTGACAAGTTGGCTAGAGTGTTAAACAGGAGCTATAGTCATGGAAATATAGTAAAACGGTGTATTATCGATTGGAGTCAATGCCCCGGGGAGAGGAGACGAGAATAAACGTACGAGAGTATGCGATTTTGAGACAAAGAATGAGAAGAAAAGTAATCGATGAACGACGAGTCGAACGATGTCGAAGGTTAATCATGAATTTCAAGTGAACTGATATCGGGACGCTTGGATATATATTAAAGAGTACACATCACGTGCAAATCGATTCGTGACAGTGAGAGAAGAAAAAAAGAGGGAAAAGCGCGTGGAAAGATTAAAAAATCAAGTTTACCGTTCAGGTGGAAATTTACAGAGGTAAAAAGAGTGTGGGATGAAATAAGAAGTAACTAGCGAGAATAACTTGGGAAAAACGAAGAATATTCGAATATCCTTGTGATTTATTTTTCTCACGTTGGGCCAATAGGGGGCCGCTGGCAAAGAGTTTCACGAAAAGGATGAGACGCGCTGAGCCTCGCGTTAATACCAAAAGCTTCAACTCGTACATCTCGAGTGTCTGACCTGCCTTCTCTAATGAGTGCAAGCAATAGGAGTGCCGTGTCGGTGATGCTTGTTCTACTGCTGTCGTTATCATCATCATCCTTCTCAGGTCCGCCGAGTTTTAATGTCGGTTCCGGGTCGCCATAGAGGTATAGGAGGCTGCTAAAGTGACTGAACCTCCTAAATTCAGGTGCTTCGCAAAACAGAAATAGAGATATAAACGCTGTTCTTGCCATACGATGGCAATGTGGGGATAAGATAGATTGCACGAAAACGACTTGACAAAGAAATAATTAACCAAAGAAAGGAGCAGCGTGAAGGAAATCAATGCGAGAACGTATAAAGTAGAAGGAATCGGGCTTTATCACCAGCAGATACGTAAATTTGCCTACAACTTTGGTGTGCATCAGTGCGGACGTACCACAACCGAGAAGATATTGCTGTACGAAAGAATTTACGTATTGTACGATAACTAAAAGAAGAGCGGACAGCGACTCGCCAAGAAGAAAAGAGATATCAAACAAGAAACAGAATCAGACCCGAAAGAGCCTAAGTGGACGGGAGAAAGACGGAGCTTTAGAAGGTTTTAACTCCCAAAGCGGTTAATAAAAAGGCTCAAGCACGGATCTATACGGGGACAGAGGTTACAGTAGCCGGGGTGGTGGTGAAATGTCGAGGGATCCATATTCCTCGGGAAGTGGTGTCGTTGGACCAGGTGGCGGGACGCGTTCACCACGTAGTGGTCGACGAGTTGGAGAACTACCGACCGTTGACCGTAGTCCATCCCGTAGCTATGCAAGTGGACGTGGCAGTCCATTAGGTGGCCGCAAAAGGGGAACAAGAAGTGGTAACAACTCGCCAGAACATCTTGGCTACGGTAGTTATCATCATCATCAGTTGAACAGTCCATTTTATTCGCGAGACGAGGATCTCAGTAGTCCAGTTATGCTCGAGGAACGTGGCCGCAGTATGTCGACAGGGGGTGGAGGTGGCGGGCATCATAGATCGCGGAGCGCATCAAGACCGGCAATGTCTAGCTCGGCGGGCATGTCAGCCCGTTATACGAGCCTCGATCGTGCATCAGCTGGTATTCTCGATCACGATCGAGAATTCGTACCGATTCGGGAACCTCGAGAACGCAGCAGAGACCGCGGTGGTCTTTATTTGGATGATGACCTGTATGGCTCAAGATCAGCAAGACAAAGCCCAAACCCTCACATGATAAGAGACGGTGGTGGCTACATCGGCGAGTTACAGCATCAGAATAATGATTTGCAGCGAGAACTCGGTAATTTGAAGAAAGAGCTCGAATTAACGAATCAAAAACTCGGCAGTTCGATGCACAGTATCAAGACATTTTGGAGTCCGGAATTAAAGAAGGAACGTGCGTTGAGAAAAGAAGAAAGTACCAAGTACAGTCTCATTAACGAGCAGCTAAAATTGCTAAACTCCGAGAATCAGGTTGGTAAAGAACATTTCTATTGTAAATTTTATTACCAATCTTAATGACAATTTATACATGGGTTTGTATCTACCTAATCGTTCTTTTAAAACGTTCTACCCGTGTAACTGTAAAATAGAATAGAATATGTAAGACTTTGGGTCATAGATGTCACAAAACTTGCACCAAGATTTCCAAAGTAATGGGTAAATTGTTACTAGAAAACTCCTCTGCACATTCAGAAAAATGAACAAAGTCAGAAAGTTTCCATATATTTATCAAAGAATTTTTCTAAACAATTTATTCATGTCCGTTCTTCGTATAGTTCGAAAAAGAAACATTCAGGGAAATAATTTTTTCAGCTTTACGGAAATCTTAGGGATTATTTCTGTTAGGCTCGCAATAAAGAAGGGCAACTCATGTACAGGCAACGTTTCTGGGATGGAAGCACTTACGAATACCAATAAAGTAGAGGCATTCGTTCATACTGCTATAAAAAAAACTACGGCATACCTTCATTACCTGAATTTATTAGTGTCAATGTTAACCAATGTTACAATACTATTATCTACTAATAATATTTTGAAACTCACTTCATTTTTTAAATTAACTAATCATTAAACTTAAGAGCATTGTATTTACGAATCGGAACATTCGCTGAAAGTTTTGGAATACGCATACCATGGCGTTGTCAGTTCTATAATTAATGGCTGGTAGGGTGAAGGAAAATGAACTCCCTGCCTCGAATTAAGATGGAATGAGAACGAGGCCACGGGGAGAGTATGGCGGGTCCAGGCACACGTGACCCATCGTATAATGGATCGATACAGAAAATTTGCGCGCACGTGGTTAACGTTTTGGTCTGTTAGCTGGAGGCTGGATGCTCATATCGATGATGAGTCATTGCCCTGGTGGGCATAAGTAGTGGAAGTGAAAGAGAGGAGGAGGATTAAATAACCGGAGAAAAATATGCTGCAAAGTGTACAAAATGTATATACTTGTATGTATGAATAACAGATCTTTGCTGGCTCGACGCCTGGAAGCTCAGAAGGTTTTTCCGAGTATGTATGATACATGAATGGTATCGTCGTAGGACTCTTTGTATCTTTACTATTATATATTGGACTTTTGGAAAAAGAGATAGCGAGAGGAAATCTCTGCTGCGGTAATGTACCATACGCTTAGATTAGTTGGCGCAATGAAAGTATGGTTTGGGAAAGGAAGAAAGGAAAAAAGTAGAATGGTGGGAAACTTGTCGCTGCTCTCATCGACCGCGCGTGTTGCTCGACGTTAAGGCAAAGTGAGAGGGAGAGAATATATAGACTGGGATAATGTGTAGCTAGACAGGACGAAGTAGGTCAGAAAAACTGTATCCATCCCTCTCATGCTCTTATTGCCCTCTCTGATTTGGAACTTCCAAAATCGAAGGGTAATACAAGAAAAAGGTAAAAACCACTTGTCCAGCTGCAAACTAAAATAATACAAGCTTGAGCTGTCTTTATAAAAACGATTATTGCCGTGTAATATTTATAAAATATTTTAGTTTTTTTATGTCAGGGTAAACTAATCAATTGGATTCTCTGAAACGATGAATACATTTTTGACCTTAATTATGTGATTTTCTTTGCGCCTTATGTGGCGGATACTTGTGATCTAAGAAAGACCCTACGAGCAATTGCGATTGAAAAACAGAATCCGGAGCCAATTAGACAGTGGATTTTATAGAATGAAAAGTTTTTATATTTAAATGGAACCTCCGGGCAAACTCATAAAAGATAGCAGGATATTCTCAAATAGGTTGATTCTTTTTCATGACCTAGTTTTTCCTGAGAAATTCTATATATTTTTCCTATAGATAGGATTCACGGGTAATAAGAAAGAAAATTATTTCGACTTTAACGGAAGGATGATAATAATTGTCAACAATTACTCTTTATTGGTGACAATTTTGAATGGCCATAGCTATAGTTGTGATCGACCAATTCAGTTGAGTCGGGGGTGTTTTCGTTAGCGCGCGAGCAGACTTAAAAAATGGCTCTATACAGTTATCCAGATATTTTGAAGTCTTCTGACCGGAAGATCGACTTGAAAATTCGCGAAAAAGGTGAAGGAAGAGTTCCTTTGTGCTCTTCCACGAATCTTCGAAATTTAAAAATCTGCCAAAAATCGATAAATAATGATATCGAGATAAGTCAAACGACATTTTCGAGGAAAATGAGTGAAGAACCGGTTGAGTTCTAGGAATATATTAATATCGTACGATAAATTAATATAGTCAACAAAAAGCATTTTTTTAAGACTTTCGGAATTCACTCATTAACATTTTTTCGATTTTCTCGCTAATCTTTAGTTTCCCAAAAAACTCGATGCGTTTCGTATTCAGTTGAGGATTTAAATTACTGAAGTTTTTTTTACGAAAAGTTCCTCCGAGGCAAACATGCCCCTTGAATATTTTGGGTGTTGCAGAGCACCTTGGAGGTACTTCGTTTCTTTAATAAAACTTAAAAATCTTGTTCTTTAATTTTTTGTGTACTTAATTTGGTACACGAAGAATTTTTTTTTACAGTAATCCATTTATAACGGTTCATTAATAAATTCCACACTTCAATACAATTAAAAAAAGCCGCAGAAGGAAATTAGTTCATTTTTCTATTTTTTCTGTTCATTATTGAGGAAAAACATATTGACTGAATACAATGCCGTCTTATGGTTTTCAATAGATATTTGGAATCGCGATTTTTCAAAAAAAGTCGTGAAAACATGAAATGTTGTATTTTTTATAAAAACTAGCTAGGTGACGGTTTTTTAAACATTTTTCGCGAAAAAAAAGAAAAATGTAGGAAAATTTCAGGCTCCCCCGATTGATTATCACTATTTGTGATGTATACTACGTGATAGAAAAGGTAAAAAAATCATATCAGTATTTTTCGGAAAAGTCGCTAAATTAAAGAATTACCATATTTCCGGAAAGCGAATAAAACTAACAACGTAAAAAAAATTAACACGAGTAAGTAATATCTCGTTATTGACGATGTTAATAATCATTTTCTTATTAAAAAACAGTTGTTGGTTATTATCAACTTATGTGTCTCTTATTTGCAGTTGTGTTTCTAGTTAGATGTCTATGCAATTATTATACTGTATCTCATAAATAATTGTATTAATTAACAATTTATATATAATTATACTCGTAAATGGTATTCAAAGGTAATTTTATGACATTAATGAGCGATTTTAAAGAAATTTTCAATCAAGTACCACTTAGAAGCTCTGACACGCTCGAAATTGTCAGGCGCATTCCTCTGGCTTGGAGGAATTTTAAAGAAATGGAAAAATGAATTTTCCTAAGTCTACGATTGAGCTAGAATTTTTTTATTTAGCAAAATTTATTTATTTTATTAGCAAAAAAAAGGTAATTATGTTTAACAATTCCCCCACCCCTGTGGCTTTAGAACCAAAGGAATGAGGAACTTTTTTATAACCTTTACTTGTTCAGGGGGTTCAAATAGTAATATTAGCTTGGGGGAAGCGAATTAAAGGTGAATACAACATGTTTTTTTAGATTTTTTAATAGTTTCGAGTTTTTTTTAAATTATCGACGTGTTTACATACTATAACCCCATCAATAGAATTTCGTTGATTTAAATACAAGGCCTTAAACGCAGAACATGAAACAAGTTTGGCATGATGCACGATCGGGTATGCCAAAATTTGGCCAACGCGAGTACCATATCAGTGGATATATTGCAGAGTTCTTATTTTGCTACCGATTTGTCGATTACAGATTGCTGCCTTCATAATTTTTTTGAGGCTCTTTCCAAATACCGATACGGATCGTTTCACACAGTTCTCTGACTGTTCAATTTTTATTAATAAAAGTACAAATGGTATTGTACAAATTTAAAAAAACACATGACTTGTGAAGTTAACAAAAAATATCATATATAGATTTATATTTAAAAAAAGGCCAATGTTTTGCGTTTGCGGTTGCGGTAATCTTCGGTTTGTAACCGCATACCGCGTTGACTTTATGCTTCAAGGATCGAAAATATTGACCGTTGAAGTCGGGTTAAGATGAAAAATAGATTAGCATTGCTGATTTATGGTGTATAGATTTAGCTAATTATAAATTTAGTCAATTGTACTGTTATAAGATCAATATGCTCCTGTATTTTTATTCAACCCGGTCACTTTTTGAGTTATAATTACAGTCAAACCTATATATATATATATATATATATAGTATATCAGTCACATATTGTTACATAAAATGGGAACAGGAGGGATCATCAAATAAATATCTCATCGGAAATCAATTTGAATCAAATATGCATATAGAGCGATACATATAATTGGACAACCCCCTTTTATTTTGCTTCGTGAACATTTTCCACCGAATCGGAGGTGCTTTCTAAACCCAATTTTCGAGCTTAGTGACGTTTTACACCTTGTACCGGGAAATACAGTTCGACCTCCAAATAAGAAACCAAAAGCCCCCAAGGGGAAGAGTTTTTCGTATAATGTCGCATACCCCCACCAGGCGCGCACTTCTCTCTCTTTTTCGCATGCGATCCTCTCAACAAGAAACACGCTCGAACGAGTTTCAATTTAGTATTCACATCGCCCATGCAAAAACGGTTTCGACTGCGCGTGGACATTTATTTAGCGAATTTTTCTTTCCAGTTAAAATATACTATTGAATATTATTGTGTTCAACGCCCTTATTTTTTATTTTATTTTATATGAAATCTTGTCAACACACATATGTATCTTCTTAACAAATATAAAAAATTTCTAATAAACTTGTAGATTTTGTGTTACATTCACACGCGCACACACACACATCGCATTTTTCTTAACCACAGGTTCTACGCACGAAATTCTCGAGCTCGGAGTTCGAGTCGGAGTAGCGGAAGCGCTCGAGTGAGAAACTGGGCAAAGTATCTTATTGCCGGGTTTCTTATTTGGAGCTCGGACTGTAATAGCTTTTATCTAAAAAAAAGTGACCGTGTTGAATTGAAATAAAGAAGCGTATTGATTTTATATCAGTCCAACTAACTAAATTTTGAATATGCAGGATACGTGAAACATTTTGCGAAAGGATGAAATGACGGAACTGAAAAAACGGTACGGTTGTATTTTATTCTTATCGGAACCTTAATGCGAAGAGTGCGTATACATTTTTTTGTTTTGTTTTCGAAATCTCGGTTTTTGGCACGTAATATTGCTGATCTTGATTCCCAATATTGATGTTACGTTTAAACGAAATACTTGCCAATATTCCTGACAGTGTTTTTGCAGCTTTCTTCTCCTGCGTATAATTTTTGCGGGTTTTTGGGGTCGCTAAATCCGGTGAATCAAAATGCCGGGTCCAATATGTCTGACTACAATTTTTTTAATCTTTTCAATTTACACCAAATTCAGGATCCAGAGATTTTTGGGGCCGCTGAATCCTAATATAGCATTACATTTAAAAAATTTTAAATATCTGATCCAATATGGCTGGTTGAAATTTCGGAAACAATGTATTCAACAATGAGTATCGATGAGTTCGTGAGGTACGGAAAACTAAATAAAATATGCAATTTTTTAAACGATCAATAAGATCAACGTATTGCTAAGATCACGAAACGAGGACGAGCCGAGTTTTGTCTGCACTAACTTTCTTTTGTTTATTTTAAATTAAATTTTTTTTTGTTTTTGAAATTTGAACGGCCATACTGAATCGACCTTTTTGAATTTCGAAAATCTCATACCATATTCGATCATATTTCGAATCCGCGATCTCAAAAACGTTGAAAACGGAATTCAATCAAACGTCCTCCAAATTATTTCGAGCATGCCAATGTCATTGTTGTACCTTCGAGGTTGACCATGGTCTTCCAAACTCAACTACGCGCAATATTCCTATGTACACACCATAACCTTATCTCTTTCGTGCCTAATAGTCTTCTGGACGTTTTTATCCAAGAGTTTTTCCTTGGTCTTAATCCAATCTCGCGGTCAATGTTTACAACGAAATAGGTTGAATGTATTTTTATTACTCCATGAAATCTTTTTCGAAAACTGAAACGGCCCAGGACACGGTGCGAATCGAATCTATGTCGTAAAGCATAGGGAATTGAGGTATTAAAAGCATTTACAGTGGCAAGTAAAAGGCGTAATAATTGGATTCTACCTAGACGATCCTGCCATCATCAATGTAGTTTGTTTCCCGCTTTCATTTGCGGCTGATCTTATCGACCATACACTATGCCGAGTTCTTACATTTTTTCTACTAAACTTCCACTAATTCTACGCTTTCGAGCGATTTTCGTGTTCAAACGAATTATTAAGGACAGGTTTCTGCCGGTCCCTAAAAATTCCATAATGTTCGCTACTAGATAAATTATATGAAACTGTGCATGGAAGCAGCCTACAGACCTTCGACCTACATGCTTGTAATATTGTTTATTGCTTTAAATTGTTAGCATGGCTTCGCTTATTACCGAGATGTTTATTACAGGTCAATAGGAATAAAAAACGCGGGTGCGTATCTTTTTTTGTCCACGATAAACATTATCATAAATGCAAGTACACTACTGAAATAGTTTTGAAATAGAGTTTTGAAATATTTCAGTATTTTTTCATTGCAATTTAAAAGTACCATATCAAATACAATTTTTTGATAAATGAAACATAATTTTATCGGTATAATCGTCGGCGGTTATTCACATAAATAGTGGAGTGTGCGGGAACGTATTGCATTTGGTCCAACACTATATATATAATCTGTAAACAAATGTCCTTTATTTATGCATAATTTGGAATAGATTCATACTAGACAAAGTAATACGTTTGATGGATCATATATTTTCTTTCAGTACAGTTAAAAATCAATATTGTTACATTTACGGTCGCTCAATACAATGCGAAAAATGAAACAGGGAACCTCGTTGATATGTCGATAAGATGTGGTTAATTTTACAACAGACGATTCTAATTAGCATGACTCGAGCTCTCGTGACCGTATACATGTATATATACGAATTGTAAGTTATATTACGAGATTAGCGAGTATAGCAAACCGACGATATCGTTATTGGGCGACGAACTCATTTGCATGGTTGATACAGACGTTTTTCCTTTTGGAGTTTGCATGCACCCCCGCCAACAATATATAAATAATTGTTCTGCCTTCAAGTATGTTGAACCAAACTGCTTTCTCTCTCTCTCTCTCTCTCTCTCTCTCTCTCTCTCTCTCTCTCGATTCTTTTTTTGTCTCGATCGTCGACGAGAGTGTGTCCAAAAGTTTCAGTCATGCAACTGGCAATCTACCAAGAAACCGGCCGGTTGAATGAGGCACCCAGTCGGGCACCGAATCCCTAGCCGTTTTCTGATATTGAAGGGAAACTTTGTACAGCCCTAACCGTTCTCCTACTATCTTGTATATAACTTCCACGTTTACAAACTACGGAGCTTTTCTTAGCTATTTATCCATTTCCTAAAATAATTTCCGTAGGACAACGGTAGCATTATGTCTGTAAAGCAATCAAACCTTGATATGATAAAGTGGAGGATATTGAGTAATTAACAGTCCCCGCAAGTGTGTGGTTGTCAGTATATGTACAAAGAGATTTCCTGCTTTGTTTGGAACATATACTCTATAATCCATTACAAAACCGTTTCTGAAGTTAAGGTTACTTGTTTATTATAACCAGACAGGCAAATAGGTCTGATATTCACCCAATAAAGAACATTACTACTCATGGCGATCAGTCCACATTAATTTATACTATGGATTCGATATTCGCGCTTATACGCTCGAATATCCGACCTAATAGTAACGTCTAATGACCTTTGTATGATTGCGCTGCACAGCGCAGCGATCTTTTAACATTATTAAGAATTTTTTGCCGATTATGGCGGATAATCTATCAAAAGTTAGTAATTACCAAACTCGAGTAAAACCAAAAACCATACGCAGATGAGAATGCGAGCAGAATTTTGAAAATGACGTTATTCATTCGTTTACGGACCAATTATGGAACGAATAAAACGGCAACAGCGCAAGATTCCAATCCACATCCCCTTTAATTTCATTCGAAAGACACGATGTATATCCATGACATAGTTTAGCTCCAATATATCTCAACAGAAACGCACTGTGTGTGATGAATAGATAGTACAATTAAACTTTCTTTCATCGTTAAATGATGCTTATATAACACTTCTTAGTATAATCTTAAGGTTAATACTAGATTTATCAAACCAGTCTTTTTGACTGGGCGTGCAGTTACAATTGAAAATTCCTACTGCAGAAAATAGGCATACTCAAAGACCTGGTATATCTAGTGTTAAAAACTTTGAGATGACAAAATTCAAAGTCTAGACATTCAATAGGGTTCAAGTATACTTGGGAAATTAACAACGAATATGTGAAATGTTTTGGTGGTGAAACTTTCGTTATGATATTAAGTGTAGTTAAACGTATATGTGCCTGAATAGTCACACAACATCGTGCAGCTTAATGAAAAAATCTCATGTGATGAGTCACATGGCAGTAAAGATCGAGAGTGGCTGGTATAGCTGGACGTATTGTAAGAAGAAAGTATGGTATTCATCAAACATATCCTCTCTGGTCCTATACCTCGCTGCGTATCTGTTATCCGAATCCGTTATACAGCTCATAAAAAACCGATAAAATCTTTGTAAATCAAATAATATATACTCGTACAGGGCATGATTTGTATCAATAATTTTCTTTTCTGCATAGAAGAGGATATTGTCCGTAAAACAGTAGCGTTATGAATATTTTTTTTCAATTTCGACTGAATAAATAATTTGAAAACATGTCGTTTGAGATGTCGTTCCTGAAAGGGACTTTAGACTTTCATACGTACTCTACAACATCTACTTACATTCCCTTCTTGTTTGTGACCCGCTGTTCGAACTAATCAATAATCAATTTATTGACTTTTATTACGGTTTCACAACATCTTAATAAGTTCGAATGAACGTGAATTTATTTTGTTATTTTTCACAATGAAATTCTCTCTATTGTATGAGAATGGTTTAAATATGAATAGTTTCTCAAAAGAATTCGAAAACGAAGAAAAGGATAGTTTCTTCCCAAGAATTCGAAAACAATTTAAATAATTTATTTTCTTTCTCGCATGAATATTGCGAGTCTTGTAATGAACAAATGCAATTTAGCCCGGGATGGAATGAAATCAGAAACTGAATAGTCTCTGCGAGCGACTGACAAATCATTAACAAAAGTGAAAATACGTCCATAAAAGGCATAACGTAATTCGATAACAAAAACTCTGTAGTCAATTATGCTGTAAGGGTCGTGAGTTCCAAGAGAAGGCAAATTACCTTGCATCTGTATCAATATTGCGTAGCGTAACACTTTTTTTGCTTCAAAAATCAATGCTTTTTTAAAAATAGTTGGCTCGAAGGTTCGGGATGGAGTAGAAGCTCCTATGAGCGTTCTTAAATTAGCATCAAATCTTTCTCATTCGAAAGGGCAATTCGCTATTTCTGCATTGTGACTCGACATCGAAATAAATGGCGATCCGCTCGATTGTCAAGTTATAAAAAATGGATGATCTTTACCCAAAGGCCGAAGTTCCCCGAGGCCGGCAAGGAAGCATTTTGTCGTTAGAAGTTGTATCTGTACTCTCGTCAAATTTCATTGTAATGCCTCGTAAGAGTTAAAAAACGTTTACCTTGACTCGGAATTCCTGTGAAACTAATAGATCGGGATATTGACAATGAAGATGTATCTTCCGGTTCTGACTGTGGCAAAAAATGAATGATTTAGAAAATCTATTTATATTAAAGAATATTATTGTAAAAAAATAAAGCTTTTAAAAGTGTAAAATGTACACCAAGTAATTAAAATAGTAGCTGTCTTCGAAAAGTATTTTTTCAACTAGTGTCAACAGTGAAAGTAACATTTTCCAAAAAAAACAAAATCAAACTTGGCGTGCATGGAACTTTTTTCTCTCCACCATGCACGCCAAGTTTGATTTTATTTTTTTTGGAAAATGTTACTTTCACTGTTCACACTAGTTGAAAAAATACTTTTCGAAGACAGCTACTATTTTAATTACTTGGTGTACATTTTTTACTTTTTAAAGTTTTAAATGGGGATTTTACGTCTTTTTATAGAAAACCACCAAATTTAATCGTATAAGACAAAAAAAATTGAAAAAAAATTCTTCAAGCGTTAAGACTTTGACATCGGAAGAGGTTAAAGGACTTTGACATTTAGCACTGACGTTTTGATTTTTCGGAGATTTGCCTACTTCGCGATATAACGAATGTGATATATATATATATATATTATTTTTAAATTTAGTGGAGTAAAAAGCTCAAAATTATGAGTTTGCACATATCAGCTGACCAAACCGTGCCTTACCTAGGCTGCATGAAAATAAAAAAACATGCTGAATCGGTTAAATGCCATTAAATTTTCGATTAGGGGAAGGGTTTCGAAAAAATATGTAATTTAACTTCTTGGTTGACAGCTGAAAGCCCATTTTCCTGTATAATATCCGTGGCAAGTCTCTGACGTCATAAAAATTTTTTTTATTACTTGGTTTGGAGACTCTGCCGCGTCTCTAGATAGGTTGTATTTGCTAGTCAAATGGGAACCAAAATGGCCTGAAATTCCAATAATTAACTACAGGCCGAAAAAATATGGAAAATGTTCGGGACGGTGCACATAACAAGGACCGGAGTTGTTGGTATTGTAGCACCGCTTGTTTTTGCAAAAAAATATAATAAAAACCGTTAAAAAACCACGATTACGCTGCCAAAAAGTGACAGCACAAAAATATATAGGACCAACTTTGTAGTGCATAAAACTTCCTATAAAACATCCAGTGACGGTACTTAAAAACCCGACAAAAAATCGTCTTAAATGTAATCGGAATTTTCGTCGTTGTTGGTGATATTTGTTTCCTCGTCGATCTCCTTGCCACCATGCGATAAACTCGTCATAAGTACATCATCCCATAACTGCAGATGGTCTAGAATAGGTTCATCGTGTTCGTCATTACTATTACCGTCATTGATAATCTCAGTGGCAATGATGTAACCCGCTCGTCGACATCCGCTGCGTTTGCTACAATCTCTATTGCACCCGCACAGTACCTTATCCGGTAATTTTTAGGGGGCAGGTAGAAATAAATTAAAATAGAAATACCATCGTGTAGCGCGAAAGAAAACGATTAAAAATTCATATCGAGCTTGTAAAAAAAATGTTACGAACAGACATTGTTATTGAAAAAGTCGATTCCGACATTAACAAATTTTTTGTAATCCTTTAAATGGGGAACTTTGCAAAGGGAAAATGAAAGAAAAAGATAAACTAAATCAAAGTTGAAAAATATTAATTTATCTTAATTGTTAACAAGAATTTAATAACAATGGCCGCCGTGAGAAAAAAAACCGAGCCACTCTTCAAACAGAATTGTTATATCAGCAAACATAAAAATGCACAATAAACAAATTGTTTACTGTTAAAAACGTTCTGAAACAAAATGTCCTTTTTTTACTTGTAAATAATGGCGCTGGGGTTGCATATACGGCAACATGTCAGGAGGCAGCATCTTTAGATCATCGACAGACAAAGAGATTCGAAAAATGTACACGTTGTAAGATAATTAGGGATGAAGTTATATAGTTTTACGAAAAAACGTAAATTATTAAAAAATGAGCAACAATCGGCCTTAAAAAATTGTAAAAACGAGAAAAAAATTTTGCAACTAAAGTGTGTTTTAGAGTTTTCGTGCAAATTGAACATTTTCGAGCTTTTTCTTTGGGTCTTTTTCTTTTGGTCGCCGCTAAATTGCACTCGGTAGACAGATGTCCTCACTAACTTTCCATAAGAAATTTATGCCCTACAAGATACTGCCACCGTTTGGCAGCGTAAGCCGTGAAAGTGTCAAAAGCGGGGGGGAAATGTGATTTTTTAACGGTTTTAATTTTTTTTTGCAAAAACGAGCGGGTTTTACAATCCCTACAACTCAGGCCCTTGTTATGTGCACTGTTCCAAATTTCTTCCATGTTTGCATTCAGTCGTTAATTATTGGAAGTAAAAATTAGAATTCGACTGGCCTAGTTTTCGATCCGAAGAACCGGATCGTTTTTTCGGATCCGCGTTAAAATATACACTAACCGACTCAAAATAAACAAACTCAGAATCTTCCTGTCTCGTCAATTATTTTAATCGATAAAACTCAAAAGCTAGATTACACCGAGGATTTTTTCAATGTACAAATAGAACAAGATTCTCGTGTTCTCCACTTTTCTTCTCCTTGGCAAGTAGAACTCAACTAACCCCTCGTCCCCGACGAAATGGAGCTCAGGAGTCACGAACGTGGAAGGCGGCAACACACGTGTGACAAAGCTCTCGCAACAAGACCTGCTTTCTTCTTTGCTTCCAAGTCCACTTGCCCCTCTTCGACTTTAGCGCTTTGCTATCCCATACAGGTTCTGCTAGAATCTCAAGCTCTACCCCACCACCCTTTATTCGTCTACATTTTTCGTCGTCGTCGTCGTCGTCGTCGTCGTCGTCGTCGTCGTAGTTTTCGAAGCTGTTAGAAGACGAGGAAACCCCCTCGTATGCATATGCACGATGAGAGCTCGTAGGCTGGTCGGAGAATCGATTTACTGCGCACACGGGTACATCGACCCCGTTGCAACATGGTCCACGTAAAGCCCAGACCGTTTGCATAAATTTCAGAAAAAATGGTCTAGTGGCGAATGTCATTGTTTTTTTTCGTATGTTTCTACTTCAATTTTTTCTGCACCTTGTATTGTATTGTATTCCGATAATATGAGAGAGTGTCGTTTTCGCCCAATCGCCATGACTATAGTCGAGTCACTTCATCGTGGAAATGGCAAACGGAGACGGATAGATTAATACTTTGTTTGCACTCTTACTTTGGCGACTCTTCTGTTGTAGCTGGGTATACATGCAATATCTATGTGTGTGTGCGTGTGTGTGCATATGTATATGTATGTGTGTAAATGTGTGGATGTGACACGCCAACTCAAGCAGTTTTGGAGATATTGATTTTTCCACCAAAAGTACGCCCGAACCGCTGATAAGAAACTTTCATTCATTAATTGTCTAATAGCGGAAGAAGTAACTTATCAATATTTAGTGTCACTTACAAATAGTTTTAGAAAAATTATATTCTCAAAAAATGCATTTTTTTTTTATTAATTTTTTTACAAATGATTTTTTCTGTAATTTTTCAACAAATTAAAAAAATTCTTTGAAAGATTGATCAGAGTTGGGGTGCCATTATACAACTTACAAAGAATTTGGAAAATTGCTAGTGTTTTAGCATATAAATGAAAAAAAAATCGAGACGAAAATAGTGTACTATATTTTTAATGAAACAAGGAGTGTGAAGTTGCCGAGCTGGGGGCGATGGATTGCATCACACGTTGTCCGGAATCGCGAATTCTTCCAGTCTCACACGCGATATTTTTCATATCATCTGTATCGAAATTAGGAGATTGTATGACCCGTAGTCTGTCGAAACGAGACAAACCGAGATCAACGTCGTAGCGAAAATTCAGATTAAACGATGGTTAAAATGACATGAATATTCCGCAGCTTATAAAAAACAATGAGGAATTTGGCAGGGATAAAATGATATGAAAAACTAAACATTTTCCGCCATAGACAGTCTTCCACTAATTAACCAGGCGTTAAAACTCGCAGTTTCAATGCAGGTGATATGAAATTGTATATTGGATGGTAATAAATGAAACAAGACGATATTAGATGAGTGTTAAATTGAATACCCGGGCTGGAGGCGAGGTTAAGGCGATTTCAAACATCACACGATGTCTGTGTTTTTTCCTTAGACACAGACACTGTCACGCACTGTACGTTTTATATCATCTGTATTGAAACTAAGACTTTCAATGCCTGGGGCCAGTCGAAACAAAACATATCAGGATAATTGGTGGTTAGAACAGCATGAATATTCTGAGGCTCGAAATAAACGCATGCGATTTCTAGCAGTGATGATATGAAGTCAGAAATTAAATGTTTTCAAGGCAGCATAACGATTTTTCGATTTTGTTTCATTGTAGAAACTGCCTGTTTTCTATTCTCGTGCAGAAAACTCTGTGTCGATTTGAATGGCGCATTTCAACTGGCTAAACGAATATCGAAATTCACAGTTTTTTTCAAATAATTCAAATAATTCGGAATCGTCCAACATTCAGAAAAATCGAAAAAGAAAATTGATAAATCGAAAATGGTTCGAGAACAAAAATTTGGAAAAATGCACAAAAAAATCTTTCAGTAGGTAGAATACAAGAAAAACTTGTAGGCAAATAAAAAACTCTACGTTCCAAAATTGCCTGATTTTACGTGGAATGTCCTGTCTATACATTCTCGTTATCCATATGTATAAACACACACACACAAACACGCGCGCGCGCATATATCTATCTCTCATTTGATTTGTTCGCTTCCATTCATTGAGGAAGAGCCACGATTGCCTAGCAGTCAGGTTGTGTGTTTAATCGCCCACGCTATTTTTGTTGTGTAGTTTCCTGTATATAGAAGATACTGCAGGTACTCTTAGAGGAATAATGTACGTGATGACTGCTCCAATAGAATATTCTGAAACTAATGTTTTCGTTACTCGATATATCATACTTGTTTCTTCGATCTCACGTGGAAATGTTACGCGGTGTTTTGTAATTTCGATGACCATTCATTATGCGGTAATCTTTCATAAAACGAGGGATCCATTTTTGCACTAGTTTTAAAGCATTTTTAAGGCCTGAAACAGCTTCTCACGTTACATTTTGAAACTTCTATATTTTTTATATCCTGTATCTCATTCACCTACTTCTCGTAGTGCCATATTATGTGTGTTCATATCCATGGAAAAAGTCCAGACTCATTGGACAAAGTGTCATTCGATCTAGAACGTGCAGAATACGTGGTGGTACAGGAGACCGGCTTTGTGTGTGTATGTGTTGCCTATAGATGCTACAAACTGCCAACAAGAAAGTAAAGACCATGCTGGTTAATGGGATCTTGTCTTAAGGAAGGCTTCGCTTAAACTTTAAACCCTATATCTTCTATCTTCACGTCTACGGACAATCTCTTCCATCGTCAAACGATTGGCAAACAGATAAATCATTAACAAAAGAATTGACACATCAATCTTTTACATATTATTGATCATTATATTATCATCAACGGATATGATTAGAAAAAACAATGAATGTCCGTGTAGAAAATTGATGAGGTTATACAAAGGCCCTCCATAGGATGGAATATGGAATCCCTTTTGGGAATAGCCATAACATTACCCAGTTAGGGCCTTATTGACTAGCGAAGATGGTTTTATAGAAAGATTAAAATATCTTTCAACGTAACAAAATACTTAATCATGGTATCCATTAACGATATCCCGTGTAGGAAGATGTTAAGGAAACAATTAATAACAAGGTTTTTGTCAGGTCGGACTGTGGATTCCATATGAAATGTATTAGAAGCTCAAAAGGGAAAAAGAGATAAGGCCCTCATAGGGTTTAATAATGGTATATGTTAATTGATATTAAATGTGGATTTCCATATCCAAAGTGACCAAAGTGTGACAATTGCAATTTGTAGTTGTATCTTATTGTTATAATCGTATGTTCATGTTATTGATACATTTTCCAGAAATTTTTAAACTTTCTGAATGTTTTTTTGTAAATTTCGAAGAATGTAAAAAAATTATTTTTAAAAGTGTGGAAAAAATTCAGTGAACTTAACCCGAATAATTTAATATGAAAAGAAAAACGGTTCACAGAATATTTTCAGAAATTTTTCTTCAACAAAATGTTGATAACTTTTTGATATCGTTATTATTGAAAATCATTAAGCTCAGTATCTTTTGATAAATAATTTTTTTTTTTTTAACTTTTATAGTATTGCTCAGTGTGTGAAATTCTCATTTTCTTAAATGATCGCATGCTGTTTCAACAATACCGACATAGAATGAAAATTTCGAGTATATAGCAATGGTATACATACATACAGAACGTACATAACAACAATATCGTAGAGTTATTAACAAATTGTTAAAAACAACAAAAAAACTGAAAATATTCAGAAAACTTATTGTCTTTTCGTATTAAATTCATATGTCCATTATTTTAATGTACTTCAATTTTTGCGTGAAATTTTTCGCGTGTTCTGAAATCCTATTTTGTTGTTTTCATTTAAAAATGTCCCACTAGTGATGCGAGATCTTTATATCAGAAGAATGATGAATAATTCTTTATTGTTTATAATTTATTCTAAAAAAACTTCAAAGCATCGGAACATTTTTGAAGAAACTTAAGTTTTGTAAAATAATGTAACGAATCAAGCGGGCATAAAAGAAAGAAGCGTTGTGTTTTAGTTTATTTCTAGAATGCGTTTCTAACTCTTAAATATCGTTTACAAGAATTTGTTTATTCAAAAATTCACGTTCCATTCTGATTTGTCAAGACCGTACATGGCATTGATTCTTACAAAGTTAAAATTAATTGAATTTCAAACCGATGAAAAATTTCATGTTTATCGAAAAAATTAAAAAATTCGTTTTATACCAAAAAAAAGGTTATCTAAATTTTTCAGAATTTCTAATTTCACCAAGTGTTGATAATTATTCGAAATTGTTATCATTTCGGCAATGTCAAGAATGTAACTCTGCAAATTCCATATATTCTGTCACCTATGTGCTGTTAAACAGATGTATGTATGTGTTGTAACTTATATGTCCTTAAAATCTTCGAAAGTCTCGAGCGTTCGCTGGTGTAGTGGTTAGAGGCACGGTTTAGGTAGTTAGATGGGCAGGGCGTAGGTTCAAACCCAGTGTCGGACCAAAAGTTTAATTCGGTTTTTTCCGGTAAAGTTGATTAGTAGACAGGTCACCAACAATGATTATGAGTGAATAACGGTTAATTCCAACTACGAAATATTCTTTTTCATGTTCCGCGTGTTTTTGATTATTGTGGCGTAGTTAGGGAATCCATTTTGGGGCCCTATTAATTTTCCAACAAAGGGCCTAATTTTTTAAGCGGGAGAGCCAGACTTCCTGACCGGGCCCCTCACATTATTAGGGAGTACCTGACAGGGACCTGACTGGAGCCCTATTACATTTTCTACACGGGTGCATGCATTACAAACAAAGCATATATGCATGTGAAAAGGTTTTTTAACGTCAGATTGCTATGAGATATAGAAGGAAGATTCGAAAAGAACTTCTGTCGGAAGACATACGCTTACGGTCAGTGGAATTACTCGCCTGCTGAGATTTTATTGAATTTCCTCATCAACCACCTGTGACAATTAAGAATAGTCGATTAACCGTCTTTGTGAGCCTCTGGGTTGTCAAATCGAGTTGATGGAATATCAGAACCAAATAATATCGCACAGAATTCTTATACATATAGGTCTTCTATTTGTGATTTTATCGATGTTTTCATTTATCGATGATCTGTCATTATTTTTTGTTCGAATAGTACGTCCAGGATCAATGGAAATTAAAGTTGAGATAAAAAAAGCTTAGACCAAAAATGACAACACGTACAATACGAAAAAAAACTGTCTATAAACAAAAAGTGTCACTATTGTATTGACACTGGGTATTTTAGCTGACGAAAATATCAGATAAGAACAAAAGATCGTATCCATCCAATTCTTCCTAACTTTATTATTACAAAAGTGGATAAAAGTAATGTATTATTTTAACATCTTGTTTGGACGTTTTTTTTTCGACGACAACGCGATATCTCCTTGTTTAGGTTTTTCATCCTACATGCAGAGTCTCTCCGTATAGGAGGCAGGCTGAACAATGACTTTCGTACTTCGGGATGTCATTGGTAGGGTGGTTGTTCGATCCGAGCTCGTCGAGCACACATGCCGAATCGCCCCCTTTATTACTGTGTAACAACTATAATGATTCAACCGTGACGGAGCTACGCGTGTACGTGTGTGTAGAACCACACCCCGCTCATAGGTTGTGACGTTGTGACGTCCCTTCTCTGAAAACCCCACCCCTTTGCAGCGTCACAAGAGATCGTTTCTCGTAATCGGGTCAATCCGGAAAGGGTGTTTCACCCCTCTCTGTACCCGTGCTTCGCGAATGTCTGACAAATATGTAACAACATTGTCAATCGTGGAACACCACTCATGCAGCTTCGTTGCATTCCGATTCTACATTCTACATTCTAATGACGCAATGATCACAGACGATGTTATGGCTACATCAATCGTACAAATGACACTGATGATATCGCCTCCTCGGCACAGATATAAATGATTTTCCTGTACTATCATTCATGCAGTTCTTCTTCTTTCACTTCCATCGGGTTCTTCTTTAGCTTTTTTAACTATTCTTTATGCAGCTACTTCTTTACCTATAACTTTTTTGTGATTTCGTATGTCAAATCATCAAATTTTTTTATTTTGTAAAAAATGTTTAATAATATATCTTATTGCTTGGAAAATATATCGAATGATTTACTGGACATTCTTATTTTTGCGGTGTACCATCTCTGCTATCTGCAGTTGCAGGGGATTTGCTACCGTCGGCATCCAAATAACCCGTTCATAACCCGTCGTCAGACATTTCTGAAAGTCATTGTCTACGCTCAGGATCGTTCAATTTGCTTATAATGACATTCATCATGGTGGTCGCACCCGCTTTGCTATATACTATATACTTCGTAAATTCATGCGGCCTCCAATTCCTTTTTAGTCACAGGCAAATTCGTATCTAACATCAGTATTAGCAGCAGCCATTCTATGTTACCTCTGATATGTCGATTCTATGTTTGCTGTGACGTTATATGTATAGAAATTGTAGATGTTCTGATAAACGTGTATATATATATTTGTGTTATTGTTTGGAAAATACTGTTTCTAAGGCGACGCGAATGGCTATTTCGCCCTGATTACAGAAACAGAGCATGATGGTGCGACAACTTGAGGAGGAACTTAGATTGAGAATGCGAGGACCAAGTGTTGAGATACAGCAACAGATGGAAGTTTTGTACAACGAGAACGAACATCTGACGCGTGAAATTGCCATTCTTCGTGATACGATCAAGGTAAAAAATAAAATTACAAATAAAAATTACTGTTTCATTTGTTGATAAGAATGAGCGTTTTATGAGGGAATTTTACGAAATGCTGTAAAATTCCGTTTTAAGTTTCCGTTGGGTAATTGCATTAAGGTAGTTCTATCGTTTTATCGTTTTCTTAAGATTTTGTTGAAAATTTGAATACGTATTCTTTGATGTCATATATACGTGTGTAATAAATTTTGGAAGGTTTTACCACGTGGAAGTTGAGATATTTATTGGTAAAAATCACAATTTTCGGTAGTCTCTCGTAAGAGCGCGTGTTAAAAGTTGCATTTTCATCAATGAATATCTCGGCTTCTACGTGGTGAAGCCTTCTAAAACTTTGCATACATTTTTATGCAACATCAAAGAAGATTTCTTGAGTTTTCCAAAAAAATCTTAAGAAAATTTTTTTCGCAATTTTTGTAATTATAGAGCAAGCACATATCACCTGGGATGACCGTGAATTTGGAGTATGCTGTTCTTTAGTCGATTTGCAACAACTTTTCTTATTTAACTGAAGCCCGCGAACCATTTTGTATGTGAGAAAAACTGCAAAACAATTTCTCGATTTGAATCTAACGATAGAACTACCTTAATCTCTTTCACTGTTTTAGTAGTTATGTTTCGATTCGATGAGAAAATGCCCAAGTATTGCGAAGTAAAGCGAAAAAAGTTTCGAACCAATTGGAATATGATACTAATGATTCTAGGCAACATTTTTCTCGTTTTTGGTTTCTATATCTACGCTCGAATATCCCAACTGATATGGGGTTAGAATATTTTAGTTGCGGATATAAAGAACAGAGAACTTTCCCTTCATTTTTTCAACCTAATTTGTCAAAAGGCTATATTAATTTATGAGAAATCTCGATGAAAATGCGGTTAAGACTTTTTGATTATTGGAAATGGGAAAACGGCATTTTTCTTTCCCTTTTCAACATTTTCCCTGACACTTGAATACGCGAAACTTGTACGACAATAAGATATTTGTTTTTATAGAAATACAAAAAAAGAAATCCATTGATCACTGGTAAAAACATGATCGTAAATACAAAATTTGTGTTTAGCACTAAGAAGATCGTAAGTGGAAATTGCTCAAATGATTAACCGAGAGAATTGCACAGAGACCGATAGATAGTACATTGCGTGACTAGGGACGAAACAATCCGATTTCGCACGAGTGAGAAATCTTCATGTGATTTGTATGAAACCTGAGAGTTTTAATGTCCGGAGTCAGTCGAAACGAGATCATTTTCGACCGAAAGGGCAGCAAAAAGTCAGATTAGTCGATGTTTTGAAAGACTCGAATATTACGAGGCTTACAATAAACAAACGCAATTCTAGCCAGGATGAATTGAAGTCTGAAACCGAATGGTCTCTGCCCTACTTCGCATCGATCTGAAATTCGCTCGTTTCGTCTGGCTGAACAGGCATTGAAACTCGCAGTTCCAATGCAGGTGATGTGAAAAAACTATTGTAATGCCGTTAAATGCCAATAAAAAGGGTGATATGTAAAATAACAGCAGAGAGAAAGAAAGATGCCAGAGACTAAGACGGAGAAAAAGAGATCGAGAGCGACAAAGTGCGCATGTTCGCTTTAATTCAGGAGATGGCAGCAGGGAAAGTATTTTAGGTCAGACATAATTGCTTTCGCGTATCATTGGAGGTAGCTCCGTTCTGCACTTCAAGTCTACTATTTTTGCTCCGTCTGTCAACTGTACATATACAACGGATCTCTCAACGCCCTCGAGTTAATAAGATTAAATATTTAAAAATATTCTGAAATAATATTTAAAACATTTTCCGTTACGGATGACGTTAAATCTAACAATTCGGGTGCTCCCTCAATTTCAAAGCTTCGATAAACCGTATTTATTAATAATTTCAATACATTTATTCGAGACAGTCTTTAGAAAATAAATGAAAAAGGAAACACGTTTTTTTTTGAGTAATAAATATCAAAGATGGCCAGTAAATCTCTATTTTGCTGTATAGTTATTTGGCCGAATTAAAAAATTCAAACAATTATCTTTTGAATGACTTGGCACCGAGACGCTGCCGCGTCTCTAGATGTAAGTAGCCCCAAAAAAAAGGATAAACTAATCTCAAATCCGTGTCGCGAGTTGAATTTCGAAGACTGGCGACCAATATGTGGATATTACTTCTAGGCGAGACAGATTCTTGACAACGTGAAATGTTTAACACTGTTTCTCTGTCACTTTTACTTTCTTCCGTAGGTCCAAAGCTATACTTTTGCCTTTTTATACAGGTCGTCCCTAGAATTGAAATTCCATGGTTTAGATCCAACAATAAATTCATCTGACGACTCCTTGCTACTTATAGTTGGCCTTTTAAAGTGGGGCAACATGTATTTTCTGGATTTTGACGAATGTTTGACCGCTTTTAAAAAACCAAAAAAGTACATTCTAGTACATTTAATAACGCATCAAATGCGACCAGTTTCAACTCGATCGGCCGACAATTGACCGATCGCGACAACATTTTCTCGCGGGCTCAAAAACTGATGTTTACTGCTAGCGAAGCCTCCAATGACTCACACTGGTCGAAAGAGCATCTTGTGGCGTTTAAGAACATCCCTTACAAGTTCCAACCGGGTAATTGGAAATTAAGTTATCGCTCCGAGAAGCCAAAAATGCTCATGAGCGATAACGTGGGAACGCGTCGACCAATCCAGCGTATGTTTTTCGTGGCACTCTGGTTATCCATGCACTTCGTTCGAACATCCCTAATTCGAGATCGAGAATGTTAAAGAAGAAGGTGCAACGAGTAAAATAAGTACTCATTCATTACCGAAAAAAAACCTTATTAAAAGGGATGCTTCTGAAGAAGGAAATCAAATTTACCTGTTCGATAAAAATCTTCATTCACAGTTCGACAGCGATTTTCATTTGTTCCACGGCAAGAACAAACACCGAATGAAAATCGCTGTCGAACTGCGAATGAAGATTTTTATCGTACAGGCGAATTTCATTTCTTTTTCCAGAAGAGTCCCGTTTTTTATAGAGTTTTTGTCGGTAACGAATGAGTACTTAATTGACTCGTTGGATCTTCTTCTTTAACATTCTCAAATTCGAATTAGGAATACGCAAGTCTTTCGATATGAAAAATGTCAAAAACCACAACATTGCGCTTCGGAAATACCTAGATCTCGTCAACGAGGTCTGTGATAGCACCAATTTTCGAATGAAGTGCATCGATAACCAGGATGTCACGAAAACTTCTGCTGGATCGATCGACGTGTTCCCGAGTTATCGCTCATGAGCACTTTTGGCCTCTCAGGGCGATAACTCCATTTGCAATCATCCGATTGGAACTTGTAAGGGATGTTTTCCAAATACCACGAGACGCTTTTTCGACTAGTATGGGTCATAGGAGGCGTCGCAGGCAGCAAACATCAGTTTTTCAGCCCTTCGAAAAACCTCGATTTACATTGAATTACAAAACGTTGCGATCGGCCAATTTTCGACCAATCGAGTTGAAACTGATCGCATTTGATGCCTTATTAAATTTGCTGGTGTTTGTATAAAATTCATACTTTCCCAAAAAATGCCGAAATTTTTTTTTTATCGATTCTACCAGTTTATGGGTATCACTAGTAACTGCAATCGGTCGGGGCAGGCTTAACATTTCTGCAGGAAAAATGAATTTCATAAAGTTTCTCTCCAAAATAGTTTCGGCTGCTGCAGAGCTTCGTAAAAGTGTTTATGTTTGTCAGCATACCCATGCACGAGTATTTTGTTTTGTCAACAAACCACTGGTATAATTTCGTGGATCCCGACACACGCAAAATATTGAGCACACCCGGCGAGAAGTTGGTGCGGACATTCTTCGCTACGGACGCCGCGAGTGCCACACTGATGGATATATTGCTGAGTTTTTTTTAAAAGAATCTATCCCGATCATGTTGATAGATTTCATAATATTTTCAAAATTATTGCCCGAGACAATGAATTAAATGGGCAATAATGTAAAACATTACAGCAGTGTGTGACGAAAAAAAAATGTCCTTAAAGCAAATGCGTTAAAAAAAAGAATGTCAGCCTCCCCCGATGGAATATCATCAGTTGTAGCAACCCATTACAGCAGTGTCTGGCGAAAAAAAAAAGTTCATCATTTTTCGGAAAAGTATGAATTCTATATAATTACCAATTTGCTGAAATGTACTTTTGTGGTTTTTCAAAATCAGTCAAGCTTTCGCCAGAATCAACAAAATACACTTTGCCCCACTCCAAAAGACGGGCACTACAGTTCGCGAAGCCGTCTTGGGTCACGTGCGGCAGAGATAAAGCTGCATACGTTCGATTGGTCTTATAACTTTGACAAATGATAACACCTCAGGGTTTGGTCGTACAGAGGGATTATTCAATAATTTTTTACTCGGAATATCGAGTGGATTCTAACTCAAAATTATGAACATTGAGTTGCGCGTTTCGCTGCATAGAAACATCCCGTATGACAGAACAAAAGAGTTATAGAAAGACGATAAAGATAGTGAGGAAGCGAGGTAAGGTTTGTCAAGCGGTTCAACGGACTACGAACCACTTTGCTTTAACGAACTCTCTCCTTCCTGGTTGGCAACATTCACTATTTCATCTATATTCCTTCAAAGAGAGGGTGGAGATAAAAAACAGGGAAGGAGGGTGAGATATGCAGAGAGAAAGTGTCGCATTGTGGTACGAAAAAACTGTTGAACCAAAACACCTGGCATAATGTGATATTCTTATTTGAACTGAACATGTTTCTGCGGTATTGTAATTCTGCCATGCACTTTTATAAGCGAAATTGTGGTTTGCTCTATTAAAATAACGTCGTAGCCATTGCTGAGCTGACGAGCGAAACAGAATCATAGAGGGTGAGTGTGAGGAAAAAAGGGAGAGATGGGTCAACGTGACGTACGCGAAGCAACTGGTCGCCTTTGGCCAACCGCCAAATTATATATACACTTACGTCGGACACATTCTACCAATCTTTCGACCAGTTATTTCTTATTCCTCAATATCGAAGTATATGTATATTTCTATAAATACCTAAAAATTTCATTAAATTAGTTGGTGTCGAGACGTCACCGCGTCTCTAGATATCCGAAAGTTAGGGTATAGTTATGTTTTTATTTCCGATACAAAAAATGCAAGTCCAACAAGAGACGTAAAACAAAGCATCAGTAATCATTGATTTCATCGTTTGGTACATCATTTTGATATCGCGATTATGCATAAGATGGTTATTTATTTTGAAATAAAACGATAATTTAAAACATAGTATACAAATATTTGAAATGCACCAGCTTCTCCAGTATACTTTGTAATTCCGCGCGACTGCTAATCGTTCATCGTATTCGTTCATCTTCCCCTTTCTCCACTTGAGAATAAAAAGTAATCCATATTGACGGATGAATCATGAGCTTTCGATTGCCATGTTTATCGTTCTGTTTGATCACAGTAATTTGTAAAAATATAGTTGTAGCAACGTGTAGAGCCGTGTCTGTTTATGATATTCACTGGATTTTTTGGTATCTCAAAGTCTCACAGGTGACATTTCATCTTCAGCGTTGACAGCATTTACAGTACCGCCAAACTAAGAGTGATCGTATAAGCGGTAATCGTATTACATCCTGTGTAGGCAATTGAAAATGTAAACGTGATTTTCTCAGATTTTTATACCATTGCTATACACTTTGCATTTCGTTTTTTTGGCAATTGTACCTCGAGAAGACCCTCAGCCGGAACATAAATGGATAGCTACATCATATCTTAAAACAGGAATTGTCTTCGAGTAACGCAGAGCTTATTATCAATATAAAACTTTATACGCGTACATCCATTAATTATATTCCACTTTTCGGGCTATAGTTTCGAGGCGAATTATTACCGATCGCGTGTATTTTTTATTTTTTCCGTCATTATTCTTTTCGATGTCGTCATCGATATATTACGTTTCACCATAACTCTTGCGTCCGTGGTCGTCAATGACGATTGGTTCTGCTAATGACATTGTGTAAGTTGGGGCATCCATTTCGACGGACATTGAAACTGCGAGTTCTACTGTCTGTTTAACTGACAAAAACAAGAAAACTTCAGATCGATACTAAGTAGGGTAGAAAGCATTCAGTTTCTGACTCCATTTCATTCCGGCTAGTATTGCGTTTGTTTATTGAAAGCCTCACAATATTCGTGCCACTAACAACATCGACCAATACCACTTTCGCTGCGCTATTAGTCGAAAATTGTCTCGTTTTGACCGGCTCCCGACATTGAAATTTACAGTTTTAATACAGATGATATGAAAAATATAGTGTGTGGCACGGGACAAAACATGATTTCAGAAATAGTCTTTTTTCATCTCTAGCTGAACAATATACTATTATTTTTTTTTATAAACTTTCCTAAATTGACAAAAATATTTCAAATTTTCAAATGATGAAAAAATTTAAATTGAGAAACAATAGAATTAAAATATTCTAGTCCAATCTAACCGTGTTGGAAGATGCTTTACGTCCGTAGGATCTGAAGTCAAAAATTGCAAATATACGAATATGACTCAAAATCAAACACACGAACGTCTCGCGAGGGCAAAAGAATGTTGATGCTTTTTCCTGATATGACCCGATAAGTATATGGATAAGAATCTTTTCAGAATAAAAATATTCTATCATTCATTCAATCGTAATTGACTAATCTATGTTTCAAATACATTCAGCCATATTATAGCAATCATAAATTGTCAAGTATCTTTCAATGATTTAGTTCCCTATCAATGTAAATGAATTAACAATGAAAACAATTAAGATCATCATCACTGAATTATTACGACGATATAGTTTGTTTGCCACCACGAAAAAATCTTAAAACACCTAATCGTGTCGTTGAAAAAGAAGTTGATTAAATCCAAAAGATTCTATTTAGAAAAGCGATATTAAACTTTATAGTATGAGCATAAAGAAGGCGAGAGAGAAAAGAGTGTTCCCCGTCTACTTGGACGGAGCCTAATTGCGTTTATCTCGACAAAGGGGCGTCATAAATTCGTTACGGTATACGTGTAAGTTGGAGTCATGCGGTATCCCCGACCAGACTCGGTAGTCTAATGATGCTCTTCCTGCCCGGAAGACTCATTTATTTCATCAGCGTGAACAAATATCACTCGAATGAAGATTAATTCACCTTTCATGCCATTAGCAGAAAGAAAATTATTCGATACTTTTTCTTTCTTCTTAATTGCAGGAGCTAGAACTGAGAATAGAGACTCAGAAGCAAACGTTACAGGCCCGTGACGAGAGTATCAAAAAGCTCCTGGAGATGCTCCAGAACAAGGGCATGGGTAAGCAACGAATCGCAATTATCTCGAATTACCTTTGTTCAACCTAATAAAATATATTTTCATCGTTTTAATAGAATAAACCGTGAGGCATGAGAGTGTACTGTAAAACAAACACTGTGTAACAGGTTATCTGCGGTCATATCTGCGACAGTAGAAAAATAGTTTTAGCACGAACATTTAGTACGAAAATTTCAAACGTTACATAGAACGGCGGATCGATATAAACTGTATTTACTTCATTAATGGAAAGGGGCCAAACTTCCGCGTTCAAAGCGCATGAACGTTGACCCTGCGAAGAATCTAATCGAAGATTTTATTTTTGTCAATTTTTAAAATAAACTTATTATTATAAACGCCCCTCCAATGTTGAAAATCTGGTTAGTTAACGAACTTGAATCTTTCCAACTATAGCGTGTTATTTTAATACCAGACCGATGCAAAAAGTTGTTTTTTTCGACGATCCTCAATATAGCTTTCGATACTCAATATTTTATTAAAAATAATAATAGTAATACACCTAAACGATAAAAACGAAGTAAAAAAAGAAAAATTGGATTCTCGCGAGCTCCTCGACGGTTTGTAATTGTTTCAGGAAAAGAGGAGGAGCGGATCATGTTCCAGCAGATGCAATCGATGGCACAGAAGCAGGTCCTTAAGAATTCTCTACTCGTGTGGTTATCAATTATATGATATGCGCGCGCGATTATACACTAACGTATACATATACATATGTGTATGCAAGGTATTCATGCATACGTATACATATATGGATGTGTATAGAAAAATAATTATTTCACTGTAACATATACTACTACAAAAACAACCACTATAACTACTACTACTACTACTACTACTACTACTACTACTACTACTACTACTACTTCTGCTATTACTACTACCTGCTGCTATACTACCTGATGAGCCTGCATAGAGACATACCTGTCGTAACTGTTTTCTCTCAATAGTTGCTGATGCTTGCTTTCGTTAGATCTGTCCGCTTATTTGGCTTTCCATATTTCATGATAAAATAAGAGAACATTACCGTTCTGCACACATTCTTCTTTTTGAGGATATTACGATATCTGTGGCCCCTAATTGTGACTATGCAGTCTTTATGTTTGGCCCAGAATAAGATTTTTTTTAAGAATGGAAAAAATCGAAATTCGGCCTCTAAAGGGGGCAAACGGGGGTCAAACGTTTGATGCCCGAGTCAAGCGCCAGAAAACCTGTTATCTCCGATTTAAATGAAATCAGCACCAAGTGTTTGGGTTGTCAACCACCCGCCGCGGCACGAAACGGAGCCGCTTGCAGGGGCGTAGAGCGCGGAGCTCCCCCCCCCCCCCCCCTCCCGAATACTGAACATAGTTTTTAAAAGTATATCTAATAACTATTTTTGTAAATTATTGCATTTATGATTAATTTGTGAGTGATGTTTTTGTACAGCGCATCGAGATTTTCAAATTTTCGTTGCAAATTTTTCTCCAAAACCAATATTTTTCGAAATATCGCAAAAAACGATTTTGACTTTGAGGAGGGCACGGGGGGGGGGCACTAATCATTTGCGCCAAAAAACCATCAAGACTTTTCATTTTTTAGCTGAAAACAAGCTCCACTGAAATTGTCCCAATCGGAGGAACTTTATCAAAAACTTCTAACCCCCATATCACCCCTTTAAAGGCGGAATTTCGATTTTTTCCATTCTCGAAAAAAGTCTTATTTTAGGCCAAATGTAAAGACTGCATAGTCAAAATTATGGGTCACAGATATCGTATTACTGCCTTCTTTTTTGAACGAAAAGAGATGAAATAGGTAAATTATTGCGCAATCGTCTACATTAATCACAAAGTTTCTCAACATGACGAAAGACTAGTTAAATTCCATGATACACGATAAATGACATGCATTTTTCTTGACTTAAGACACCGACGTAATTACTACTATGATTCGATGCAGTGAAATCAGCTCCAACGCTGACTGCGTTTTTTGACAATGTAGAGTTATACATCGGTAGGGATGATTACATGTACAATTATTGACTGCTCACGTCAATATATACAATAATAGTATATTACTGTTCGGTTTCATCAAGAAATTATCCTCGAGGCGAAGCACAGGTCGACTGCAGTTTCTTGAAAGTTGTTAAAATTTTGAGATTGGGCAAGTCTTTGGAATCTTTTTGCCAGAATTCCATCGCGGTTGTCGTTCATATTGAAGTTACCGAGCACATGTATTTCATTTTGATGATAACAACATTAGAACGTTATTAACAATCTACTCAAAAAAGTTTGGAAAATACTTAAAAAACTGATAGTTTTTCAATACGAAATTAATTTATTTTTTATTCGGAATCCATGTGAACCCTTTCAAAATTTGTTCCTCGATTGTGCGTTTTTTTGTTTAAAGAATCCATATTAGACCGCTCGAAAAATAATCCATATATATATTTTTTTATTTGGCCGTTGTGAAAAAAGATTGTATATATATCGGATAAAAAATTCTAACGAATGGACACATTTTTATCTCAATTTCAAAAGGTACAGTTCGCTCTTCGAAATTTCCATCATAATATAATGGGAAGTTTTGTTTATAAAAAGGCATGTAACGTTACTCGAAATAGGGAAAAAAGATTTCTAGATAAACTTTTTTGTAGGAAATTGTGTATTCTACGAAATTGCTCAGAGGCCAACTTCAGAGTCTTTGAGACCAATGGGTTACGAGTTATACGGGCTTAAGATTGATTACAAACATCAACTTTTGATCAACACTGTACCTGTACTCGAACTACTAACCGATTGGTCTTATGGACTTGGAGCTCCTAAGCAACTTTGTACCACAAAAATCCATAATATTATCTACAAAAAGGCTGGTTTATAAAAATTTCTCCTCTGTGTCCAAAAACGTTATGGAGTTTTTTATTTAAAAAAACCCGATGTTTCAAAGAATGAGCGCAACATGCTGAAATTAGGCGAGAAATTATTCCTTTCGGCAGGATTTTTTATTCAATATATACGAGCCCGATTTTGTCCGCTTCCGTTTTTTAGCCCGTTCTCCCCAATTTTTGTCCCTAGATTACTTTATCTCACGGAGGAAGATAAGTGATATGGTCTGTTTTCTTGTTTTAAGTCGTTTTTGAGTGTGCCATTGTTTTTCTATGTTTTTTTTTAACCACAGTGGGCAAAAATAGAGTTCGCATTTTATAGAAACTTTTTTCACAACGGCCAAGTCGAAAAAAAATAAATGAATGTTGGAGCGATCTAGTTTATATAAAAATCACAAATATATCACTCATTGCTTGGAGGATGTTTCTGATTCATTAAACATTTATAAAGTTTCAAGCATTTATAAACGGAGTTTGAAAACGATGGAAAATTCACGCGCATTCGGCAAAATGAAGGAAATTATTTCATACGAAAAGAAAGCAGATACTGCACATTTAAAAAAATTTATTTTTTTTACATTTTATTAATAACGTCTAATTGTTATTATCTGAAATCAGTGTGCTCGTTATCTTCTACTGTTTTTTCATGTTTTTTTACTATCGCTAAGTTCTTGAAATTCGCATTCTGACTCGAATTTGTCGGGGTTGTACCTCTTTAGAATATTCCAAATATTCACGCGATTTGGACGAAAAATTGCTTATTTTGTTTAAACAAAATAACCAAAGCATCGGAGCCAGCACTATGCACATACAACCAAGCGCTGTGTATTTCGTCCTATAATCACGCGAATCTTGCGAGATATTCATTGAAAAGAGTAAGTACAAATCCGAAAATTCATGTATGTCCGTTTTTTATTATTCCGACGAATTTGTCCATGAACGAATATTGTCCATGTTTTATCGTATTAATCGTCCATTCCACAATAGCAATGATCATACATCCACATGCTGGCGATAGTGGTGGAAACAGGTTCTATCGTTGTCGTTCAATGTACATGCGCTGCATTTTTTTAAAAATGATTATCAAAATTCAGTCCTGCTGGTTACACTCGGAAGAATTCCGGATAGACACCTCAAAGAGGTTAGAACCAATTCGTTATTACAGCTCGTCGTCAGAGTATACACGACATTTACACTTTTTCTTCATTCCAAAAAATCTTATATGAGAAACCGAATGAGTAAAAAAATCCTTGTTTGTTCGATAATTATATTACATATGCATATGTATATTGGGCTCAAGTTCTATACGAGTGAGTATCGACAACTCTTCGTAACGCTGAGAGAATCTTAAAAAACTTTTTCCATTCAATCATATTTCTACCGAGATTGAATTACAGTTATCTTGGAACACGATAAAGATATCAAATAAGCCTTACTCACAAAAAGCAGGACGAAAATGATTCTCGATACACTTGGCCATTTTAAAATAATTACATCATATAACGTATTCCATTGTACTTTTTTGTACAGCCTGTTATAAACTTTGTTTCAGTTTATACGCCATTTTTCTCATAAAACTGTGTTCCCGACATGCTTGCACTCCGATAGTTTATAGATCCGCTGTATAATCATTTTGCTACGTCTCTGAAATGTTTACTACACCGTATGTATACATGTATGCTACATACGATGTCCACAATATAGAAGTGCTCTGTACCCCAGTTGTATATTAATTTTAAGTCATTGCTTGTTTTATCGACTTTGAAAAAAAAAGAATGGAAATTACTTGGAAGGAGAAATTTATTTTTGGAAAAGAATTATTCAATGTGAGGTTTAAAATTCGTATGAAATTGGCTTTACTCATTACCACCGCTACAAGTTTAAAAGTAGCATGTGTATACAATGTGACCGAAATGAGGTTCTCATGTACGACCCGCTTTTTATTGGCACCAAGTCAAGATAATCAGGATTCAGGGTATTTTTCAACCAGGTTTTTATGAACTCTTTGAAAAAAAATGACGCGGTTTGTCAGTCAATAATAGGGTTTTCAGTCAAAGAGCAACCGTAATCAAACAGAAATATTAAATGCATTTTAATTTTCTACAAGCGACGTTGAGTGCATTCCGAATACGAAACACACTGAAAAATTGTTTTCACTTCTCGAATCGAGCAGTAAAAACGCACTAAAAATGTATATCACTGAGACTCACACTATATTCAAAGTAACTGCCGCGAAAATTGAAAGAAAATTGATTCTGGACCAACCTGTCAATTTGATTATCACCCTACCTTTTATAAAAGTCTTTGAAAATTCCAACGACACCTAACCCCTTAAATGAGCGAAACGATCAAATTGAACGAACAGGGCTGGAGTATTCTATCGCGACGGTAAGTTCGGTTGCCTGACGGTCGCTTGATCGGTCTTGATCAGGCAAATCGCGACTGGCCGTAAGTAAAGTCGCGATTGAATAAATAAATAACTTGCTCAGGCCCGAATCAGTGTTCAGCAAAGCCTGACGGGATTTCCACTCGGGCACTAGCAATAACGCGAATCGTGACCGATTCGAAGTAGATTGGCCGTTATGCAAGGCACACGAGGGCTAGAATAACTTGGTGAATATACGTGTTTACAACGTTTTTTCGTCGCGATTATTCTGCGAGAATCACCGTAGCCATATTAAAGTCGTTCTACACTTACACTCGAGGGACATAAAACTATTCATAGGGTTAGTTCATGCCTAAGGCTTGTGATTCTGTGGGCTTAAACCTTGTCTATATAATATATTTATACGTGTTATAATATATGTATGTATGCCATACATGTGTATACAAATATGTACACGGTTTATAAAGCTTTACACGCTTATTCTTAATATGTACACGCACGTAGCATGTGTATTTCTACACAATACGTACACATTTGCAGTTCATTACGAGTGAAACCGTACTGCTACGCGGGAAACAATTTTTGAAAATGGAACGTTGAGTTATTCTTGAATGATAAGTGGTGCGACTTGAAGAACCATTCGTAATATTTTCAATCTCACTGTGATGTACACTCTCGCCTAATCCATTGCTCATTGGTTCATGAATGTCGATTTAAAAGAAAACAGCGACCAAGTTAGCAACGTTTCTGCATCAAAATAATAGTGGTAGTTGTAAATTATCTTGTGCCAATTTTTATTGATTTTCAATCACTCGATAGAGTACGAAAAAAGGCAGCAACTGATTCACAATTTCCCGAATTTGTCCGACAGGACGATTGTTTTTTGGTCGAAGCGATGGTAACTTTCGTGGTTTCGTGGAAAAGATAGACACGAATACATAAAACATTAATTCAATATGTTAATAGCTTCAATAGGTGTGGGAGATGGAATTCGCTATATTGTATCGTCTCGTTTATTTGTCTGTTGTAATATACGTTTACATAAAGTTATGTAGAAAATTAGAATCAACACTAAGACACTGCGTTGCCTTGAACGATGACCCTTACTACTTTGTACGATCCTTCTGTTGTTATGATTAAAGAGCAAGTGATTTTTCCTGTACTCTGTATAAGCACGTTCTCTTTAGCACAATATAGACTAATATTTTTGTAGGTATACTATAAACTAATGTACAAACTGTTCTTGCACTGAATCGACATTGTAGGGTTCAATTGATAACAAAATTCCGCACCGCAAATTTCATGGACACTTTTTCGTCCGACGAGTTACTGTAACATGTTATTTCAACGAGTTTGGTTTATCAGATGCGTGCTTTTACTTGACTCGCGCGCCCGCCAGGTTGAACCAAATTTGCGAACTAAAATAACTTGGGGATTATCTGAAGATACAATCCCAACAAAACCGAGCAAAATGCGAATTGCAAGTGACAATGGTATAAGATCTGAAAAAAATCGAACATATTGAAGATTCTAAACCCAGTAATTTCAGTTTATAACAATATCAAACATTTTTTCATATCATTATCAACTTTTTTTCATCAATTCTTGAAAAAACCGAGGAATCATAGACAACTTGTTTTCTTTCCATATCAACTAAATTCATTCATTTTTCCAAATACGCTTCAATTTGTCCAGAATGATGTCATCATCTTGAATTTTTTAGCAATTTTCGAAAAATTTACAAAAAATAGGCGATTAAAATTATGTTTGATACGGAGGTAATTTGTTTATACAAACGCTTTCGTTTACAGCGCATTAAAGAATAACGTTAACTACTTTCCGAATGAGCCAGTTTGTGAATGATGGAAAAGTTGTAACAAAATTCGTGCGCATTCAGGAAAAATAAATAAATATATTTCGTTTAATAAGAAAATAAGTTAGTTCTCGAAATTTTTTCCACATTTTATTTCCCAATAATTTTTCGTTATCATTGCCTAGAACCGCAAATGCCTCATACAATCCATATGATTGATTATTGTCATATTTTTATACCATCCTAAAGCTTAAGATTCGTGTTCCGATTCGGTACAGTTGGTCATGCATCGCCACAGAAGATCCTTAATTGTCGCATGAAAAAGTCCAATTTCGATGAAAATTTATTGCCTTGGAGTTTCATGTCGAATGAAAATTTACGTCATTGATATTCAGTTCGAAGATACTCTACATTTGTCTATTACATTGGAACTCTACAAGCTGAGATAGTGTGTGTGTGTGTGTGTGTGCCTCGTGCTTACAGCTTATCTACATATAATGTATTTTCTACTCGCAATTTACAACTAAATAATTTCTTTATTTTATTCACCATTGTTCGATCGAGACGGATCAAACGAAAATATGTATAAACAATTTTTGTTCAAACATTGCGCACTCCTAATCCGATCATTCCTTTTTCGCTTCTTCAATAAACTTGATTCATTAATTCATGCATGGCATCCATGTCATATATTCGAACAATTTATCAATAACAATTTATACTTCGTTTACTCCCGTTTTTTGCTACGGCAAAGGGAAATATTTTTCGAGTTTATAGGTATGAAAACGTGCACATTGAGAAGATAGGATTTGCTTTTTTCTGAGATGAAGTTTAGTGAAATTGAAATTTCGCCGAACTGCTAATGAACGAATTGGCTGATGAGATCGGTTCACTAAGATTTTTGTTTACCATGTGAACTATTTTCTATTGATCACAATGACACAAACACTCGAATTTTTTCTCGACACTTCTCGATTAATTTCTTAAATTTTCTCCAGACCTTGGATAATAATTTACATATCGTGAGATTCAATGTCTGTTCAGCCAGCCGAATCGAGCCAATGTCAAACCGGACCAAAGTTTTCTACCCTAAAGCAGAAAATATTCAGTCTCTTGCACGGCCTTTCTCCGTTCTAGAGCTGAAAATCGGTGTTTTTTGTCGTATTCTCACCCCGCCCAGAATGACCTTCGTTTATCATAAGCCTTGGAATATTTATTCTATTTTGACTAATAATTAATGCGATTTTTTATGCGCTGTCGGTCTAAAGTGATCTCGTTTTGACTGGGTCCGGACACTGAAACTCTCAGTTTCGAAGTAGATGATACGAAAAGTATAGTGTGTGGCACGGGAAAAATACGATTTCGGACGGCCCTAAAACCGTCTTGTTTTATTCCTATGGCCACGCACTGTACCATCATACGTTTTTGAGAGCTGCCACGTAATCACTGCCTTCATTCACCCTGTTTTAAACATTTTTCGTTGCGTTTATGACGCGAATTTTAAGTACATTAACAACCAAATAATGGAACGACGGACGCAAAGAATTTTTTCAAAGCAAAATAGTTAAGGTGAATCCCGAGATGCTGATTGAATGCGCGGAATGAGCCGCTTTAGATGTATAGGTCGTACAATGAGTTTGGAAAAAAGTCAACTTTCTCGACCTTTGAATTCAACACGAAGGCTATTGCTTGCGACGTAAATAAATACCTTTCCCCCATTCCCGTATCTCTATTTATATAATATTTATGGATCTTTATCAATAATTATTGACGAAGAAAAAAAGAAATTAATCAAACATTCATCGACAACAATATGTCATCATCTCCATTGATCATCGTCATCAACGACAACAACAAGCACAACTACATGAAAAAAAAAATCGTCTCGCCTCTAGGACAAACTCAAAAAATTTTCGGCCGTCGAACCACGCCCCCGGCCTCTGCCACGTCGAAGGACTAATCAGGTACACTCAAATGACCAACGTTAAAACACGATCACCATCATCACACCACCACTCAAGTGACTGATGAATTTTACAAATAACTTTGGAAACTCTCGTCATTCATTACATTCAATCATCATCCTTATCCTTTCTCTTTTCTCACCTTTCCTGTCAGAGTTGCATTTTATTCTTGATTGCTTTTTAATCGCATTATACGTGTATACATATTCTCCAGTCGATCGAAAGTCAAATGTTCGACCTGCACAATTCACAATCCATCCGTCAGACGGATCATTGGGTTGAAAAGAAATTCCGTAAATTTCTCTTTATCTCAGTGCATTCCAGGATAGGAGTTATCGACTTGATATAGATTTATTCAAAATAATACACACAATTTTATCGTTCGAAGGACGGGGGAAAATAAATTCTTCCGACATTTTTGATTATATAACCGTAATAGGAATTTTTGTAGCTTCATATATGTTAGGAATTGTAACTTTATTATTTCCATCAATGAAGATATTTTTTTGTGAAAACAATTAATCTCAGAAATAATAACTGAATAACTTCTCAAACTTGTCTCTTGAAAATATCGCGGACCCATAATTTTCTCAACTACTGTGAATGTTTTGAATTCAAGAGGGATCTGAAGTTGCATCCATACGGCATTTTTCAAGAAAAAGGTCGCAATTATTTTCGCATTTTCAAAAACATTTCTGTTATCCTTACGTACTTTCTGCGCGTATGAACAATTCGTCCAATTTTTGTTATGTACTTAAATTATATTACATCTTAGTCAAGTTAAAAAGAAGTTTAATTTGATATAACGTATATTGCGGATTAAAATTCATTAGCAGTGTATGTGTCATCTCGAGAGAAATTTTATTATACACGCAACAGTCTTAACTTTTCAAAATCAGTCAAAATTATTTTTGACCATAGAGTTCGATCAAAAGTACTTTTACATTGACCGGTTAAAACTACATTTGACTGATGAATTTGAGTAAGTTACCCACTGAGTCCGAAGGCACAAACAAAAAACAAAACACAACAAAACAGAGAAGCCTAACCAAAAAAAAAGCAAAAGCAAACTCCAAAAACCCAACGATGGCATTTCGGACTGACAGAACTTTTAAATGAAAATTATATTAGTCTATAGTAGTTCTGACTAACAAATTTTAGTCAAAAAAGTTGTTCGTTTTTGGGTTGGTTGGATATTTTTTGTGTTGTTTTTGTTTAGGCTTTCCGATCTCAATAACTTGAATAACGCAACGAAGTATACCGTACGTCAGCTAAAAGTAGTTTCGACCGGGAAATCTTTTGACTAAAGAATATTGACGTTTATTTTTTTCCCACTAGAAAACTCGCGATCTCGGATAGTGAGGTTCAAAGGGTTTTATGTTTGACCATAGGAAAACATTCAAAACTAAGAGTAATAATTCCATGTTTCATATTGTTCTGTATCGATTATAACAATGATGAATACGTGACGTACGTATAGTATAGCACATCGTACGTATTGACGATACTTGAGTGCAAATTTGATATAAGGAACCGGAATGCTGGACCGCTCGCACCATTTTTTGGTTTGCTGATAAAAAACACTGAATGTTCTATCTTTTTGTCACCTCTATATTAATCTTAATCACTGTACTGGATCAAATGGTTTTCTTTATCTCGTCACGTTAAGTGTACTAGCAATATGCAATTCACAAGACCCCAAGTTCCTTCTTCGTCTTGTTAACTGATGCACTCGAGGCAAGTGATAAGTTCATTAAGCGTCGGAAAAAATCAGCACAATCTGACAAAAATATGTAAGATATAAAATCAAACCGTTAACGACCACGTCTAAATAGCAATTTATGTATGCAATAATTATTTTTCCTTCGATAGTCATATACGATAATCACTAAAAGGTATTTACTGTCATTTTTACTGTTACATTTTTAACAATTACTCGATTGCTTTGAATGAACAATGGGTAAAAAACTTGGGTAACGAACGGTACGTTTAGAATAATTATGGGAAAGTTTCGAGCGTACGTTTACACAATTTGTGTGCTAATAATTATGCCTCTTCCAGCATCCATTTGACCATCCCTCTTACACTCTTTTCCTCGAACCACGATAACACTATCTCTCTCTTCTTTTTTTTCTGATATACCTAATCCATACATATACACGATGCGTTTCTTGACAAGCCTATTACTGCAGTTCTTTTGCATCGGTCGATATTTATATACACACATACATGAATATGCATATGTATAGATATATGTATATATATTAACGAATATATTAACGTTTTAGCAAGGCCCTTTTTCCCTTCTGCACTTAATTATATTTTAACAAATACTATGATGATACTGTGATTCCACCGGTGAAAAACGATTATCCATCACTAATTTGCCACACATTTACAACATTTTTCCACATATGCAATTCGAAAGTACGATTTGCATCTCGTTCATTTACTCGATGACCAAACAACAAGATAATACCATGAAATTTCGTTTTAAAGGAAATTAATCTCGCAGAAAAAATTCATTACATCGTACGTGAGAATTAACCACGAAATTTGTTAATACGTACGTTTGAAAATAATGAACATCTAATAATTTTTATCCAGTAATCCAATTATCTGCAATTGGAAAAATCGTTAAAAAAAAAATGGAATTTTACACAACGGTGTAAAATAGGATAAGTCTATATTTTCCGTAACAAACTCAATGCAAATGTCAATTTGACGTCGAAATTATTATCCACGCGTATTTCGACATTACAGACTTTTATTTGTCTATATGTGATTTCCAAAATCGGGTATGCTAAACTTCGGTACTTTTGGTAAGTGAACGAGTATGACCCAAGTGCAAGTGTAATGAAATTTTGTCCATTGAGCATCGTTCCGGCAACATACATATGTTAATCAAGCGTCGAAAAATGGCCGCGTTACATGTGTTTTTCTATTGCGACGTTTTTCGAGTGATAAGTTTTACGATGTGTTGAAAATCCGGAGAAAAAGAGAGAGAGAGAGTGAAAGAAAGAAAGAAATAGTGAAAAACAAAGAGATATTCATCAATTGAAAAAGGATGTGTCAAAACAAAGAAGCCCGGCGAAGCGAAGATGGACAATTTTTGTCGGCTGTGACGTCGCGGTCGGCGAAAGAACTGCGGCGACGCCCGGCGTCGATAAAGTTTTCAAGAGGAGTACAAATATTCTTGATCGGTATATAGACTCAATCGGTATTAAAGAGAACAGAAAAAAGAAGGAAATTTTTGAAAGAACATACGATTGATGAACGCATAGATACAAAAGAGCTTACAAAGCTATAAACCGGGTACTGCTGCTGCTGACTGTCGCTGAGTGTTGCCAATATTAATAAAAATAACAGCGATGCACAATCCAATTGAAAAGTTGTCAATTGGCTCGCTGGCAAAATTCGAATCGAGCCGAAAAATGAACAAAAAATAACCGAGCGTACAACAAGAGAGCTCGCAAATGAACCTAGTCGCAAAAGACCGCCCCACCTAGTGGATTAGTACGTTGATTTGCGCAAATCACCAGCGTACTCGTTCCAACATTCACGACACGATGGCGATTGCATTGATCGGCCTCGCTATATTTTACCACTTTCGGAGATGGCATAAATGAAGGAAAAAGAAATGATTCTTACTAATAAATACATATCATTCGGATGATTAAATGTTGCAAGAGAGATGCAGAAAGCTCGGCGAAACGTCGCTTTTCTTTCGTCAACCGAGACGCTGCCTACTACACCACCAACCGCCATGACACCGACATTTTGCGCTTCCTTGAAACCAAGTCGCCGATGATCGGTGTTTGATGCGCGTACCGTTATTAATGCCCCAAGTCATTCACTCACTGTGAGAAGTAGCGTCCATTAATGTTGCGATTAAGATAATTTTCAAGGTAATGGTAAAAGAGTAAGTGATAGCTGCCATTGCTGTTGGCCTTACAAGTTCAAACATTAAGCCAGTCGATATAATGAGCGACATTTTTTTAAAACTCTGCTCAATTTTTCGAGTTTTTCAATAATCTTTACGTTTCGTGTTCACGTTCCATGAGAGATGCCAAAAGATTTGCATAAGTCTGTAGAAAAAATGTCTACACGAATATTATTTCACGTCTATACACTTGAAATACTTTGCTTAAGATCACATTTTACGACCTTGAAGATTAATCTGTCAATTGTTTTTGTTTTTATTTTCAACAAAGACGATTGTAACAAGTGCCACCGGTATTGGGCCTAAAAATTGACGTGCGAATGATAACTTTTCATTCAAGTTTCGTCGCTCACCGATCCTCGGCGACTCAATCTCCCGACAAGTACCCCAAAAGAAAAGACCAAACTCAATATAAAGAGAACAAAGAGGTCCATGAGAACAGACCAACTTCCAGACCATCACCACAATAATCACAACATAAGAAATAGACAAATAAATAAACCGACCTATATATATGTATATGTGTACGTATGTATATATGCATTTATATATATATATATATATAAATGTATAAATATACATTCATATACACGGTAGGAAAGACACGAAAGATCATGAGGGGAGAAGAAAGGAAACGAGCGCGAGTAACTCTGCTATTGCTTGTTTATAAGGAGCTCAAAGCCACGAACGAGACACTGAAGAGCCTCCAGACCCAGTTGGAGCTAGCTTACGCCTCAACAGCATCTTCGGGTGCTCCCGTAGCTGGTGGTGGGCCCTCGATGAGTGGCTCTTGCGGTGCTTTTCTCGGCTCCGTCGGTCTTGGATCTTCGACTTGCGACACGGCCACACATCTTGGCGGTAGTGTTGCAGTGCCCGGTGGAGTACCCGGTAGTACGACACTTACCGCGATACTAGAGACAAAAGACGCTAGGATACAGACCCTGGAGAAGGAAGTTGGCTTACTCGAGGCTGAGCTACAACGCATCAGAGAATGCGGTGGCCGTTTGCGAGAACAGCTTCTTAAAGCAACTGCTGTGCCGAGTGGCGCTGCGACAACTGGTTTCTTCGGCCATCAGCAGCAACAGCATGGCGGCTTATATGGTGGAATTGGGCTCGCAACGACGCCGGGAACAACAGCGGTAGCAACAGGTATTGAAAGCAGATATATACCTGCAAGATCGCCTCTGACGATATCGTCAATCAGCAGTCTACAATCGTCAGTTCTCACTCGAGGACCAACTGCGTACACTCCTACTACTTCTTCTACTGCTTCTACTTCTACTACTACTACTACTACTACTACTACTACTACTACTACTACTGCTACTACTACTACTATTGCTACTACTACCGCTACTACTACCACTACTACTACTACTACTCCGACTGCTATGGCTCTCGTGCCTTACAGCCAAATGGTCAAACTAACAAATCCGTTGCTTGCCATTGCTTCGACAGGTGCAACAGCAGTACAACCAACCGGTGCCCCTTGCTTGACCGGCATATCTTCAGGCCTTACGACTGGTGTCGTTAATCCATACACCGACCGTTACACCGATCAACATCACCATCATCAGCAACAACAACAGCATCAGCTTCAGCTTCAGCAGCAGCAGCAGCAGCACCATCACCAGCAGCAGCAGCAGCAGCAACAGCATCATCATCATTACCATCATCATCATCAGCATCAATATCAACAACAGCAGCTGCATCAACAACAGCAACAACAGCATCAGCAAGCGATCCAGCAGCATCTCAAGCAAATCGAACCCGCAGCAGCTGGCGCTTTGGCTCTTCACGCTCATACATTCAACAAGCATGATCTCAACTTCAAACGTCAAGTAAGTTTCTTCATCAACAACGTCCGCATCGAAAAGAACGACGTCATCTAAGATTACGGGACACGAGAGACTGAATATTGTTGATAAGAATATAAAATTTAAATTGATAATCATAATAATAATAACAATAACAATGTGAGAATCCTCCAGAACAGCTGAGCAGCTACGAGGCACGAGAAGGTTTTCAATGATGGATGAATTTACAGGGGAATTCGTTTTTGGGGAATGAGATTAAGCAAAATTGTGACATAGGTAAATTTGTGAGATCGTAAAAACAAGCGCAATCGATGTGTTTTTATTTTATAGAAAAAATTACAAGAAGAAACAAGATATATGCGTCGGCGCTGTACGTAATACAGGATAAGTGAGAGAAAATAATGAGACAAAGCCGAATCGGAAGAGAATCATGATGATGTTGATGATGACGACGATGATGATGATGGTGGAAAAAGAGATGGAAGAAGAACGGCTCTGACACGGTTTACATTATTTCATTTCGAGGATTTTGCTCTCTTTTTTTCATGCTGCGTATTAAAATTGATAATTATGTTTCACATTAGTTGTGACAACGGCTAAAAACAGCCGTATTATTACATACGTTTAATAACGATCAACCTGTTCCCGACGTGAAAACTCTCATACACTTGCGTAGATCAGGGAGCCTGTGTAGATCTCATATTCGCGTGAGCGCATATACAGATAGATAAAATATAAGATTTTAAAAGGATCGATCTAACGGATGCTAAGCTATAATTGTAATCTCCAAGAAAAAGTCATAGCAACGGCTAAAAATATAACTTCCCACTCTCTCCATCTAACATTTTCGTAGTATCGGAAGATGGTGTCGAATTAAAACAAAGAAAGGAACAAAATACCCTTATCAATCCCTTTCTTCCTAGAAGCCAATCACGAATTTCCAAAACCCGTATAGCAATTAACTCTTCCCAATGACATGCATATATTTGTTTGGGAGGGTGGCGCGGGGAGGGGGGGGGGGGGCTTTCATGCCCTTTCTCGGACCTTACGGTGCTGGATTATTTTTTAAAAACTGTAAACGTTATGTCATAGGACTGTATTTTTGGACTCGATGTTATTATTATACATTTACATTAATACGATACCCAAAGCTACAAAGCACTTATGGTTTTATAAGAATAAAAACGTTACGTATATTATTTTTTATTTTTCATCTCTCTTTTGGATATCCTTTCGAATGAATATTCCATAGATGTGTTCGATATTATTGTCGTCGAGGCGCACCAATCCAATCGTCCACAGAGTCTGATTTTTAATTGCATTTTTAATCGCATCCTGAACGTACGTACTGCCATATTATACAGACGATTGGTGTATCGTGGTGATCGTGTACAATTAATGTTAGATTCTCATTCGTTCACTCGTTTTGTAAGCAGTGAACGCGAGAGAAGAGGTAAAAAAGTAAAGAAAGTCTCTTGGTAACTTTATATGTGTACACTGCTTTTCCGAAGTCTAAAAACACTATAAGAAGTCATATTTTTTACTTTTTTTCAAGTTAATATTGAGTAAATAGTATATTGTGTGGCTAGGGACGAAACAAGACGAGACTAAAATCGTGTTTCGTCCCGTGCCGCACTCTATATTTTTCAAATCATCTGTATTAAAACTGAGAATTTCAATATCTGGTACCAGTCGAAATGAGACAATTTTCGGCCGGTAACGCAACGAAAAATCAGTTTAGTCGATGATTTGAATGCCACGAATATTGTGCAAGGCTTATAATAGACGCAATTTTGGCCGGGGTGAAATAAAGTCAGAAAGTGAATGTTTTCTGTCCTACTTCGCAACGGTTTGAAATTCGCTCGTTTCGGCTGGCTAACCAGGCATAACTACTCGCAGTTTCAATGCAGGTGAAACGAAAAAAAAATTCCCGAAAAAAGAAACAAAAGGCATTTCAAGGATGTATGGCGCCCATAGTCTTAACAAAACTGATGCAGAAGGAGAATTTCGTGTAATTAGCAGTACTATATATAAAAGTGACAAAAAAATTAATCGCATGTAAGATACTGAGCACAGTAATTTTCAATAATAACAATATTAAAAAAATTATTCACAAATTGTTAAAAAAAATTCTTAAAGTAAACTGTGAAAGTTTTTTCTCTTCATACTAAATTATTTCATTTAATTTATGAATGCACTTGAATTTTTTCAAAATTTTGTCGGCAATTTGAAATGTTTATTTAATTTTGAAAAAAAATGTCAGAATTGAAAATTAGTCGTTTATACAGTCTGAAACAAAATTGGAAAAAAAAGAGTTTCGATAAACCGACAAAATTTTGAACAAAATTTAAGTGAATTCGAAAAAATGAACTAATACATTCAGTGTGCGACGAGAAAATAAGTTTACAGTTTACCTTCGAAATTTTTTTTTAACAATTTGTTAATAACTTTTTAATATTATTATTGAATATTACTATGCTCGGTATCTTACATACGATTGATTTTTTGCAGATTTTTATAGTATCTAGAGACGCGGCAGCGTCTCGAAACCAAGAAATAAAAAAAAAAGAATTTGTTACGACCTGACGTCAGAAATCGGCAACGGATATTATACAGGAGAATGGTCTCCGGGTGTCAAACAAGAATTCAAATCACGTATATTTCCGAAACCGTTCCCCTAATCGAAAATTTAATGACATTTTATCGATGGAATACGACTTTTTTCTTTCCGTTGATCCTAGTTAAACCATCATTTGTTCAGCCGATATTCGTAAACTCATAATTTTGAGTTGATTTTTTGTCTACTATATTTAAAAATGATGTAGTATATGTCACATTTGTCACCTGTCCTTTTAGCACAGGCGATGCAAAGCAGGCAAATCACCGAAAATCCAAAACGTCAGTGCCGAATGTCAAAGTGTTCTAACCTTTTCCGATTGCGCGTAACTCGAAGAAATGGAAGTGGAAAATATTGTAGTGAGTGAAAAAAGATCTCTATCGATGAGATTTTCGCACAAAAATCCTTTTAACGGAAGTTTTGAGAAAAATTTGATCGCCGACATTTTTCGTTAAAAATTCTGTAAACAAACGTTGAAAAAAAAACACTTTACGGACAAGATTTTGTGATAAAAGTTCTACCAACATAAGTCTTCGTTTTTTTTTCTTTTGTCTCATATGATTGAATTTCGTGGTTTCCTACAAAAAGAAGTCAATCCGCGTTTAAAACTTTAAAAAGTAAAAAATGGACACCATGTAATGAAAATGGTAGCTTTCTTTGAAAAAGTATTTATTTTTTCCTCACACCTCGATGGAAAGTTCGGTTTTCGCCCCTGTTTTGCGGGACGAAAGTGCCACATTCCCTCCCGGCGCAATGTTCAAACGAAACGTGTCAAATTTTCGAAAAGATACCGCCTGCCTTAGCAACGACTTGTTTATGTAATATAGTAGATGTATCTGTGGACCTTTTATAACCGCGAAAAGTTTAATGAGAGAACAACGAAATTTAATACAAATTCAAAAAAATAAATCTTTTACATATTATACAAAATTATATTTCGGAAATAAAAATTCGAAAAAAAAAAGTTGAAATTAAATAAATTATATTATTTATTGATCACGCAATCGATGTGATAATGAATTATAATGAATTTATATGATATTGAAATTGATAATGAAATGAAGAATAGAAAAAAGAATTTTCGTTTCATTCCGGGGCTCGGTATATTCAAATTATTATTTATGTTTATTAATATTTAAATCCAGAAGACAAGACAACAGAATTAAACACAAATTAAAAAAGAAAAACTTTCATATAACAAATAAAATTGTATTTTGCCAATAAAAATAACAGAATGAAATAATGTTGAAAACGAGTGAATAAGTTACTGGTAATAATTGTTGCTAAATATTTACTTTTAAAAAAAATTTTAAAAACACTAAAGAGAATAATTAAAGCGACATAAGATTTACTATTCATTAATATTAATATTGATTGGTTAAACAATAATCAACCACGGATTTAGAAACCAATCGAACGTTTTTAAAAAAAATGCGTAATATAAAAAAAAATTTAACAATTAAGAAGAATAAATATTGTTTAATAATTTTAAAAGTTAGTTTTTATTAGGGGGGGCTCCGCCCCCCAATCCCCGCCGGGGGCTTCGCCCCCTGGACCCCTTTTTCTGGGGGGCTCCGCCCCCCAAACCCTGCTGGGGGCTCCGCTCCCAGACCCCCGACGAGCTTTCCATCCTGGTGCTAGGAAAAACAGTATACGCACCACGGGAGGAAAGAAGCACATTCCCGCCCGCGTAGCATTGTCACCCGAGCCGAAGGCGAGGTGCGTAATATACTATTTTTAAATAGTCTGAAAAATAAACGTAACATTTTTCAAAAAAAATAAAATCAAACATGGCGTGCATGGAACTTCTTGTTTCTAACCATGCACGCCATGTTTGATTTAATTTTTTTTAGAAAATGTTACTTTTATTTTTCACAATATATGAAAAAAATACTTTTCGGTGAAAGCTACTATTTTACCCACTTGGTGTACATTTTGTACTTTTTCGCCAAGTACACGAAATTTTCATCCAACTTTGGTTTTCTTGACAAACTATGGGTGCTATACATCCTGGAGACCATTTATTCAGGATTCCGAAAACCTTTTTTCTTTGCTGTGCGACTATCGAGCTCACGAGATATTGATGATGAAAAACAAGATATTGAACCCATCGAAAATTCTGAGCCTGTGGACAATCGTATGATATGGAGAAAGTTTGAAAGCTTTTCGTCTCACGATGTTGCCTTTGCTTCTGCAATGCGCGATGCACACAAAAGCCTGTAAATTCGTGAAAAATCATCGTATGACGATGCAAAAAATATATTCGAAGCTCGAAGATTCTAGTTTTGAATTCCGTGAATTCTAAAAAATTTGCGAGACTCAAAAAAACTGACAGGCTCGGTTATTTTTTTGTTCCGAGTAAGCCAATCTTAGTATCATTGAGGTTCAACTTGGTGTTTTAGTGGATTCTGTTGAAAAATTTGTCGTTGAGATATCGGCTGTGAATTAAAAGGTCATGCCTTTATGTTTGGTTCTTTGAATCTCCTTAACTAATGGTCGTGCGGCAAATGAAAGGGGCGTTTTGGACCCTGAGGCAATCCTCTGAAAAAGTGCCTTTTGTTGCTTTACGGGAAAATGTTCTTTTATCCTCAATATGGAAATATAACATGGAAAAGGTACAAAATACAACCTTTGACGATGGTGTCAGATTTCTCACAAGCACTGTATATGTAGGTTGTATGTATGCTGTGAATACATACTTGTATAAAGTTGACCGAAAATAATTGTGCGTACCTTAAAAATGTAGGCCTTAGTATTGTTGACCGATTGAAATGTTTAAAAATGTTGACTGTATAGATCAATGAAAACGAAAGTGAAAAAAGATTATTTGAAAAATCGCGCAAACGTTGTGAGTCAATAAGAAATAAAAATGTGAATTATTGCGGTGGAATCGCGCTTTTACTCCTCATGTACTTTGTATATTCAGCGTTTCAAGTACATAATACTGAATTATACACTGACATATAAATATATGTATACACATTTATCACGATATTTTCATAGTTGAAGTGCGTTTGAGGTGTACGTTAAATTCGTGAAGAATATTTTTGCCATGAATATAATGAAATGCCCTCGTGGTCGTTTAATGAGACAAAAAACGATACACGAAAAATCGCTGAAAAGAAAAGTTGACTCACGATCCTCGCTGGATAATCCAAAATTTTTGCCATCGTCCTTGACTTCCTTTTCGAATAAGTTAGGACTAATGTAAATAAAAAATAAACCGAACCGAGAACATTCCAGTGATGTAAATGGAATTCGACGCTGTGTATTACACAAAGAATCGCGCCAAAAGCCCTAAAATTATTCGATATACATATTAATTTTATTTTGTTTAATTAGAATGAGACTAAAAAATATTATAATGACAAAAATTTGTGTGACATTGTTGAGCGAATAAATTCCTGAAAATTAATAATGAAAATAAAAAAGTCATTAATGACCCAAAAGACAGTAGCGTTGATCAGTCGATCGATCGATCGATCAATTGAATTTTTAGAACGACAATACCGCCGCCGCGGTGTTGTACATTTATTTTTTGTCTGTTTTCATCGAAATTCATAATGTTTCATTCATATTCGTTCATCTAACGTCACTTTAATATCGATAATATTTCTTTTATAATCTTTTTTTTTTCATCGACTCCTTTACATCACTGTGGCATCTTTCATTCATTGGCATCCGGAATTTTTTCATAATCAAACCAGAGTCTGATTATCCGAAATTTAGGAAGAAAAACAAGGCATCATAACGATTCATGCAAAAACCTCACCACACATTTTTCTATACGACCTTTTTTCTTGCATTATTCCCCGCAGCTCTCGCGTAAACCTCACCAACTCGATATACCTGAATTCTTTATACTATTTAAAAAAAAAACAATTTACACATGTATGTTTACATTTTTACGACATTAACGGATCTGCTTACATTTTTCATGTATTTGCGTTTATCTCAACTGTTCTATAATTTATTTTCTCTTGCTATCAATGTTCTAATTGGTTTTCACAATAATTTCTCACGGTCCTTCGTTTGTTCATACTCTCTCTCTCTCTCTCTTTCTCTCTCTCGCGATCTTCGTCTCGATCGGAAATGGCTGAAAATTTAATTTTTATTAATTCATTATTCATTTTATTCATTTTCATTTAAATCAAATTAATTTGTAAGAACGAAGGAATGTAACGGCATCCAAATTACTGTTTCCGGTTATGCACTGTGCGTGTAGTGAAATTGGCTCAATCTTGTTGTTTGCGAGTTCCGGTTCATTGGTGCAGGATCATCGATTGAGATTTTGAAAATATAAAATTACATGAAAGTCTTTTGTTCCATGAATGTATCAAGGACGTTCACAATTTTAGACAATGATGATCGGGACTCTTGCAATTGAAAGAAAATCGGATTGCACAGCAACAAATAACCGTGTGTCTCACTACGCTTTTTCTCTCTTCTAGTTGAAAATACGTCTTATTTGTTCCCGCGAAATGTCAGTTTTCAGTACGCCGCATGTGGCATCGCAAAAAAAATCCTCCAGCACGCATGGCGCATGTATTTCGTCCCTCTGTCTGTCGATCCCTCCTTTGGTTTTACCATTAATTCCGTAACTTTAAGTTTTACATTTCACACAATTAAAATGATTTCTCGTACCCTGTGCATTTCGTTTTCTTTCGATTTTTAATCCGAGTATTAAATCCGACCGCTGTTACCGCACTCTTAGCACTGCTACTATCTCTATATTTTTCCTGCTCTTTCTTCACACCAACTACTATTATACTATTAAACGTTTAACAAAAATGTTCAAATGACCAACGAAGAATGAGAAACTTTGTTATTTGATCGTAAACTCATTAGCGAGGGAAAGATAGCATGAAATATTTTCGGTCGGTGATAAGGGAAACATAATTATTATGTTTTCCGTCACCGCTCGAATGGTCTAAAGATTGACTTCACGAATCTTTTTTTTTTGCTTTTTAATACGAGAATGCATAAAGCGTCAAGGATCGAACCAACCACGGCTCTCTTTCCACCGTATCAACTTGCTATTCTTAAATGAGCTGCGATCGCAATTTATACGGCATAGCAAATTGTTTCGCTCTAAGTTAATTAAGTTAAAAAAAGAAGAACAAAAGCAATCAACGGCTTCCGATTCTGATCCCCTCATTTACAAAAAAAAAAACAAACAATGACCTTTGAAAAACAAACCGAGATGCTCGAGTGAGCGTAAATTGGTACCGGTTTTGCGAGAATTTAAGAATCGGCGGCCGGTTTTGAGCGCATAACATATTAAATATGATCCCCGAATATTTTAGCTTTCTGAGGAGGTAAGGATATGTCCCGCTGAATCAAGAAGCACATCCAACTCTCCACACCATCTCCATACTCCTCCGTTTATGATCACTTCTGCGTTTACTATAATCAAGGCCTTCCCTCTTCTGTAGTATCTGGATTATCGTAATTATTAATCAAATACTATATATACATAAATATATGTATATAAATACATATAATATACGTCGGTAGTATATATATACATATATATATATCGGTAAAGTTTGATGTTTAATCACGTAGTTGTCTTTTGACATGTGAAACGAATCATTCGTAGCAAATCATCACATTCGCATCATAAAATAAATATTCAACATTCCGATAACCTGAATTTATCACATGGGAAATGATAATAAGTACGCGATCTTCTGCGATCATAATAACGATTTTCGTTAACAGTTATAACGTACGTACGTAATAATTACAACGTACAGTACGTAACGTTTCACCTCACTGGGTTGTTTCGTTATCATTATATTGATTCTTCATTGAAGCAATAAGTGTCTCCATCGTAAAGAGATAAATATCGTTCATGTAGATAGGTCATCGCTTAGAGAGTCCTCGCTTCATTATTCAGTTGTTTCAGACTCGACGCTCTTTCCTCTCCGATTTATCAACCATTCAAAACGTAGGTTTGTTTGAAAAATGGGAAATATAACGGTATTATAGGTACTAAAAAAATATGTAGAAGGAACAACTTTACACACGTGTGAAAAATGATACGTACCGTTTTTTCCGAATATTTTTATTCACTGGTGATACACAAGTTCGGTATAATCGTTAAACTTAGTAAAAATATATTGGAAAAGTCCTAAAGAACGTCATGAAATCATTTGAAAAAAATAATAGTGTTGGAAAAAATGCTCATCGGATTTAAATGCTCCATTGAAAACGATATATGTTGCTGCTTAAGCATAAAATACAGTATGTTTCTGATTTTCATTTTTTTTGTGATATCGTTTAGACAATTACGAAACAACGAACTTGGACTTTTATAAATGAATCATTAATATTTACGTTAATCCGTCATCAAAAAATCATTAAGTGGCCTGGCTAGTATCGATGATCATGAAAAAGCTGCTACATACATTCATCTGCGATTCATAAGTTTTAGCGAATAAAATTAATTTACATACATAAGTATACATATACCATATACATCCATCAAGCTTTAAACATCATGGTGATATGTTTAAAATTCATCGTTGGCCTCTCGTGTAGATCATTCAAATCCATTATAATATCTGCGCCATTCATAACGCACTTCTCGTCAAACACCTCGTCTCATCTTGGATGATCTCGTTGATCGTAAATTCTCGCATCTCTGGCATCCAAATTGTCGAATGAAAGAAACAAAAATCGAGATCGAGTATCAGCGGTAAAAAAAGAGTTCAATCAGTGAACCGATGTGTCTCACACTTTCCCGAATCGAGTTATCAATGTCAAAGATGGTTTTTCGACAACTTTTATGAGTCTCGATTTTGTAGATTTTCTTTGTTTTCGTCAGTACAGTTGCCACATGCGATACGTTTAGCCGTTAGCCGAATTAAATCATAGTGACACATGTACCTGCTTTTTTCATTACGTTAATATCGGTGGGGATTCGCGGTGATATAAATGGATCGATGATCCGGTTTTTCAATTTTATTTGAAAATAAATTCACCGATTCTCATTGATATCACACGTGACGAAAATTTTGCGCGCCGTAACACTACAGTAGACGAGAAAAACGAAGTAGCTTTTATATGTTGTCGCTATTATTACTATTATTATTATTATTATTATTATTATTATTATTATTATTATTGTTGAAAAAGCATAATTCTTACAGAGCTAAATACCTAGAACAATAGTCGATAAACATTTGATTTCAAACGACGATACTATTTATTATCAACACAGGCGACATTTTCAATAATTATGTTAACCAAAACACAACACTTGATATCAAAGTCGCGAAGGTCAATTATCGTTAGATTGCAAATGAATTGATTTGATATTCAACTCGAACAAATTTTTCGTTTTTACTACGTCATTACACTGTTCGTTTTAATGGTCTGTCAGGTGCATGCCGCGAGTCCTGTCCGAGTATGACGATTTATAACTTTTTTCTTCCTCTCTGATCATCATTATATAAAATCGTTAAAGTTCACCATTTGTACCCAAAATCGACTGCTGCGAAAATTTAGCGAATGTTACTGCTCAAATTGTTGGATGAAAATTTTCTCTCTCCAGAGAATGAATTATCGCTAAGGAAAAAGCAAAGAAATTATATTCAGACAATATTTAACGATTTAATCGTTTTTTCATTCTATCGCACTGGAGTCCTCGTAAATGAAATTCATTAAACAATGAAAAAATGTCCAATTCTTTTGCGCGACTTTCCTTAATGAGCCGCGTTATTATTGAAAAAAGCCAATGACTCATCTCGGTTTGCTTCTCAAAGTTCCATCACGATCTAATATATACATGTATAAATCATGCAAGTTAAGGGAAAGTGATTTTTTTCTCATTCCCAACAACAACGCAACGGATCGAAAGAATTATCGCAAATGATGTTAGTGACTTTGATCAAATGATAAAACCCCGATCGGAAACATAATTAAATAGACCATCCGGGGTCATTGCAAGGGTCATTCTGTTATTTCACCTTTATTTTGTTCTTCACGTACTCATTTTATTCAGCGCAAAAAAAAAACAAATCATTTTGGATTAACGTCATTTTGGAACAAAACACATGACACTTTATGAGGGTTCGAGTGTGGTAGAGATGTCGAACCTCGTTTTTTTTCGAAGCATGTATAGCAGTATCGGTATATGTAATGAATTTTGTATTATGTAATGAATATGCGGTATTATGTATGTATGCAGCACAAAAGTGCAGTATTACTAGTGAAAAGATTAATAAGGATGATTGTTGAAAAAAAACTTGAGAATTAATAAATGAAGGAAGAAAAGAGGAAATTTCCATACTCGGACAAGAGATGGGATTAACGGGAGGATCGGCGCAGTGGAAAAAGACCACTTTTATCTATATCTGGTCATCTTTGGCTTGGCCGCATCTCCCAGCACTCCCCTGTGCTCAATTAGAAAAAAGCAATCGGAGAATGCCCGCGTTTTCAACGATAATTAAAGCGAAAAAATATATACACGCCACGGCGAGAACGGCAGGGCCTTGTTTTCCTGGCTGTGAACTCCGCGACCCAAACGGAGAAAGACTTATCCTTCGTCTGGATGACGAATCTTTTCACAGCTGGACGAACTTAGAACCGAGGTACAACGACGGGACCAGGAGTTACTTGGAATGTCGGCTAAAATGAAAACTCTCGAGGAACAACATCAGGACTATCAGAGGCACATCGCCGTACTCAAGGAGTCACTTTGTGCCAAGGAGGAACACTACAACATGCTGCAAGTTGACGTAAGTAGACTTGTGGGCAGTTTTTTTATTTACTCAGAACCGACTTTTCTTTGTCTGCAAAGATCTGGAAAATAAGACGTGGTTATTAAGGCAGGACTACTACAAATCGTTTTGCTGTAGATGGAAAAATCTATCGAGATATTTATGATTGAAATTGGTATTTTTAATATGCCTTGCATAGGCAAGTCCTATAGGTTGTCGTATAAAAGAACGTAACCGGACGGGTACTCAACTGAACTATGAACAAACATATGAGGGATTTACAACGGCGATAAATTCAATATTTCATCACAATTTTATACTGATTTTCAGGCTTCACAATTTTTGAACGGATATGTTGCGCTATTAGTACGTCAATTTCGTTTTATCAGTTAGTTCATGAGGTATCAAATCTAGAGACGCAACAGCGTCTCGACGCCAAGTAATTGAAAAAAAAATGTATGACCCGACGTCAGAGACCTGCCACGGATACTATACAGGAATATGGGCTTCCAGCTGTCAAACAAGAATTTAAGTCACGTATATTTTCCAAACCGTTCCCCTAATCGAAAATTAAATGATATTTTGCAGATTCAAAATGATTTTGTTCGTTCCATTTAGCCTAGTTAAAGCACGATTTGGTCAGTCGATATGTGCAAACTCATAATTTTGAGCTGATTTTTTCTCGAATAAATTTCAAAATAATATCCATATCACACTTATCGTGTCGCGAAGTAGGCAAAACACCGAAAAATCAAAGCATCGGTGCTTGAATGCCAAAGTCTCTTCACCTTTTCCGATGTCTTAACGTTTGGAGGAATTTTTTTTTGTTTTTTTGGCTTATATGATGAAATTTGGTGGATTCCTTCAAAAGAAGTAAAATCCACATTCAAAACTTTAAATAGAAGAAAATGTACACCAAGTTATTAAAGTAGTAGTTTTCTTCAAAAATTATTTTTTTCAGATAGTGTGAAAACTAAAAGTAACATTTTCCAAAAAAAATCAAACTTGGCGTGCATGATTGAGAAAAAGTTCGATTTTTTTTTTGGAAAATGTTACTTATAGTTTTCCCACGATCTGAAAAAAGTACTTTTCGAAGAAAGCTACTATTTTGATTATAAAATATGCATAGTTTTGAGGAAATTTCCTTTTTAACTTGACAAATATATTTAAGATGGTATGATTACGATTTTTACGGTTCGTGGGGAAGAAAACTCGATTTTTTCTCGTAACGCCCATGCTTGGAACGTTTGATGACATTTTTTCAAAATACAAAGTCGTGAATGTTCGGCAAAAATTTGTAATCGAGAATTTTACAGGTCGAAGAGATGCGACAAAGGCTCGAAGAGAAGAACAGGCTCATCGAAAAAAAGACGCAAGCTGTTTTGCAGGCACAACAAGAACGTAATCGCATGAACACCGAGTTGACGGAGCTCAAAGATCACATGGATATAAAAGACAGGAAAATCAATGTTCTACAACGAAAGGTTGGTCAATTTTGATGTTAATATTTTGTTCAACAAAACGTTTCAATAAATCTATATGCGCTCAAGAATTTGTTGCACATATAATCCAATCTGATGATATTTCTCTGTAAGCTAGTCGGTTTTTTTTTCAAATGTTAATAGAATAAGCCCAACGTCAAATATGTATTTCGTATGAATGCGTGAATGGACTCAGAATTACTCATCCTCGTATAATTTTATTATTTTTATTTTATGAATTAAGTACGCTTATTCGTTCGTCGTTTTTTAATTTTCGTGAATTTCATGTAAAACTTCGATGTACCGGGTAAAAACACGTTGAATAAAAGTTATTTTTCCATTTTGTTTTCAACGTTCAGACCTGCCTTGCGGCTGTAGCCCCATCCTGCTCCCAAATTTGTTATTTATTATTTCAGGCTGCATATAAAAACGTATGATTCATTTATCATCCCTGCATTGAAAACATTTTATTTGCATTGTATTATCGTTATTTATTATTCCGGAGAGTCGACCGTTTATTTGTTCAAATTGCAAGAGGCGCAATTTGAAATGCATTTCCGAGATAATTGCCCGCATTTGTTATTTGCTGAGTGAAGATGTTTTTATTTTATACGGCAATGGAAAGTAAGTGTGCACAGTTTACCTGTTATTGCGAATAAAAATAATCTCGCTTTTCGACATGGAATAATTTTTCTTTTTCGACGTCGATGAGATAAAAGGTCAGGTTTTTAATCAATTAAAACTGGCATAGATCGAGAATCTCGAGGATCTGCTAAAGGAAAAGGACAATCAAGTTGACATGGCGCGAGCACGATTGACTGCTATGCAGGCTCATCACTGCAGTAGCGAAGGTGCACTGAGCAGTCTCGAGGAGGCTATTGGCGATAAGGAAAAACAAATGGCCCAATTGCGAGAGCAGAGAGATCGTGCGGAGCAAGAAAAGCAGGAGGAACGTGAACTTCACGAGAGAGAACTCGCCGAGTACAAAATGAAGATCCACGCTCTCGAGTCAGAGGTCAGTATGATTCCGTTGAAACAAAAGAAAAAAAACAACGCCCTTTTTCACATTAAATAAAATTGAACATTGTTCGAACACTGGGGATGCAGCGCCATCATTTTTTTATTTCATTTAATATGTCAAAATCAATAAATGTCAAATGTGAAGAAGAAGAAAACTTGCGCGGGCATCGGGAAATCAAACGGAACTTTGCCTCAAAATTCATTTTTCATTTACCGACCAATCACGGCTCGAATAATATCTGTTGATATTTAAGGATTCTCAGGCATTTTATTTAGGAAAAAAGTGGTCTTGTGTTTTTTATCATGACGATGTAACAGAATTGACGTAAAATGGAAAATGGTCGAAATAGGTCGAAAAGTTGGGTGCACGTTTGGAGAGAGCCCAGGCAGAAAAGGATCGTCTCGAGGCAAAATTGGAAGCATCGCAATCGGAACTTGGCAAGAGCAAAGCCGAATTGGACAAAGCGGCGTCGGAAGTTGGACGCAGCGGTTCCGACTGGGAAGCTGCTAAGCAAAGATTGAGTCGTTTAGAATTGGAGAATGAGAGGCTCCGACATGATACTGAAAAGTCGCAATCAACGTTTGGCCGAAGTACGTTAAACTCGTCTCAGGAGCTCGACAGGATTCAGGAGCGAGCTGAAAAAGCTGCTCAAGAGCTTAGACGAGCTCAAGCGGAGTTGAGGGTCACGCAGGCTGATAATGAGAGAGCCAGAGCTGAGGCGGCTGCTCTGCAAGAAAAGGTCATTATTTCATTTATTTCCCACTATGCTTCACTTTGGAATATTGGCACTTGTTTTTCCTGCGCTAACATGTTCAATGTTTGTATGTCTTTGAAGAAACAAACACTAAATTAATGATATCGTATCGTTTGTTGTACAAAAAGAAGAGAAGTAGAAATAGAATGAAAATTACAGCTAATAGTATCAATCGAGTAACTTCTAGGCTGCTGAAACCCCGAGCAATCGGATTAGTTTGATTTTTATTTGTAATAACGATAAGACTGCTGGTATTATCTTTGTGTTACACAGCTTCCGACAATTCGTGGGTTTCGACAGTTAATCTGTTTTTGTACTTGAGAAACATCGATCGATTTCACTTTTCGACAGTAGAAATTAACCGATGCAATTTTGTAATTTGCGAATGGAATTTACGTTTTTGGTTACAAAGTTTTTAAGCTCGACAGTGAATTAAACATAGTAGAATACAAGTAGAATTTGAAAAAAAGTGAAGAAACTTGTTTATTCTCATTGGAACACTCGCGAGAGACGCGATGCAAGATAGACAATGTGACAGAGATCTGTTCCAGGTTCGACCTTCATCGCATACACGTACTTGCTCATACATACACGTTTTCCTCCAATCCGTTTCACGACTTCATGAATACACAGTGCCGGGATAAATTTTTGAAAATATAACAAGTACCGGAACGGAAACGCTGATTAACGAAAAACGAATATTTGAAAAAATATAACAAAAAGGAGAAATAAATGTGAATATAGATATATTACGTTCGCGTGAATATATGTATATACATGTGTTTATATTCATTCGTGAAAAGTCGCGATCGCTATCTTCTGCTGCCATGAAAACAAAGCTGATATGAACGCGACGATAAAATCTTACACGTATTTAAATTATCTTCGAAGGTCGAGACAAGTCAGGCCGGGGGTTACTGGCACAAGGTCAGTTCAATGAACCCTTAACATTTTTGTTACATGTACGGGAAGAAATTCGTGAAAATACGACGAGGTTTTCAATGATGAAACGTTAGATATATTTGCGGCTTGGTCTTGGAGGGTATTACTGGCTACTATTTACGATCTATCATCACGCTATTCCACAGCAATACACTGTTTTTTTTCATTCACCATTCATTTTCGACGCATCACTTTTTCGTTCATTGCAATTTAGCCAAACATGCGATTTATTACCTTTTTTTTTTTAATAACGCGGCTTGACAATGATGGAATGTGACAATTATTTTCGCGTTACGACGAAATTTTTCTAACTTATTGACTCGTAAGATGAATTTGATAATACTTATGTATTATCAACTTTGCTAGCTAAATTTTCACGATTATACGAAAAACATGATCGACTTTTTCAATCAATAAGGTAGAAGACTTTCTCGGTGACCGATTGATTCCATTGTCAACGAAGCATTTCATATTTGAATCCTCATTAAAAACTGATAAATTGGTTTAATATTTTTACGAATTTTCGACCCTATCGAATATTATTCTTCGTCCACCGTCTGCTCTATACATACAGCGATAGAGGAAAGAATCCCGCTTTCGCGATCTCCCAAATTATTTCGAGAGTGGTATAACGTTATTTTCGTGAAATGATTTTTCTTTTTTCATTACTTGATGCAGGTGGAGAAGAGCCAAGGCGAGGTGTACAGACTGAAAGCGAGGCTGGAAAATGCTCAGGGAGAACAAGAGAGTCTGAGGGACGAATACGATCGTGCACAATCGACCGTAGCTAGGCTGCACTCGGAGAGAGACAAAGCGGTTAGCGAGCTGGAGAAAGTCCAGGAGGAACTGGAGAGAACACAAGCGACGCTCGGTAAAGCTCAACTTCAGCAGGATCGTTTGCAAAATCTTCTCGACAAGACTCAGAGCGAAGCGGATAAATTACAAGAGAGGCTGGAAAAATCTCAGGCCGAAGTTCGACGAGTATGTAAAATTCGACGCGTCGAATGGAACAAATTAATTACCGCGCGTGTCCGTGTTCGATATGTACGCTCTTTTTTTATCTCCAACAAATTTTCGTAGATGCAACTGGAAAAGGAGAAGCAAAACTATGACTTTGATAACGTTCAGAGCCAACTGGACAAAGCACTGGGTCAGTCAACGAGAATGCAAAAAGAGAGAGAAGCCATTCAGCTGGAAGTTGATAGATTACAGGACAAGTGCGAAAAGGTTCAGGTAAGGACGATTGACTCAGTGAGACGCTATACAAAATGGACTGTAACTCTCGAATATTCGCCTCTATTAATTCGTACTTGAATTCGTACTCCGTCAGATGATAATGCAACGATTGCAAAAGGAACGAGACAATTTCCAGGAAGAAATCGTGAAACTTCAGCGTGACAAAGAAAACGTCATTTCGGAACTCGAATTGGTGAAAGAGCGATGGGAAAAGGCGCATAATTCCCATCAAAAATTAACTGTGAGCTGTTAAAAAGCATTAAATCATGCGCTAAAGTGTATGAGGAATAATTCATTCGCGTTTACGCAAATGATGCGTAAAGATTTAGTATGGTATACGTGTAGCGTAAATTTTCGAGTAAAGTATGATTCGAAAATATCCGTGTTTACCTTTCAGTTGGAACGCGATGACGCTCTCACCGAAATGGAGATACTCAAGGAGAAATTTGAGAAAGCACAGTATTCGTTGTCAAAGGCCCACGAGGAGCGTGAAAACACGAGCAAAGAATTTGAAAAGATGTTGGCGAAATACGACAGGTTGGTACAGGAATAAAGCGGCGGGAGTGCTTATGATTTTGTCACTGAAATGCTTTTTTCCTTTCTCATATTAGTCATCGAGGTAATAATTATACAACCATAGTGAATCGAATAGAGAATATATTTGTGCGACACAAATCCGGATGATGATTCTGAATTTACCAACAGGGCACAGAGCGAGGTGTATCGGCTGCAAAATCGTATCGAGGTTATGGAAGCGGAGAAGGATCGTCTCGAGTTGGAGGTGGAGAAGCAACAAATGTTAGGAACGAAAAGTCGCGAGGAATCGCGAAAGGCGCAAGAGGAGCTATCGCGGGTGCAGGAGATGTACGATCGCGCGGCATTGCAACTCGGTCGTACGAAAGAGAACGAGGAAAAATCCAAGGAGGATCTCGATCGTTTGAGCGTCGATCTCGAGATGGTTCGGGAGAGATACGAGAAATCGCAGATCGAACTGCGACGTTTGCAGAACGAACGTGAGAAACTGGTGGCGGACAACGAGAGAATCGGTTTTGAGCTCGAACGAGCACAATCGCAATTGAACAAGTCACAGGGAGCTACGGAAAAGTCACAGGAGGAATTGGCGCGTATGCAAATGGAGATCGAGAAGATGTACGAGAAGCACGATCGTCAACAGGCGGAAGTGAGGAAAGCGCAGGGAGAAGCGGAGCGGTTGCGCGCCGAGGCGGAGAGCGCGAGGGAAGAATGCGAGCGATACGCGGCTCGTTTTGGAAAATATCAAGAGAACCAGGAGCGCCACAAGGAGGAACACGAGAGAGCAAAAATGGACGTGGAAAGATTGCGCGATCGTCTGGACAAGGCGCTTGCGGAATTGGAGAGAGCGAGAAAAGCCGAGCAGGACGCATCACGATTACGCGCCGATCTCGAGCGCGCCGAGGGTGTCAGAGGTAAATACCAGTACGAACAGGAAAAATGGCAGAGCGAGGGTAGTAGGCTGCAGCAGGAATTGGACAAGGTCAGGGAACGTTTGGAAATGCGAGAAAGCGAGCTGAAGCGCAGCCAATCGTGTAGCGCCGAGCTCGAAGCTAAATTGCACGAGAGCCAATTGCAATTGGAAAGGGCACGGGAGGAGGCCGACAAAGCCAACTCGAACCAGGAGAGAAATCGCGGGGAGATCGAACGGGCGAGAATCGAAGCTGAAAAAATACGCGACAGGCATGACAAGTTAAAGTCAAAGGCGGATGCACTGGAGGCCGACAACGAGAAGCTCAGAGTCGAAATCGTTCGTTTGGAGAGATTGATGCAGACGGAGGGGAAAACGAGATCGGAAAGCGCGAGCATAGAGGTGGAGAGGTTACGAGCTAGCCTGGACAAGGCTATAGTGGCCCGCGATCAGGTCGAACTCGAGGCGGGTCGACTGGCCAAAGAGCTGGAAAAGTCACAGATGACCATAGGAAAACTGCAGGAGAACGGTGATATGGCGACGAAGGAACTCGAGAGAATCGCCAACGAGATGGCCATTACGCGAGAGGAGAGGGACAATTTGCGACAAGAGCTGCGACGTGCCCAGCAATCGCAGCAACAACAGATGGCCGGTACCGAGGACATGCTGAGAATTCAGCATGATCTTCAGATGGCCCAACGCGAACGTGACAAAATGGCTGCGATACTGGAGAACCGCGAGAAACATTCGGAAAAAATCGAGAAGTTAAAGGAGAAACTCGAGGCCGAGGCAAAACAGCTGCAGGTCGAGAGGGATCAGTTGGTCATACAGTTGGAAAAATCGCAAGATATGCTGATGAATTTCCAGCAGGAATTAAACACCAGCGAAGCGGAACTCGCGCGGCAGAGGGAAGAGGTGAAACGTTTGCAGCAGTTGCAGCAGTTGCAGCAGCAGAGGGCACACGCCCAGACGCCGGATCGCGCTGCTAAAGAAGCGATGGAGGCTCAATTGCGCGAGGTCCATCGACTGACCCAACAAGTTCAGAGCTTGACGCAAGCGCAGATGAAGGAACGACAGAGGGCCGAGCAGGCGGAGAAGAAGATACAGGAGCTGCAGAAACAGTTGCAACAGGCGAGCTCGATAACGCCGGCCAACGAAGCGCAAATGGAACAGTGGAGGAAACTGTGCGAGACGGAAAAACAGCGAGCCGATACGGCCGAGAGGAACGCGAATGATCTACAGAAGAGGATTCAAGCCTCGGAGAGACAACTGCACGCTCAACAACAGCAGATACAGCAAATGCAGACGATGCTTCAACAGAGTCAACAACAGGCTCATCAGCAACAAAGCTCAAATGGCGGCGCTGAGGCTGCCAAGCTGCGAAAGGATCTCGAACGCGCCAGAGAAGAGATCAAACAGGCGACAGTGGAACGTGAACGATTTCAGGCACAGCTGGAGATGCTCTGTCAGGAACTTGAGAAAAATCAGGTTAGAAGAAACAATGAAACAGTGAAACAGAGAAAGAAAGCGGAGCTAACGTTCATGACGTACCGTTGATGGTCTTGTCACAGTTTAAAAATACCACCACCTCACCTACTACTTCTCTAATGGCCTGGCTTCTCATTTTTATGCTTGAGAGCTCTTGGAGGGAAATTTTGAAAACAAATGTGTACATCTACACATGCGACTGCTGCGAGACGTAGAGAATTCACAATCACGCAAATTTAATCATCGTGTTTGCACTCGCCTGCACATTTTTTCTTGGGTTTACTTTTTTTTCGCTCAATTAACGAACTTGTCTTCGGGAATCATCCGACACTTTTTTCCCCGATGAAGAAAAGCCTTCTCTAAATCTTGGACGTCCGTCCGCACCTGCGTCGTCATCGACTACAGGAACACAACGATGTTCCCGAGACCCCTGCGCACGTCCTGTCGCTCTTCTAATTTTATTGTTCCTATTATTATTATTTTTATGGATTTTTCATTATTACTTATTTACACTCGAAACGCATCGACTTGATCGCCCGGAACGATCCATCAGCGCTCTGTTTTCATCTTTCATGGTCCAATTATTGGATGAGGAAAATATCATTTGGAGAAAGAATTGATTTACGAACAGATGGATCCGTTTTATTTTTTATGGATATCGCGCTTATTATCCGCTTTCTTTCGACGTTTCGCAACCGTCGCGATCTACATTTTGCTGGCCCGACAGCTCCGATTCTGGACCGGAATTTACCCCGATTCAGAATTGGAAACTGGAACAGAATCAAAGTTCTTCAGCTTTAAAGATGCAGACTCGAACGCTTGCGAAAAGTCGGCAAAAAGCTGATAATAACTCGTTCCCGATAACCCATTCGGAATGATGATGAGCATTCTGATGATATCAACAACGGCCACGAAAGTCTGAAAAGCAAAAATATTTGTCGATTGTTCCAGTCGTTAACGACAAATGCGGTTCGAGCAAACGATCACTCGATTCAACATTTTTACAATTTTATTCTTCATACAATGTTATGTACAAAGAGCTGTTATCATTGCACATTGTTTGTACATAATTAATTAGCCTTTATTATTGTACGAAGCATCGTTTTGTGGATGTGTATGTATGTGTGCGTATGTAGGGTTACCGAGGCGCGTTTGATGTTATTAATTTTATCGTTTATTCTCTAGTTTTCATGATTGTATTCTTTAAGCATTCGCACAAGGTGTACAATTCCATTAATCTCCGGATATTGATAAAGATTTCAAGATTAATACATGGCTGAGGAGAGCAATTTTGCTTCATAGCCTTTCAATTTTTCTTTCTACGTTTGTTTAATTTTTTTATTGCTATTTGAATAATCGAGTAATTTAAGAGGTATTTATCAGATTTGAAATGACTACAAACCGTTATTGACCATCATCAGGTCGATCTTCACGAGGCGAACAAGAAGCTTCAAGCTGGCGGAGCGAAAGCTGGCGTCGACACTAGCCAAGAGAGGAAACAACTCGACGACCACAGGCGCCATCTTGAGGAACAGAAAAAGCAGGTGGAGGAAAAAGCAAAAGTAACGGAAAATCGTTTGAAATCGGTAGAGGAAAAGGAGAGAATGCTCCAAGCGCTCGATCTGGAACTCAAAAAACGCAAAGCAAAAATGGATCAACTGGAGCAGCAATTGCAAAAGGTTTTTTTTTTCTCTCGCAATTATTTTTAGATCCTCAATCGTGCAAATTCGGTCGAGCATTTTGAGAAAAAAGATTTAATGTTTAGAAACACGATATTAACGGAGTTTGAGCGGGAGATTGCGCAGGCCTGTAAACAGAATCGCAGAGAACTGAGATGTATATTTTATTATTATTTATCACCACGACGTTAATAATTTTCACGAAAACTCTGAAAAAAATTGCAACTTCTGCATCATCCAAAAAGTTTTTATTAATTACGTCGCAGAGTGGTGGTTCACCGGACAAGCGACTGGCGGAAGTGCAAAAGTCGTTAGAAGCAGCCGAAAAAGAATTGGAAAAGGCGAGAGAAGATTCGGGACGTAGCGCAGCAGAAACCGAGAGACTGTTGCATCTCGTGCAAATGTCACAAGAGGAGCAAAATTCTAAAGAGAAACAAATACGAGAACTCTCAGAGTCAGTTTTGGGTTTTTTAATTATATATATTTATCGCTTGATCGATAATACACTTTGTACATATTTTATTACTCGATTTCAGTGCACTCAAAGCCGCACAAGCCAAGTTGAAACAAGCCGCAACTGCACAGCAACAAGAGGTCAGTTATTGTTGATACATGGAATGCTAGTATCGTTTCTTGAATAAATATCTAACAATTATCGTGTGGAAAAATTCAAAAAATTCTTTTCCGAGCAGTTATTATGAATAAAGTAATTATTCATCGAAATTCAAGATCCGATACGAATGTAATTGACAAAAAATGATGAAATTACTAACAAACTTTATTCTTTTGACTTTCCACGCTCTCCCGGGAATACGACAAATTTCACAAAACTCGACGTACTCCGCTGTATTCTTTCCTATATTGTTTTTGCTCCAACCCTGGAATTCGTAACTACTTGCCATTTGATTTTATTTTTCCAACTTCCAATCTCTCTTATTGATATTAAAAACGATCAAACTCGCAGGCGGGACCCGCCGGTTTCTTAAAAAGCTTCTTCTAAAGTCTTTTCTTACGTTATTTCAAATTGTTTCGTCGGACTGCCGCTCATTATTCATTTTCAAGTACAATTTGCGGAACAAAATACCGAGAAAAAGACGGACGATCGTGCGGGACTTTTAAATACAACTCGTACCATAAAATAAATAATTATTAACGTATGAAAAATATTCACGTAATCGTTCTACGACCATTGTTAACATTTTAATAATAACAAAGTATATATATATACATATGTCCATATATATATATATATATACATGTATACACATATACGTATACATAGGGCCGATAATAACGTCTAATACTATACACACAATCGATCCCTTGAAATTAATGACGAAATAATATAATTAAACATCGATAATGATCAGAATTAATAAATATAATAGTGTATCGAGTTGGCGAAGTAATGGAAAACGATACAAGTAAAACTCAAACGGCAACAATAAAGTATATAAATATACATATAAATCTAAATAAAATATTAATAAACACGTAATTGACGGAATGGTGCGATTATTACGTGTTACATGTATATATACGCGTGAAAATACAGTATACATCATGCAGGGTGTATACGTACCGGCATCAAAAATCGAGTGAACGATGTAATTTGATTATCAATGTGATAAAAACAAAAATGTTTGGCCTCAAAGTTCGACGCGCCTTATTTCCTTCGTCAATTTAATTGTATCCTGGTTCGACACTCCCATGTCCATACGCGCCAACAAATTTCCTGTTACTTTTTCTTTCCGTTCGCCATCCGACTCTCATGCTATCCACATACGGAATTTGCAGTCGATCCGTAATATCGATGCTACGTAAGGAATAAAAAACAAAAACTTCCCGCTTAAATATAAAAAAGATGGAAGCAGAGGAAGAATGCCGAAGATAAAAGTCAGAATATAATGGAGATATTGGAATAAATGACGGCGTTATTGATTCTAAGGAAATCCAGCGAAGCGTCAAAGATGCTGCAAGAATTTTGGAGCTCGAATACGAAGTCGCGTCTTTGGAGAATTTTTTACAAAATCATTCCGACACCGAGGGCATCCGCGAATTAAGGATTCTTATTCAAGAAAAGAATGATCGTATCAAGAGACTCGAATACACTATATCGGAATTTGAGGATTTTCTCAAAGAAAATCCGGACGTTCGGGATCTTCACTCGATGAGAAACGAATTATCGGCTCGTGATCGTCGTATCGGCGAGTTGGAAAATTGGATCGAACAAAATGATGAAATTGTTGTGGACAAAGAACGCATTGTGGAACTTGAGAAAATGGTGACGAATCTCGAAGATTATGTCAAGAGCCATGGCGTCGAAGATCTAAAGAATAAACTGCAAGAACGTGACGATAAAATTGAACAATTGGAAAATTTCGTAAAGATGATCAATGTTCGAAACGGACATCCTTCAATTAACGACAGTATCAAAGAAGATTCGGAAAAGAATATCGCCACTGTGGAACCTGAAGGAACGGAGATTTGTCAAAACAGCCAGAAAGTTTTAAATTTAGAAAAAATAATTGCGGAGAAAAACGACAAGATTTCTGAATACGAGAGGGATATGAACGTGTATGAGGAACGAGTGGGAGAATTACGAAAAGAAATGATGAAAATGGCGAATGAAATTGCTGTTTATGAGGCACACGATATCGACGTACTGAAAGAAGAAATTCGCGTCAGAGACGAGAAAGTTTTAATGCTGGAAGAAGAGATCGACTCGTTGGAACGTGCTTTCGGTGATAGAATTGATGTTGAACAAATCGAAAAACTTTTCAACGTCATCAGAGACAAAGAGGAGAAGGAAAAACGTATTGAGAATGATCTGCGAGACGAACGAAAGAAAAACAAAGAATTGATAGAAGCGCTTCGTAACAGCGTCCTCATCACGAGTGAGTCTGAGAATAAAACAAAGAAGATTCAAATTGCCAAGGATAATGCTCTCGAACGTGTAAGTTTTTTCTTCAATGTCCCAACAAACGCTGTTGCGAAATAATTTCAATGTTATACCGCACTTACATCGCCAGTAATATTATTTTGTATGTGTATTTTTTTGAAAACATGCTTTTTTTTCACTCGAATTCCACGTTTAAACGTAACGAATAAAATTTAATATTATTGCATAAATTCAATATCATCGATTATCACTTTGCTTGACTTTCACTCTTTTTTATTAAGATTTGTTTATTAATTTCAGAGTAAAAAACTCGAGCAGAGAATCGCCTCGATGCAAACAGCGTGTGCCCTCAGGTGCCAAACCTGTAGACCACTTTTGTTACAGTTGCACAAGTCGGAGAGGAAGCTCGATAAACTCGTAAATGAGAGACATTCACAACTGAAAGATTTGCGACATTTGAAGTGGGTAAATTTTCATTCTTCTTCTCGTATTATAGTAACGAAAAAGAAATTGATAAAATATCTCCGTTTGAAAAAAATACTCCATTACGTATAGAGTGAAATTTTCTTGGGTCTGCGTATAAAGACAGATTAATTTGCCAGGCGAGAGGCATTGCGAGCTGCACTCTCTGAAAAAGATGCTCATCTCGCTTTGTTGGAAATTTCCGGTTTGAAAACGTCGTCGCAGATCGAACACGCGGATAAATTAAAAGATGACAAGGCACGAATTCTGGAGAAACTAAAACACGAGGTAAGGGTTGTTGTGACACCGTTTAATCCTGTCCGTTCTTTGCTCAAAATCAGGACTTGACATTTTTTTCGAAATATCGAGAGATTGAAAATAAATGACTGCGGAAATTACGGCGTTGCATTACATTACATTAGTCATAAATTAGTTTGGATTCTATTTTGATTAACTTGACGTTCGAAATTGTACTGTAGCAACGAAAATGAAATTACGTAGAAGCGTTTTTCTGCTGGCCCATTTGCTGGAGCCGGAAAACAACTACATATAGAGTTATACATTTCCTGATTTACTCCGATAATAAGTTTACACCAATACTTAGTCAATATCGCATTTCTCAATTCTAATAAGGACAAACAAAGCATGGAAGAATCTGACGAATCAGATGACTCGAGTTCTTCAGCTTCAACAGGCCTGCTGACGACAATTTTAGAACCACCATTGGCAAAAGACGAAGATTACGATCTCGACAGTGTGTGTGAGGTGAAAAATGAGACCGGCGGGGATGAAAGTCCTGATTCGTCTACGGGATGCAACGATAACGGCAGGTAATATATATCAATTACAGCAAAAATATTTCCCAATGGAAAAAAACTTTACTAAGCTAGCAATTTTTAACTATCACTTTTATTTTTTCATACTAATAAATTCAAGCTCATCTAATGATATCTTGGCTGCACTTTCGAATAGCTGTTACCTTTGAAGGCGTGGGGCTTTGGGGGCTCGATTTGGGCGTTCAAAAAGTCGTTTTTAAATAAATTATATAAATATTCCGATTTGTTATGATAAATTTGATTGATTGGTATTTTTGTTTTATGTTGTTTTCATTTTATTCGTAGATGGCTTCATTTTGAAATTTATTTTTTCCTTCTAAAATCAATACTAGCAAAGATATAAAAATAAATCGTAAAATTAGCTATTTTAAAAAAAAACTACCGAAAATATTGCATCTACGCTAGATATATATAGGACTTTTTTTGTAGAGGGCATCTAGATCTTCACATTTCTGTTTATAGATTTTCTCCAATACCAATACTTTCCTAGATATCGTTAAGAAACGTTGATTACTTTTCCGACTTTAAGGGGGGGTGGGGCGGTGAACTTGTCGTTTGCGCCAAAAATGCTTTGAGGGTTTTTATATTTAAGCTGATGATAAGCTTTTTTGAAACTTTTTTTGAGGTTTTTTTCATGCAAAAAAATAATAATCATGTGACCAATCCACATTTCGTTTGCTCAATATAGCTCGATAACGAAGCAAAAATAACGCTGAATAATAAGCCGAGAGAGGAAACAACATGATGAACAAAGTGACGGGGAAATCAATAAATGGAATTTTCGACTTTTGGATTATCAAGTTAGTAGGAACGAACTCTAGGAACAAAAGATTAAGAGATTGAGACACATCGCAATACGGAATACAACTGGCTATGATAAACGTACCGAACTTACGACGTGATGTTTTTTTTTCGTTGGCACATGCAGTAAAACTTGATCCGCAGCAGCATATCTAGAACGTAGACGGGAACAAAATATTTGAAAAAAAATTAATCAAGACAAACAAAGTGATGGAAACTGATGCATCGTTCAGACGGAGATTGAATAGATTAAAGATACAAAAACCAAGATTAAACCTTTCTCAAATTGATAAGTTGTTTCTCGTCTTCGCCGTGTGTGTGTGTGTGTGTGTGTGTGTATGTCTCTCCCAAAACTTGCAGCAGAAAATGTAACATCGAAACTTTTGGTCGGAACGTGGCTTGCATATTATGAATGCCATTTAATTAACTCATCACATAAAAAGTCGGATTATTTGTTCCATCAACCGTAACACAGCTGTCATTGTCGAAACTGCATAGTTTGAGGCTAAGTTGGAGATCCTATGAGATCCTACAAAAATAAACAAAAGGTTACGGCAAGAAAGCAAGAAGAAAATGGAGCAACAATGAACTGTCATCGAATTTTAAATATTTTTCACTCTGTGAGATTCAACTTGAGGAAAACATCGAGCCTCTAATGAAGCCAGGAAAAATTGACCAAACGACCCGTAACGTGAATCACTGTACTTGTACACTTTTTCAAAAATTAGGTTTATCGTTTTGTATGATTCATTATTTACCGAACTTGCGGGAAAGATACGGGAGCTCGTGAACGAAAAATTCGTTACAAGTTATCACAGTACTACGTAGAAAATCGGAAAAAGTCATTTACACTTTGTACGCAAATATGATGAATAGTGTTGTTCGATTTTTTTGGTAAAATGAAGGAAAAAACGTGATCGTAAATCGTCGCAAATTAGTCATAAACAATTTAGCATTCTCCGCGATTTCCATTTCAAGGTTAAAACCGTTATCGAGGTTATCGATTTTTTGAAAATCCATCATTCAATTATAAACGACTTTTTCAACTTTTTCGTTATCTCGAAGTTATCTCGAAATTTCCTCGAAATTTTCTCGAAATTCAAGTTGTCAGATAAAAATAAATAAAACCAATAATAGCTTGCGCAATCAGCGTTCAATCCAATCAACACTCGTGAAAATGTTCAGAGAAGCACATACAGTACGTAATGTATAACATCCCCAGTAAAAAAGATAGATTGAGAGGAGCAGATAATAAGAATGTATCTTCAATATGAGAAATACCATTACGTGCTATTTTTCACATTGTGATATTTGTGATATCTTGCCATCACTGGGCCATAAAAATATATCATCACCTTAATTGCGTAAACAATATTGCTAATTACAGTTAAATGATGAAATCCGCAAACTTATTTAAACACAAACAGGTCAGGCAGGAGCGGAGAGGTAATAATGGAAGATATATTGTAAGCAATATTTATGTAGGTTTTAAAGAAAAAAATGGCAGTATAGCATTTTGCGTGTTGCTGAAGGGCTTCGAGAAATCGTGATGAAATTGCTAGCTTGAAGGATGAGAGATTAAGATTTAAATAAAGACGAAAGAAATTGAAAGAACTGTTTTTTTACATCCGTCTCGGACATGGATAACCGTGTACCGAAAGGTGCTGAATCGTTTTCAAATTGACAATAAATGACCGTTCGTTGATCGCATACATACATCGCGTGTCTCGCCTGGCGTTGATCGCGCGGTAAACTCGGGTAATTTTTTTCTGTCCCGTCGAAATTTCGAATTGAAACAGCGATCGATCGAAAAAATGTTGTGGCTGTTGGAAAAAATTAACTCATTGTAATAACCTTCTTTGCGGATATACATGTTGTCACGTTCATGAAAATTTCGCGGACGATGGAAATCGAAAAAAAAAACATGTGCAAGGAAAACACTTCATATTTGCGACTAAATGAATATTATTGTCAATAATCACTTCTATTGTTACCTCAATGGCGGTCATAATTATAATCGTTATTATTATTCGTTGATATAATTAATATTGACATTGCCATTAAATGCGAAGAAAAATTACGAAGGAAATTACTCGAGACACTGAGCAGTTGTAAGTATTTCTTTCGCTCTGATGCAACCTTTTTTTTCTTTTTAGCAATGAAAATATCTGCCATCGATTTTAATTGCGTTTCGATCAACTGGCTATACCATATTAATATGGCTAAACAAAAGTTGAACAAAAAAGACCCACGTTATGATACACGACTATTTATCGATCAAGCGACTCGAATCTTTGCATGTAAATACACTATTTTTCCACATTCCTTCAGCTTCGATGCAAAACTGAATTTCAAAAAAAAAAAAATTCAAATTTCACCAAATCATGAGCACTTTGCAAAATCTTTTGCCTCGTACAATATTTTTACTGCAAAGCAATATATCTCTTTATACCTTTCACTCGACGATGTTTGCTGATGCGATTCATTTGTTTGTTTTTTTCTCTATTCGATATTTTCGCATTGGCTGACACGAAGAAATAAATTACGACTAATATCGCACAAGCTTTTGTACATAAATTTTATTATACTCGAAACTAGTCCAACTAAAATAAATATTCAACGACGTTAGAGTTTTTTCCCGTGAATCTTCAAGAATATCAAATTGACAAAAGGTAAATTCGGAAGAATTTAGCGGTACAATCCGATTACCGAGTACAATCGAGTACCGGTTGTTGGGGTAAAGGAAAATGATTATATGATTTCTCCAAGGTGGGTTAGACAAACTGTAGCGTACATGAATCCTTTCCTTACACAAGTGGGCATTCTTTATTCAACGACGCGCGTGTGAAATACGTTCACTATCATCTGTTTGCGGAATATACTCCAGTGTCTACTTGTAGTTGACGAAATTATAATAGAAAAAATGAAAGAAAATGGCCACACGAGTAATTTGGTTCAAAGTAATAACGATTTCTATCCTAGTCTCTTGTCTAACGTGTGTGGGTGTGTAATTCATATAATTCATTGTATTGAGAAAGAGAATTAATAACTCATCCGTAGATGAATTGAGGAAAAGTTGAAATTAGCCTAGAGCGAATCGTAAGTAAATAGCGCGCGATAGCAATGAGCAAAAATGTGACCTTTGTGTTATAGTATTATAGCAGTAGAATAAAAAAGAAAAAAAAGGAATCCCTCAATGATGACGTATTGGAATGAACAAATAAGATAATAGAATTGGAAGAATTGTATAATGATGAGAAAATAAATAAGGTAATCGAGAATTAGCCACGATTTGTGAGGGTTTATACAAATAACATGGTTAATCGGCGGTGCAACACCGATCATATCAAGCCTATATCATCTTGTTTCGTCATAGTCAAGTCGATATAGCGTATTACCTATTAATATGTAATGTATATTATATTACAAAGAAGATGAACACTAGAAAACATTCTTAGCGTTTTACGAAAAGATTACTGATTGTTAATTGTGTGGGGAAATTATTGTAATTTTTCAACCGGTAAGCCGAATTCGTGTGCACACAATTTTAAGAATCGTTGTTGATTCTCTCGCGAATTCATATCTGATTTATTCCAACCTTGTTACTGCCGTTCGTGAGAGTGGGGGGACATTATTCATTTGTTGTTTCCATAATATGCAATATTGATAACGATTACAATAATCATCACAATAACACAATTCACTGTTATTAAAAATCATTAATTGATTATTCGAGCCTTTCATTCATGCCTTTCTGTGGTAAAACTGAGTAACGATAAATATAATTATCATTATTGCACTTGGAATATGGAATATTGAGAATATTATCATTTTTTCCACGCACACGCGAGTGTTGAAAAAAAATGTAGTAACCAAACAAAATGAAGACACAATACAATTAAAGAATCTTGGGAAACACTTCTGTAATGTCGGGTAAAAATAAATTGGCATATGATCAGAACGACTGCGGACGCCTTGCGCATATTGCATGGTCATAGCCTTTAGAATTTGAATGGGACGAAACTTTTCTTACGTTGTGGCCCGCGGCATCGTGTCGAGTGATGTGCTCGGTCCGACTCTTATAGTTATGGCTCATGGAATGTGTGTGCGTGACGGGTCCTGTTCGTATTAGCAAACACATGGATTTGAACTATGCATATTTCTTACAAACAAGGTGTCTTGGAACTAAGTGTCAAAAGCATAAAAAAGTTTTATTGGCGACAAAATAGGGAGTTGGTAAGTGTTCATTTTGTAACCCCAACGGAATATTATCTAGCTAAATTTGTCTTGTTTTGTATGACGTTTTGGACTAGGTTGCTCTATCGGAGAGCACATTCTCGGGATTAACTATCAATACATCCATTGGATAAGCGTTGACTCCAGATTTTTTCGCGCAATTTTGATTCTACGATATCTCGTAATTGAAATTTATAATTTTATTTCATTTAACCTTTGCTGAAAATCCTTAACGACGTAACGACATCATTACATCCTTAACGACGTAATGATGAGTTGTAAATCATTGTAAATTGTATAAACACATCAGGTGACGAATATTTCCTTTTCAAATTGTCATCAAGTTTTTTTCGTGAGATCCAAAATTAAGAGCACTTTCCAATTCTGGATTATGTCCCCAATATACGACTAAATTTGTATCATTTATTCGCGAGGCGCCCTGTCTGTGACTGTGTAAAAGGTGACAACTTTTAGGCAGCCACCCCCTCTTATTCGGCTTGCCATTTGCATTGTTATAAAAGGGAGAATGATTATTATCTACATCCGAAAATCCCCGAGATTTTTTTTTGTTAATGGAAAAAAGAGAATAAAAATGCCAATTTAATCTAGTTTGAATGTCCGAGACGAGGGATTCCGCCAAACAGGACAAACAAGACTGCAGATAACTCTCTCGCGTTGTCTGCGTGTTCATGACCGAGTTTTTCAATATTCTGACCTCCCACGAATATTCTGTTTAGGATTCTACACTATCAACTATAAACATTGGTCAAAGTAAACTTGAACGCAAAACGCGAGCAGACATAGCGAATAAACGCTGCAGCCGCGTTCGTTCGATTCCATCGTCGCGCTCACTCGAGTCGTGTAAAATAATGTTTATGCCTCGTGATGCAAAAGTATGTTTTAAATAATTGAATGTCGTTTTGCTGAAGATATTTTGAATTTCATCTCTTTCTTTTCGAAACTACCATTTCCACATCACCGTTCCACAACTATCGTAAATGTAAATTTACTCAACAGCACTCATTTTTAGTGCATTCTTTCTGCCCAATGCGAGGTTCAAAAAATGTCCCTTCAAAATACATTCAACCTTACTTTCGGGAAAACCAAAATGGATATATGTATTTCATTCCAATATTCTCACATTTTTGCTGCAAAAACTGTTATTCTCCGATAAACATCGTATTTACTTATCAGAGTGTTCACGAAACCTCGTTAAAAAATAATCCCTATATCCATCCTTCTCTGCAAGCAGAATAAAAGAGGGTGGTAACTCGAGAATTGTCACAGTGTACATGGGGATATTGTTGCAATGATCCTGTTGTACATATTTCAATCAAGCTATTCCGACGATCCGTTCCAACATTTGTGATGATCGAAAAAAACGTTATTCTTTTATCAATTTTGAAAGATAGTAAGATCATGAAATTGCGTCTCGTCGACGTGACTTTTTGGACTAGATTCTTTAGTTTACATGAACGTTTTTCGCGTGAATTCAGGAATTCAGGCGAACGCATCGAGATTTTTCAAGTATTCCACCATGTCATTATCATTGTTATTATTATTATTGCTACATTGTGATTATCATTGCCACCGCCATTACAATTGTTATGATATGAAACACGACCTCGAAACAAAAGGCGTCCCTTTTGGAAATCACCTAAAACAATGTCTACGTGTTATTAATTAATATAAAAATATATACATATAATATATATCATACATATATATATATATGAATGAATCGTTGTCGTTGAACGCGAGAGCAAAAAATAAAACGGAAAATGTGAGTTTATCGATGCCGAGTTACACGATGTTTTTAGAAAAAACGTATGCATTGACTGGCGTGTATATTATATGATACGTATACACAGATATTATTATTATTAATATATTATAAGTTGTCGATAGAAATCGTTTCATCCTCAGATAGAAAAGTGAAGTAAAATGAATTATTCGCCTACCACTGTGTATACACGACATATAATAAATTGTTGACGAAAGAAAACCAATGAATTTGGGTATTTACTCGTGGAATCTAGCGACCACGATGCCGTTTACAGGCGTCATTTCGAGAGACTTGGAATAATTGTGAAAAAAAAAAAGAAAAACGATGTTGAAACAAATGTCAAAAAGATAGATTAAGTTTTAATTAAGTTCAATTATTAAGGCGAGGAAAGAAAAAAAAATGATTAAAAGATTTATCAAAGTACATTGTTGCAACTGCCATGCTGTATGCTAATATATATATATATATATAATCTGGAATATGAAGAGAAACGAGGAGCTTGTGCGTGAGATTGTGCCGAAAAATAATAAGGAAGAATAAGATAGTCAAGTATAAAAAGGAAGAATGGTCATGCTATTCATTCTGGTCTGTTAGAACTGTTGCAGCTATCACAGCACGACCAGAAAAAATACGGTGCGAGACATTGAGATGAAAAACACAAAAATATTATGAAACATTCCGTTCCCTGTACGCGGACTCTCGAAATACGTCAACGTATTGGACGAACCGGAGCCACTCCTCACCTACTCCCCAATCATTTGGATCATATAAAAGGAGTATTCTGTGCGTATATTCCGTGCGGATTGCCATTTGTCAAAGTAACGAATAACATTCGAGATAATGGCTTAACGTCCTTAAATCTCAACGCTACGAATTAAATACTGCTAAATGTATCGGGTTATGCGTGAAAACCCGGATTTAATCAATGATTGAATTACACGCAAACAAACAACGTGTATACATTTTTGTTGATAAATTTGAGGTTTTGGAGGAATTTTTTTCAAAACGAAGAAGAAGATAAAAATATTGTATAAATTTGTAAGTCTGTCTGTACGTTCGATTTCTACACAGTCTAGCGTTCTTTACAATTGAATCACCGAAACTCTGGATTCTTCCTCTCCGTTGCCTATTATACACATCCTATACCGAATATCAGAGGGAAGAAAAATTTCACGTACGAAGGAAAAACTGCGTACACTATGACATAAAGTTTCGAGCACAATAAATGACTTGTAAGTAGGGCCAGGCACAATAACGTATTTGAAAAAAGAAAAAATGGGGAAGAAATGAAATAAAAACTCGGCGGATCCGTTAGTAGGCGCAGCGATCTGTTAGAGCGACAACTCATATTAAGTACCTATACATATAATTAACTATTGCGATACTATGGTAGTGAAGATATTAAATAAATAAACACCTATTGTCTATTGTCTATAGTGATTGATTATTATTCCACCTTTTGAATCATTGAACGAATTTTTTAAAATAAAATTATGTATTTATTTTTAGTGTTGGAATATTCAGAAAAACATTTAATGGTTTTATCGAAAAGTTATAACATTAAATTGATCTTATAATGGATGCGATCGCCAATTTATACAATCCTACGTGACGTACGTTGAAAATCGTTTTTTTTACCGCGATAATAGCATAATACACATTACAATGCACGATAATAATGATATCAATATTAATATATAATAACAATTATCATAACGTTATTACTGTGGGACGGAAAAGCCTGAATTGTGAAACGCGTCAAATATCTCGACATACGAACAAACGAGTGATGAGGTTGGAAAATTAACTACAAAGATTTCGGTGCGGGAGATTAAAGTTATGATTAAAAGTTCGAAGGAATCGGAAGCCACAGGAAAGTTGAGTCCCAAAGTTCTGAAAGACATCGTTGTGGAAAAACGTAACTTTCAAACGATGCGCGAAGTTCAATCCTGTCAAGTAAACTGTCAAATATATTCGTAAATATTTTTTATGATACTGTTGACAGACAAAAGTGATCGCAATTTCCACAAAAAACAACGAAAATCATGGAGAATCGAGGAACATACGAAAATATTTGCTTCCATGTGCCCGGACGAGATTTTAGATTACTACGATGATTATTCATCCAGAACGTATCAAACAACGCTGATGCTTGGCGACGTTTCAGGTAAAAGAGAAAAAGGTCTGAAGAATGATAACTTTTCGCTTATTATGGTGCGAACGGCCCAATAAAATATCATCGTTTTTGTCGTTTCTTCCGTCCGTGTATGAATCTTCGAATCTTGGAGATTTGGCAATAATTGTTATGTTTCAATTCATTTTTCTCTGATTATTATTACCGATTATCGTAATGGTAAAATGAAAAATGGTAGGTTTCACCGAACTAGCGGAGAAATACACATATTCCGATAAAGGTGGGCCTTCGAAATTGACGGAAACTCTGAACAGTTACATCGGTGCTATGGTCCAAGAGATTCTGTTTCACAACGGTGATGTATTGAAATTTTCCGGGGATGCTTTCGTCGTAATGTGGAAAATGCAAAACAGTAAAACGATGAAAGATGTCGCCACAGAGGCTATTCAAACCGCTTGTGTAATTCAAAAACACTTTGGAACGCATGAGACGGATGTCGGTGTCACTCTCAAAGGTTCTACGCGCATTCGCTTCATTTGATTATTTTCCCTCCATGATCAGAGCTTTTATCGAAGGATCAATAAAACTCTCATCAAATTCTCGCGCGTCTCTCTCTTTTCTCTGTCCAACCTTTGCGACAGAATGATTTTCCAAATTCCGTGTCATGTTGAATTTATAAAATCAAGGAAAAATTAGCACTTTTCCCGCAAATTACGATATTTTTTAAGTCATTCTTTATCAGAGATTTTAATAAAACCTTGTCGTGTTTCGCTTGGTATTATACGCTAACCGCAGTGAAGCTGGCTATCGCTTCGGGGAAAACAACTTTTACATCGATCGGTGATCCTCAGAAGACTTCGTATTATATAATTACAGGGAAACCAGTTTGGGATGTTAAAAGTGCCGAAGCTTTGTGTCGGTAATTCATTTAATTTAATTAACTGGTTCATTTTAAAAATGCAAGGTACGTTATTATACGTGATGAGGCAGAAATGATTAGTAGTAAGAATACTTTTTAATCTATTAGACATGGGTTAAATTTTTCCCACAAAAATGGTACAATTCGAAGAGAGTCGGGACGTTTATCCACGTGGAGGCGCTTCGCATCTTACACGGGGTTACCTTCATCTTTTTTTAATAGGTGCACCGATGTTGCCATCATTTTATTATTGAGGGACTGGAGATAAGTTCACACATCAAAACTCAAGTCAAGCTACCACGTATTAACATAAACCATTAATACAAAAGATATTTCAATGTTCTTACGCTAGCATTGATTTTGAAAAATGCTGTAAAAATTTAATCTTGTAATAATGTGATGACGTTACACATTGTAAGGTAACACATTGAAAATTCCTGTTTTTATCGATTTTCATGCCAAGTCGTTATCCATTGCATCTTCAAATTTGGTGTGTGAACTTTGATGAAGTTCCGCAAAAATAGCAGCTCCATTTAAAAAAATGAAGGTGACCTTGAAAGATCCGGATCGCCTCCACGTTGATGAATGACATAGTTACCATTCGCGATGGTGATAACAGGGTGACGATAATATGACCTCCATCAATTTATACAATTTTTGTAGGAAAAGTTTCGTTCCAAGTGAGATGGGTAAAAAAGTATTTCTACTGTTAATAACTATTGCCTAATCCTGTACACTTAAACACGACGAAGGATAAAGCCTTGTTACAGAAATGAAGCGAAAAAAACGTAATTGAATTGTCCTTTTGTATATTCGAGGGTTATAATTATCCTCAAGTTCGATGAAATTTGTAACCATTAGCATGGGCCGAAAATCCCGCTGTAAAATGAACAAGTTCTCGCGTATTACAAATTGAGGCTATTCGTTACAAGTGCGATAACAAGCGCAGTTATTTTTCTTTCAATTTTGCATCCTCAAGAGGCGGAGATATACTCGTTGCGCCGAGTTGCTGGCGGTGGGCAAATCCCAACGAATTCATTCATGAAAGTTTGCCAGACGGTGTACACACGTTAATTACCGGATCTTCTATTATGTGGGAAGAACCCAAAGAGAGATACGGTAATCAGCCAATTTCGGTTGAATTCGCGCATAATCATCTTCCGTAGGAACTAATTCAGGCCAACGTGTGACTTTGTTTAGTTTAGAGCTGGAACCGAATTATAGTAAGATACAGCAAAGTACAAGCCTATTCCAAAATTATTCGACCTTCCTACCTGGTAATTCGGACCGGCCAATAGCTAAAAAAAATATTGAGGAATTAAATAATGTTCCTCCATTTACGGATACAAATGACTACCGACATATTCAGATGAAACAGGTCGACTACAGTCGTGAGTTGATTTTCATTCAAGCAGAAAAGTATCGGCCAGTCGTTAATCTCAGATAATTCAATTAAAGAGCCAATTACGTGTTGTTTCCAATGAAATTGATTACCCAATTCATGCAAATTCTTCGAGTCCATTATTCACTCCGCTCAACGCTTAATTCTTTATTTTCTTATCGATGAAACAAAGTACGTCCGAAAGTAATAAAAGTGGCGAAACAGCTTCTGAAAGATGAACTAAGAAGTTATATGTTGCCACCGGTTGTGCGTTCGGTCGAAAACGACGAGCCGATTGAATATCTCACAGAGATGCGCCAGGTCGTTATAGTGTTCGTCAACGTAATTACGAGCAACGTGGACAAAAAAAGACTAATCTTGATCGTTGATGCAGCTTACAAACTCGTGTGCGGGTATTTTTTCCCTAGTTACTCTGAAATGAATAATTAAGGAAACCAATGGTGACAAAACGTATATTGAAAAAAGAAAAAACCTTCAAGTATTCCACCTGTAAAACGTTCCAAGTTTTAAACGTAGACATGTGTATATAAACTCAGTATTTGCCGTATACTGACTTTCATCTTTGGTTCATTAACGAAAAAGCTTGGAATTTACCATGAGATAATTGTTTCTATTTATGTATTGGCGGTTTTTGAAATTTTCAAAGGATCGTGGGGGAAATGCAGGGATGCGTCAACAAAACGTCCCTCTTTGACAAGGACCTAATGTTTCTTTGCATCTTCGGTCTCCGTGGTGACAAGCACGAGCTTGAATCACAAATCGGCCTGAAGTGCGCGAGCCAAATTCGAAGGAGTTTAACGGCAATGAGGAGCATGAAATCCGTGACTGTAGGTGTTACCACCGGTATAACATACTGCGGTGTGGTAGGGCACATACTGCGAAGGGAATATACCGTTATTGGTATGCCGGTGAACAAAGCTGCGAGATTAATGTGTGTCTACACAGATAAGGTTCGTTTATTACGCATTTTTTGTTAAATCGCGTTATGATTATGGCCCCCATTTGTTGCAAATAATTATAATCATTTTCAGGGCATCTTTTATTTCGATTGAAAAAATAATGCTTCACAGGACTTTTTATGATATTCTTGTTCGCCATTATTATTTTAAGCGATCAATAGTATATTACACCACAAGGGCAGAAAGTTTGACATTCCTGCACTGCGCGTGATGATGCCCGAGGCGAAGCCGAGGGCATTATAACGCGCAGTTTAGGGCTGTCAGACTTCTGCCCGTGTGGTGTATACTATTTTTCTTTATATCCGGTCGAAAGTAGGATAGGTACACATTTCGATTTCGGACACGACGATCACGGCACGAGCGAAGCGAGTGCCGTCGGTTTCGATGCCTGCCTCGACATTTGCGGCACGAGCGAAGCGAGTGCTGCTGGTCGGGGAGGCAGGCATCGAATATATAAAACAAAGCAAATGTAATTCCATTTGCAGAAAGAAATGAATTAAAACTTATAAAAGTATATTTACTTTTATTTTACCCAGAATCATTAAAGAGTATTCATATTGTTTACTATTAACTGATGAAGGAATAAAATTATAATTATTATGCTAAATCTTATCGCATATTATTTGTTTGATCATGAATAATAAAAATTTGCTTCTTCTGAACTTGATAGTGTAAATTGTACCGATTCGCAGACTTCTTTGGAAATGTATATGTAACATCGCTTCTTCATCGATTGATTCGTCTCTTGATGTCATTTCACTCATTTTTCTTCGCTTATTACAATTACACTCACTTTTACTTTCATTCAAGGCAATTTTTAATATACTAGGGACAAGAGACGCGCGCTCACGCGCGCGACCGGCTGCGTTTTCGCGCTACGGCGCTCCGTCTTGAATTAAGTATAGACCCCTAGAGAACACATTATAATTCGGCATAAGTAGCAAATTGTGGAAAGCAAGGAATTTTTAAAAAAACTGAACAAAAATTTCCGAAAACCAGACATGGAGCAACTTGTTCAGAGTTGTTTCCTCTATGCGTGGTTCAATGTTGATGGAGTTGTCGATCGTTCTTTTCATCGGCCACTACTTTCGAGTACTACAGCGTCGAGCGTTAGTACTGCGCCTGCGAGACTGTTTACCCGTCCGACATTGCTGTAGAGCGGAAAGATAGCCTCTCCGGGCCAGCGTCGAGCGGTAGTACTGTGCCGACATGGCTGTAGAACAAAAATTTCCGGAAACCGGATATCAAGCATCTTGTTCAGAGTCGTTTCCTCTATGCGTGGTTAAATTTTGATCGAGTTGTCGATCGTTCTTTCCGTCTGCCGCTACTCTTACGGGAAAAAACTGAAACTAAATTTCCGACAACCGGAAATGAAGCATCTTGTTCAAAGTCGTTTCCTCTATGCGTGGTTAAATTTGGATCGAGTTGTCGTTCGTTCTTTCCGTGTGCCGCTACTCTTAAGAGGAAAAACTGAAACTAAATTTCCGACAACCGGAAATGAAGCATCTTGTTCAGAGTCGTTTCATCTATGCGTGGTTAAATTTTGATCGAGTTGTCGATCGTTCTTTCCGTCTGCCGTTACCCTTAAAGGGAAAAACTGAAACTAAATTTCCGACAACCGCAAATGAAGCATCTTGTTCAGAGTCGTTTCCTCTATGCGTGGTTAAATTTTGATCGAGTTGTCGATCGTTCTTTCCGTCTGCCGCTACCCTTAAGGGGAAAAACTGAAACTAAATTTCCGACACCGGAAATGAAGCATCTTGTTCAGAGTCGTTTCCTCTATGCGTGGTTAAATTTTGATCGAGTTGTCGATCGTTCCTCTCATCCACCGACCGAACGGTGGACCAGAATCTGTGAAAAATCTGAAACAAAATTTCCGAAAACTGGACATGGAGCAACTTGTTTAGAGTTGTTTCCTTTATGCGTGGTTAAATTTTGATAGCGTTGTCGATCGTTCCTTTCATCTGCCACAACTGTCGAGTACTACAGCGTCGAGCGGTAGTACTGCGCCTACGAGACTGTTTACCCGCTCGACATTGGTGTAGAGCGGAAAGATAGCCTCTCCGGGCCAGCGTCGAGCGGTAGTAGTGCGCTTGCGAGACTGCTTACCCGCCCGTCATTGCTGTAGAACAAAATTTCCGGAAACCGGACATGGAGCATCTTGTTTAGAGTTGTTTCCTCTATGCGTGGTTAAATTTTGATGGAGTTTTCGATCGTTCCTCTCATCCGCCGATCGAACGCTGGACCGGAAGTTGTGCCAAGAAATCTGAAACAAAATTTCCGAAAACCGGGAATGGAGCAGCTTGCTCAGCGTCGCTTTCTCCGCGCGTGGTTAAATTTTCATTGAGTTGTCGATCGTCATTTGCCTCGTACGCCGTACGAACGCTGGACCGGAAGTTGCCTCTGAATCGCCTGAAACTAAATATCCGAAAACCGGATACGTAGGAAATTGCTCAGAGTCGCTTCCTCTGTGTGTGGTCAAATTTTCATCGAGTTGTCGATCGTCGTTTCTCTAATACGCCGAGCGAAAGCTGGACCGGAAGTTGCCTCTGAATCGCCTGAAACTAAATAACCGAAAACCGGATATGGAGCAAACTGCTCAGAGTCACTTCCTCTGTGCGTGGTTAAATTTTCATCGAGTTGTCGATCGTCGTTTGCCTCGTACGGCGTACGTACGCTGTACCGGAAGTTGCCTCTGAAACGCGTGAAACTTAAAAACCGAAAACCGGATATGGAGCAAACTGCTCAGAGTCTCTTCCTCTGTGCGTGGTTCAATTTTCATCGAGTTGTCGATCGTCGTTTGCCTCGTACGGCGCACGAACGCTGTACCGGAAGTTGCCTCTGAAACGCGTGAAACTTAAAAACCGAAAACCGGATATGGAGCAAACTGCTCAGAGTCGCTTCCTCTGTGCGTGGTTAAATTTTCATCGAGTTGTCGATCGTTCTTTCCATCTGCCGCTTCTCTTAAGGGGAAAAACTGAAACTAAATTTCCGACAACCGGAAATGAAGCATCTTGTTCAGAGTCGTTTCCTCTATGCGTGGTTAAATTTTGATCGAGTTGTCAATCGTTCCTCTCATCCGCCGATCGAACGCTGGATCGGAAGCTGTGCTAAAAAATCTGAAACAAAATTTCCGAAAACCGGAAATGAAGCAACTTGCTCAGAGTCGCTTCCTCTGAGCGTGGTTAAATTTTCATCGAGTTGTCGATCGTCGTTCGCCTCGTACGGCGTACGGACGCTGTACCGGAAGTAGCCTCTCAAACGCGTGAAACTTAAAAACCGAAAACCGGAAACGAATCAACTTGCTCAGAGTCGCTTCCTCTGAGCGTGGTTAAATTTTCATCGAGTTGTCGATCGTCGTTTCCCTCGTGCGGCCTACGAACGCTGTACCGGAAGTTGCCTCTGAAACGCGTGAAACTTAAAAACCGAAAACCGGATATGGAGCAAACTGCTCAGAGTCGCGCCCTCTGTGCGTGGTTAAATTTTCATCGAGTTGTCGATCGTCGTTTGCCTCGTACGGCGTACGAACGCTGTACCGGAAGTTGCCTCTGAAACGCGTGAAACTTAAAAACCGAAAACCGGAAACGAATCAACTTGCTCAGAGTCGCTTCCTCTGTGCGTGGTTAAATTTTCATCGAGTTGTCGATCGTCGTTTGCCTCGTACGGCGTACGAACGCCGTACCGGAAGTTGCCTCTGAAACGCGTGAAACTTAAAAACCGAAAACCGGATATGGAGCAAACTACTCAGAGTCGCTTCCTCTGTGCGTGGTTAAATTTTCATCGAGTTGTCGATCGTCGTTTGCTTCGTACGGCGTACGAACGCTGTACCGGAAGTTGCCTCTGAAACGCGTGAAACTTAAAAACCGAAAACCGGAAACGAATCAACTTGCTCAGAGTCGCTTCCTCTGAGCGTGGTTAAAATTTCATCGAGTTGTCGATCGTCGTTTCCCTCGTACGGCGTACGAACGCTGTACCGGAAGTTGCCTCTGAAACGCGTGAAACTAAATATCCGAAAACCGGAAACGAATCAACTTGCTCAGAGACGCTTCCTCTGAGCGTGGTTAAATTTTCATCGAGTTGTCGATCGTCATTTCCCTCGTACGGCGTACGAAGGCTGGACCGGAAGTTGCCTCTGAAATGCGTGAAACTCAAAAACCGAAAACCGGAAACGAATCAACTTGCTCAGAGTCGCTTCCTCTGCGCGTGCTTAAATTTTGATAGAGTTGTCGACCGTTCCTCTCATCCGCCGATCGAACGCTGGACCAGAATCTGTGGCAAAAATCTAGAACAAAATTTCCGACAACCGGAAATGAAGCAACTTGCTTAGAGGCGCTTCCTCTGAGCGTGGTTAAATTTTGATGGAGTTGTCGATCATTCCTCTCATCCGCCGATCGAACGCTGGACCGGAAGCTGTGCTAAAAAATCTGAATCAAAATTTCCGAAAACCGGAAATAAAGCAACATGTTGAGAGTTGTTTCCTCTAAGCGTGGTTAAATTTTGATCGAGTTGTCGATCGTTCTTTCCATCTGCCGCTACTCTTAAGGGGAAAAACTGAAACAAAATTTCCGACAACCGGAAATGAAGCATCTTGTTCAGAGTCGTTTCCTCTATGCGTGGTTAAATTTTCATCGCGTTGTCGTTCGTTCTTTCCGTCTGCCGCTACTCTTAAGGGGAAAAACTGAAACTAATTTTCCGACAACCGGAAATGAAGCATCTTGTTCAGAGTCATTTCCTCTAAGCGTGGTTAAATTTTGATCGAGTTGTCGATCGTTCTTCCCGTCCGCCGCTATCGTCTAGGGGAAAACTTGAAACTGAATAACCGACAACCGGACATGAAGCATCTTGTTCGGGGTCGTTTCCCCTATGCTTGGTTAAATTTTGATCGAGTTGTCGATCGTTCTTCCCGTTCGCCGCTATCGTCTAGGGGAAAACTTGAAACTGAATAACCGACAACCGGACATGAAGCATCTTGTTCGGGGTCGTTTCCCCTATGCGTGGTTAAATTTTGATCGAGTTGTCGATCGTTCTTCCCGTCCGCCGCTATCGTCTAGGGGAAAACTTGAAACTGAATAACCGACAACCGGACATGAAGCATCTTGTTCGGGGTCGTTTCCCCTATGCGTGGTTAAATTTTGATCGAGTTGTCGATCGTTCTTTCCATCTGCCGCTACTCTTAAGGGAAAAAACTGAAACTACATTTCCGACAACCGGAAATGAAGCATCTTGTTCAAAGTCGTTTCCTCTGTGCGTGGTTAAATTTTGATCGAGTTGTCGATCGTTCTTTTCATCTGCCACTACGTTGAAGGAAAACGCTTCTCGCGAGATCGTCCGATGGAAGAGTCATTTCTTGTAAATTTTATGAAACGTTAATGTGCAAGGGAGAAAGGGAGAAATATTTTCGCTTGAAAAAATGTGCAAGAAATGCTAGTTTAGGTTATTCACTCTCATTCTCCCGGACCATCTCTCATTTTCACTCAGTACAATATAAATTCAACTGTGAAATATAGCACTCTTGCTTGCTTGATATGGATGATTTCTTTTTCACGGAATGAATTATCGTGGAATTGTAACCTTTGCTAACCGCGATTAATGTCACAAGTTGACAACTGTCAAAAACAGCATAAAAAAACCGCGCGAATACGCTCTCGCATGAATCATGCCGCGGCTGCGTTCTCACCAACGTTGCGACCAATCAGGGGACGAATAAAATGGCAACAATCACGCGATATAATTTCGATAAAGGATCAACTTCGGGACCTCATCAACTTTTTACAGAGGGATATATTTGAGACAATTGAAACATCGATAAAGTTTGAACAATACACTTTGTTTACGTATAGAATAACCAAGGTTAATGATAATTGACTGACAGCAGTCGCGATAGTCTTATGGATGCAAAAAATTTTCTCTCCCGCTGTAACACGGGCGAAGTTGGCGCGAAACCAATGCACAAATTTGACGCTTTCGGCTGTGACATTAGGGCCGAAAGGACGTACTTTCGACCGAGATATAAAGAAAATGTATTTGCAATTAATACTGGTCTGATGTGAACATGTTTATGCATGATTCGATATTCGTATATTTTTTATTGGATTATTAGTGTTGAAAAGAGACAAATCTTCGTTATTGCACAGGTGATTTGCGATCGGGACAGCTTTCTTCAATCTCGTCTCGACGCGAAACACTTCATTCTACAGGAACCGAAATTTTTGAAGGGAATCACCAATGTTGGGCCAGTTTACGAATTTCTCGAGCAGCCCCAGTGAGCAAAATCAATCATTGGCCTTTTTTCGTAAATATTCGGAAGTGTAACTCCTGTGAGAATCGGGTTGATTTTTTTTTGCGGTTTCTTACAGTTACAAAACATCGTATTTCACATTATTATGGCAACGCATGTACAAAAACAATGTCAATGAATATTTTTTTACAGATTTTTTTGAAATTTTTTTTTGGACATGCTAACAGTTCTAAGGATTTCAGACAAATTTCTGTACAAACTATTCCCATGCTGAACTACGAAATTCATTATGAAATTGATGAATACCATTGAAGATTCACCGTGCGGAGTGAAAATTCGACGAGACAGAAAATCGGCAATATAACCAGCTATGCGGTAATCACGACATACAAATCGTGGGATACCATCATGAGCATCACGCCACATTCTTTCAATATTTTGTGCACATGCTCCTGAATTTGGATCGACGAAATTCTATGAACCATTCACCGTTACATGTTGAAAAGCTGTGCATAAATCAACTACGCCAGTAGCCCATATGAAGGCATAACAAAATATAATAATTTTGCAATCCACCTTCTGCTTTAAGCCAATTGTTAGCCTTTCAACAATCTGACATGATTGTTGTTTCCGATTTAACACGATTTAACAGTATAACTTCCAACAATATCGTTGATGATCGATCATCGACTGCTTCCATGTACTTGCATGTTGCGTTTTATTTCCATGCATTTGCATGTTTACATCTTACGCACATGCAATAAGCATCGCTGAAGAGCTCGTTTAAAAATTTCAAACTAATAAAGGACAAAAAGAGATTAATGCATTAAAAACGTAATGCGCCACCAAAATATAACCTTATATAAGGTTTTTTAATCATAAAAAATGGATTAAAAAAATGTATAGCCCGATTCACACTGGAGTTGCATTTCCGAACATTTGCCGCCTTTTTTTCCTGCTGAAAAAAGATTAAACGGAACAAAACTCGATTTTGTTGAATCCCTAATATCAAGGTCTCAATTATCTACTAATGGCTCGAAACAGTACCCAATTTTGGGGCGAGACAATGAAGTCAACATTTTTCGAAAAGTTCTCGCTGGTATGAGGGAGTCTTTGAGCGCGAGAAAAACGAAAGAAAACGTCCCTAGAATGAAAAACACGCTGATAATAAGGTTACTTCTGAAATTTGAACCTCTAGTCTGATTAGTGTGAAGATGGAATTAAATGGTTAAATGCGTTTTATTGCGATGCGAATATTTTCAGAGGTGACCCGAGGATGGGAAAGAGTCGTCTGCTAGATGCGATGATTCAGACAATTCCGAGCGACATACGCTACAATCATATAATTCTTCAAACCAGTGATTACCAAGTAAAAAATCATTCGATTGCAAAATGGATTTCTCGCAGAAAAAATTCCGCCGTTGCACAGATCTGCGATAAATGTCAATTTACCTATTAATTGTCCTATAATTTTCGCATTCATTTGGCCAGGATTTTTCACTTGCTTGCATACAATATTTATCTTTTTCACTGTCGTATAAGCTGTTTTACGCCTCATTACTACAACGCATCAGGGGAGCATGGGGAATGGAAAATTTCCCGTTCCGATGCTAATTTGATCCTCATTTATTTCTACTATGGCCTTTTGAACTTCTTCTAACGATAAAACGTGACAATACGCGATAGTAAGTAAATAAAAAATGATTGTTTCCCGTAGATGCCCTATACTCTCATCCATCTTATATTCAGTGCACCGCTCGGTTTCGGTAGCATATCACTGACTTCGAAAATCCGCGAGGACAAGTTAATATCGCGCCTCGGCAAGATACGACAACCTCATTATCTGTGCGCCCTCAATCAAGCCTTCAACGTTAATTTCACTACTACTCGTCGTTATCAGGCTCTTGACGAAAGTGAAAAGCGTAAAGTATTGAGAAAATTCATTGCAAAATTGACGCATCGTTGTTTTCATCATTTGTGGGTTTTATTAATCGACGATGCGGAATTTACCGATCCCGAATCTGCTTCCCTTCTGGCCACAATTGTCAAGCAAAATCGTGTACTTCTCGTTCTTAACTTTGGTCAAAAAATTGTTGTCGATTGGAAACTCGATTCCGCTATAGTCGAGAAAGCAACGGTAAAAAAAAGTTTCACGTATATTTATACACAGGGGACTGGTTTACAAAATTTTGCGCCGGTAGCACGGCCAAAGTGGCACCATTCAAATAGCAAATAAATACTCTAATCTCTCTCTTTACTCTTTAATTATATGAATTGGCTGAAATTTTTTTGTGGTATGCTTTGTAATGCCGTTTTCGAGATCGTTTTTTACAATTTTGTAAGCCGCTTCTCTACGCCACAATTAATTAGGTATATTAAATGAATTCGAATCTCGGCAATGAATAATCAACACTACGTTTTTGATTATTCAGGTTATTGAACTTGCAGGCATCGACAAATGGTTTCATGCTGCTCTCGCATGCCAGATATTGAATGTGATTGCAATACCTCCTGAGCTTGAAAAGTAATAGCATTTTATTGATTGACGCTTCTATAAAAATTCAGCTAGGAGATTACAAAAATATTTTCGTAACAATAAATGCCCTAGCAATAATTCCCCCCCTCCCTTTTAACAACAATAATATTACCGCTGCTCCATATCCATGATACATCATTTTTATCTGGACTGTAATTGTTCAGAGTAATTCAGGAACGGAGCATGGGTAATCCCGGTTGGATCGAGAGTTATCTTGTAAGCCTGGTGCAAGCAGGTGGTATTGTTATTAAAAAGAAGAAGATGAAAAGTTTGAGGGGAATGGGCTATGTGATCCCACCGGAAATCATGATAAAGTGAATTGTTTCTTTCGATTGTGATCATCAGATGTGTTCAATATGACAATGAACAACACTTTTTAATTAAAAAATTGTAGTTCAACATCGGCATACGATCAAGATCCTAATGCCGAAAGCGGAATTCTTAAGGACCGAAAGGATGGATGGAACATGTATAGAATGAGTTTCGCCGTTAGTACAGTTTTTCATGGAATAATTATAAAGACTCCTCTTTACAGCCAATCACTGTATGTATATAAATAATTGGGCCGATTGTTTTTTCAAAGTTGATTAATTCTTCGTAAATACGATGAATGCATTATAGAGAAAACATGTCTTCCCAAGTCTGTAATCTTCTTTTTTCGCAGGAGAGTGCGTCAACAGTAGCTGAGCAAAGTGAACCAGGACAACGGGAAACAAAGGAGGCGAATATTGTTGGAACCAAGAACGAAAGACGTGTAACAATTTGCTCAATACCACAAGAATTTGATCTCGAGGATGTCCACACCGAAATGACAATGGACGGTACCCGATAATTTGTTGCTTTCATTCACGTACTATGTACGACCTTTTACACTATACGACCTTCAGTTTATGGTGACATTTCGAGGCTAATTTACTTATTTTTATCACCTGATAAATGATCACCGAAAATTCGATTAAAGTACACGGTAATTTATATTCCAAAAAGCAGACGCCGAATTTCGTTAAAAATTCTTAAACGTATTGTTTCTTTTATAGTGATGATTTTAAAATTGTTTGACTCTCTAACGCCACTGGCGCAATTTTTGCTGAAATGTGCTTCGGTTCTTGGTGAGACTTTCGACAGAAACATGTTGGAAAAATTGATGGAAGGAACAACTGGTAGAGAAATTGGACTTGGTTCGTGCATATTCTCGACAATAATGATGATGAAAATTCTAATAGCAATTGAACAATAAGAATAATATAAATCATCGACGTACAAAAAGCCGTGACCAAGCTCTTCGAGATTAGGATATTGGGCTGTGCTGTTGGTGACTTTACAAGAAGTCCAGGGCCCTTAATGTTCTTTCGACCCTCGAGAAAGCAAAACATGGACATAGAAATACGTTGCGGATGTTCTGGTTTAACCATTCGTGGTAAATGATTTATAAAATTTCTTAAAGATCAACCATTTTTATGAAATAATCGTTTTCGATCTGTTTAAGTAATTGAACCACATATTTTCGATTACAATTTATGAAAAATCATTATTTACAAATAATCCGAACGTAAAAGACTTGAACGCAAAAACTGTCAATCCGATCGGTTTGAGATTTGTTGTGAGTATTTACTGTGAAAATATTGTGGAGTAAAAAAATGTCAAAATTTCGAAATTAAAAAATTGTGTTCCTCCATGCTACGTCACTAAATACTCGCAACAAATTTCAAACCGATCCGATTTACACATTTCGCCTGAGAATTTCTCTAAATTTCGATCGTCGGGTATAACACATAGCGCCTTTAATGCAATATTGATTCGCAGAAAGTCTGATGGACCTGCCAAAGTACGCCTCGTGCGGCTTGATGCGTTTCAAAATGTCTATGTTTCGAGACACTACGTACAGGTATTTCCGAAACGTCGATGTCGATGCACTTTGAACCCTTGTTTTTAATTAACAGAAAGGTTAATTAAAAAAAAATGTTCTTATCAATGAAACAACATAGACTCCTAACGGATAATCAGAAAGTCCATTTTCACACGGAAGCACTGAAATACCTGCGCCAAAATACGAGAAGATGTGACTCGTGTGGTGGCGGACAATTTGCTAGACTAATAGGTCGAATTTATCCTCAGAGTATGAAAAGTGTTAAGAGAAAAGTTAACAGTTTGTACAATATAACAAATTTATTGGAGTATGATGACAAATTTGAGTCAATAGTCATGAAAAGTAATGAACAGAGTGAGTAGTAGAACGAGAAAAAGAAAACTCGAATGAAACAAAATCCCCATTGGTTTTTGCGAGACAAAAAGTAATCCCAGTGATAAAGGAATGCCAAAATTTTTTAGGATCGTCAGCGTCGGAATCTGGTGAAACTTCCTGCATGAGTTTTTATCGAAAAAAAGTAAAATGGCCAGCGCGGACGTTCTCAAACTTTGATTTTACCAATTGCCAATGCAACATCATTTTGAGTACCGTTTATAGTCAACTTTTGGAACATTACCGCGGAATCGACCGTAAGGATAAAATGCTAACGGCCATACTCGAATTTGTGGAAGTATTGTTAGCAGCCTCTAACGTTCCGCAAGCGAGAAAACTTCTTAACGAGGCCGAAAAAATTCTCGCTGAGGTGTGATTACATTCATTTACGTTTGACTATTAACATTGATAACTCTTTCTATCGTACTCGCATCAAAGGGCATCCGGAAATTACAGGAAACCCACAACGATAGAGCAGACGTTTTGACCAAAATTCATGACTCCATAAAGAATCATAAAAATTTTAGAAAAAATTACCGCAACGGATCACCCATTGAATATTGTGCTTTTTTCAGTGAATTGTAGTAAATTGTAGTCAATTTTAATTAATTTTATTTAATTTCAATTTTACCAACTTTTAGTAAATTTCAATAAAGAATCGAACTGTCCGAATTCAAAATGTTCTGATTCGAATTATCCTTAATAGTCTTGCACAAGAAAGACGTAAATTTCTCATTATTTGCATTAAAATTTCAAAACTTGATTCAGCAGAACGTGTTCGTAGTATGTGCAACCGGATTCCATTACTTGCTGTCTTTAATATTGATTTAAATATACTTGTGAATATTAAATTAATATAAAGTGAATATTAAAATTACGCGAGAGCAGTTATTTGGTTTTTAAAATAGGTCGAACTTTATCCAAAATTAACAAAACACATGTTGCTCCACTTGAAAAGGAAAGTACATTCCCCGCGTTTATTATCATCATCGGCATTATCGAACAGATGTTTGGACATGGCCAAGACGATGAGCTTATAACGTTGCCATACCTCACTGGAAAAATCAAAACTCTTCAAGGTCGATGCAACGTCGCGACCGGTTCGATTGACGAAGCCGACCGTTTGCTGAATGAAGCGATCAAAAGTCTCGGTTGGAATTTTCCACGCACGAGTATAATGGCCCGTTGGCGATCGAGAATTCTCGTTGAAGAACAAAGACTCATCCTTACGTGTCTGAGAGACTGGAAAGTCGGTGTAGCTAAAGGCGACGCTGCAAACTACAATGACCAACTTGCCGATTGTCTTGCACAAATGTTTATCGTCTTTCGCGTAAATATTCTCAGTTCGCCCATGGCACTCCTGTTATAAATCATATTTCACGTCACATTCAAACGTAAGGTTTGTTTGCAAAAAAAGAAAAGCAATGTCAACGAGTAAGTAATAGTTGCAACGACTTGAGAGAGAAAATTTCTTTTTTTCCAACAAATTTTACCTATCGGATAAGGGTTCCAATATTGTGGTAACGGTAACTCGTAAGTATACCAACACCGTCGTATATCTAGATGAGAGGAATGCAGGAGCATGCGAGACTCGCAGCGATATGGGGTCTCAACGCAGCAGTTTCGTCAAACAAAGATTTCATAGCATTGTGCACAGCTTACGGGAATATGATAATAACCGCCAACAATTTTCAATGCCGGTAAATAAATTTCATCTCAATGAAAACTAATGAAAACTCTCAAAGGTTGCTCGGTTTAATGTTTGTTATCATTATTTTCCCAATGTTCACATCATTATTTCTCATTACGATAGGAGCATCATACAAATTCTGGAAAATGATGCTATGAATGTTTGCGGGCGGAAAACGGGTGATCTTGAGCTGCAGGATCTTCGAGCAGTAGCTGATTTATACTCGAAGATATTTGTCTCTCGTTGGTTAAAAGGAGAAACGACCAAAGCCTCGAGTCTCGGGTTTATCGCACTAAGAATCGTACGAAGTATAGGGTCGGTCGCGTTAAGAATAACTATATTGCCGAAACTTATACATTTGCTGATGGTCGAGTGTCGCCACGGTGAAGTCGTAACGCTTCTTCGTGAACTGGGTCAGTTTTTATGACATTATTTTGCGCCCTGGCATTTCTATAAATCGTCCACACAAATGAAAATATTCTTTCACTTTAGCCAGCACGAATGTTCAGGCAATGTACCACGTATTTTTCAAATATTCCATTTTTGATATAAAAAAAAACGATATTCCAAACAGAAATCGTATCCATGAATGATATGGACAGATCCGGACGAACTTGGTATTACGCGCTATGCATGGATTTTCAGTTGGAAACTGGGGTAACGATTGTTCCGTTTAGAAAGTGTGAAGAGTATTATCAAGAAGAAGGTGAGACGATGATTAATCTTAGAGATCCAGAAGCCGAAAATAGTTATTTCACGTCGATGTGGCTGTGGTTCGTGAGCGTTTAATCAACATTTTCGTTTATACTATATGTCCCTGTGGAGCATTTCGGTCAGTTTTTCAACTTTGATTTTTTCATGAGCTTGACATTTTTTTCTTGAATTTCATCGCCTACGATAAATTTTGGTGAATAGCTAACGAATTTTTTTCCGAAGCTGTCTCGGGAATATCGATTTTTCCTTCAAATGGTCGTGACTTTGGGAAAAATAAAATCATTTCAGAGTTTTTTTCGAAATGTTCGATTTTCTCCGTACTTTTTCGGGGCTTTCTTTAAACTTTTTAAAGATTGTCACGCGCGTTCTTCATTACCATTTCTCATTGTTGCGGCTTAGATATCCTTTTCGTATGTTATTGTTCATTTTTACTTCGTCGAAAGATTTCTATGATCAAGTGTTTTTCAAATTCTTCGTAGGTTTCGTGATAGGGCTTTAGTGTTTTGCTCTCTCCGTTTCCGGCGTTAACATTTCATTTCGGAGGCTCGAGAAAACAATATGGCGGATTTTATGCGAAAAAGTACCAAAAAATAGGAAATGTTTTTTTCACAATTTTTCTAGATACAACAAAGTATTAGGATTGCATTCCTATCATGTTCATCGGTGATCGGAATAGTCTGAATTCAAGGAAAACACTTTTTCCCAGTCCCCAAGTCACCATAACCTTTCTAGAATCGCGGCAATAATCAGTATCTTTGTGATATCCGAATTTTTCTAGCATAATTTTTGAAAATCAAGTTTTCTCGAGCTGCATTTCTTCCGGATGTAATTTTATGTTGGATGTAACATTACTGTATATGTTTTTTTAAATTTCCGATTTTTATTTCAACATGACGGTCAAAAAATGGATAAATTGTCATTTCTCTCGCGATCATAAGCACCAGCATTTGTATGATTTGTATACACGTCAGTTTCAACAGTGTTTCCTTATTTTGGTCACCTTTGAATCCAAGAGTAGTAAAAAATTTCAAAAATTCAATATGGCGGATGCAAATTAAAAACATCGCAATTTCTAAATAAAACTAATACTCTCGTTATCTGCATAAAATTTATATTCGAAGGTGACCAAAATAAGGAAAAACTTTTGAAACTGATGCGTATACAAATTCCGGTGCTTATGATCGCGAAAGAAATGACAATTTCTATACGTTTTTGTTTGCCATATTGAATTAAAAATGTAAAATTAAAAAAAAATAAAAATCGTAAAAGAAAAAAAATTCTTATTTTTTCACATAAAATCCGCCATATTGTTTTTAGAGCCATGAAAATGAAATTTTAACGCCGGAAATCGAAAGAGCGCACCAGCGAACACGAAAGTACATAATTGTCGTTTAAATCCACTTCAATTTTCTTATTGAGTGCGGAGCTCAAACATCAACCGAAAATGTGTTCTTTTCGGCGTTCATGAGTTAACGGAAACTTTTTATATATATTTCACGAAACAACCAATTCTGACAAATCTAAAAAATCAAAGGTCTCAAACTGTCTGATTTGACGTGAAATGCCCGCATATATATAATGACATTACTACCATAAGAAAATTAGTAGCTATTGTCATTTTGAAGGGAAAAGCCAGGACACAATTAAAAAATGTTCAATAGAATTTATACCAGTTCTTTAAATTTGGTACCTTGATTGCGAGAAAAACAATTTTTTTAAATATGAAAAAGAAAAAATTGTTTCCAAATCTTATGGATTTTTTTTTATGACAAAGGTGCATCAGAATGAAAGAATGGGACGCAGCAACCGTTTGGCGAAGCAGACAAAGAAAGATTGCTGATAAAACGGACAATCATACGGTAGAAGGATCAATTAGTGTTTTAAGAAAGCTTGAGGGACTTCTCATTCAGTATGGTAGATCGGATAGACGAAATAATATCATGCATGTAAAGTAAAAAACGTTGATTCTATCAAATTGTTCTTCTTTCTCTAGTCCACAAACTTGAGAAGAGAAACGCAACAGCCCAGGAAATGATTCTCACTGATATACATAAGCAATTCAAGATCGTTAAGAAATTATTAAACGTCGTCAGAGTCATTCTACCAAGGTACTGTTCCACGTTAAAATTCATTACTAGGGATGGGTACTCGCGCTCACACGCGCGAGCGCACGATTGCGCTGCAGCGTCTTACCTTTTTATGTAATTTAACCTGTCAAAATCCGGTAAATGTCAAATTCAAGAAAAAAACAAAGCATACGCGCTGCTCATCGGAAAGCAAACGGGATTTTGCCACGAAATTCATTCTTTTTTCACCGACCAATCAGGGGACGAACAAAACGACAACAATCGCGCGACATTTTTTCGATTAAGGCCATGGGGGATAGACCCTCCCCCATAGAAATTTAGAAAAATTCTCAGGCAAAATTTATAAATCGGATCGATTTGAAATTTTTTGTGAGTATTTAGTGACAAAACACGGAGCGACCAACGATTTCGCAATTTCGAAATTCTAAAATCGTCAGTCCCTGCGGGCTATAACACTAAATACTCACAACTAAGCTTCGATTTACGGATGTAACACATCGCCTTAAGGATCAAATTCCGGACCCCGTAAGCTTTTTATTGGAAGGATTCGTGGCAGAAATTAATAAGTAAATTTTATCCAAAGGTGCTACCTAGAAAACCAACAATATTTCATTGTTGAATTTTAGATATATACTCATGAAATCGTACTACAACATGGTGAGATTTCGCACACAGGCAGGAATGAGATTGCTAAAGCGTTCAATGAAAATTGCTGCAAAAATGAATAACAAATTGATAAACAAGTGGGCAGATCATTGCGAGAAGGTAAATGCAAAGGATGTTATAAAAAAAAAAAAAGTTTTAAAGTATACAACAAGAATACAGAAACATTTTGTACTCTCATGTATAGGCTTGGATCGGATCTCTCAGTGTAGTACACAGAGATTTTTGGAAAGAAAGTTGCAACACAGTTTCTCGTGTAAGCTGGCATATGATGGGAGAAAAATTCGGCAAGCTGATTCCTTACTCTCTACCGTTACCGCTGCCTCAAAATTTCTAGCTTCTTACCACAGAATATTCTTACAATTTTCTTTTATTGCCTTCAATGTACAATTTTCTATTTTTAATGCGAACAACAAAAGAATTCCCAAATTTATGAACAAAAGTTCTCATAAATGACAAGAGGGAATAATGATGAAATAAAGACTTCTTGTTCACCATGGACGAACTTTACTCTGCATAGCGTGAGTCAGTATCCATGTATTTTTTTCCTTTTTCACAGTTTGCTGTTGCTTGTGTCTAGGGTATGATTTACACATAACATATGCTCTACCCTTTCGATGCACGATATAACAATCTTTGCATCGAAGCTGGAGTTTTCCTTTAGTTTTCATACCACGTGTCCCATCGTTTAACGAGCATTGAGCATTTTGCAGTAACTTTGAATTTGATGTCCAACCAGTGGCGCACAGCGAGTGGAAATTTTTCTTGGCGGCGTCTATGACGCTCGATGGTGTACGAATCTCTGGTAAAATTGAGAGTATCGTTCGTTGTCCAGATTTCAAGAAAAACCAGAGACTCATTTTAGCTGCAATAAATAAAATTTTGAGATTGCTGTTATAATTTGAGTTTCATGATTTTTGCATGTGAGTTATCATTAGTCCAGTAACAAGGATAAAATGTCTTTTTAACGTAGTGTAATATCGTCCAACGATTGTAAAAAAAAAAGGTTTGATCGACTCTCTACGTAAATTTGTTTACGGTGACCCGGTCTTCGCGATTAATGCCGTTTGAGGTATATTTCTTATTATAATCACGCTGAAATTCACTGCTTCAAAAATGTTCCAAAGACATAACCTCAAAATATACCTTTGAGAACACCGGCACCATTCAAATAATATGAATTCCAGCTGAATATCCAGCAAAACCTTCTTTGACAAATTTCAGCAATCCGCAATTATCAAATGATAACTTGTCGTTCAACTATATTTCTAGTTTTCCAATTTACAGTTGAGAATTTACGTGAGAGAAGAAAGATACATAGATCATATATACATGCATAGGAGATATTCGTTTTGCGCACATCTTTCTATCACCTGCACTACTTTATCTACTGTATACTTGCTAGAAAACTCGTGATACCAGTAACTGCAGCAAATGATAGATGGCACTGATTATCATTTCTGAAAGTGATATTCCCGTCTAGTTATTTGTTTTCCCATGATATTACTCCGTTTATTTCGAAAAAATGGAAAAAATACATTTCTTTTTGAATATCGCTTGTAGTAGGAGGTAGGCAGAGGAGGTCCAGTGAGGACAACGCTAAATGACGCGCCTCTCTCGTTCACTGAAATTCATTAACAGTAAACCGCTTCATTTGACACACGAATAAAATGATAATTTCATCAAAATGTGTTATGAACATCATTCGATAAATAACCGTTTTAAATAATCCTCTGACCGCAAGTACACGGTACTTATTTAATTAAATTGACATATCAGTGCGCGTTACAAAGTTGATACTTAATACAATTTGTTTTGTTTTATTTCAAAATATATTGAACAATTAAAAATAATGTCCTTGAGTGCTAGCGCGGAAAATTTGTCCGAGGGCCTGGTAAGTGAATCATTCTTTGTAATCAAGCATCATCGTCGAGTGTCGCTGACTCGCGTGCGTTACGATTACGTGCCCGCCCGTCCAAAATTACTCGAAAAATTTGAAATGTACTCGTACAATTTTTTTTTCTCTTCGATATAACGAACTATTTTCACAATGTTCATAATTTTTTTACTAATCTTCATGCTCCAAATTGCAATTTATTTCCTTTTGTATCGTTACACCATCGAGATCCCTTAAATCCATTGTCGCAATGATTATTGTGAAATTTTATAGATCGGCGGAAGTGACAGCAACATGTGTTTAGAATTAGCCCTAGAGGGCGAACGTCTCTGCAAAGCCGGAGATTGCAAGTCCGGCGTTGCTTTCTTTCAAGCGGCTATTCAAGCTGGAACGGACGATTTGAGAACTCTCAGTGCCATATACAGCCAATTGGGTAACGCTTACTTCTACCTGGGCGATTATGGAAAAGCCATGGAATACCACAAGCACGATCTTACCCTGGCTAGAACTATGGGAGATAAATTGGGCGAAGCTAAATCCAGCGGCAATCTGGGCAATACCTTGAAAGTGATGGGAAAATTTGACGAAGCTATGATATGTTGCAAACGTCATTTAGAAATTTCCAGAGAAATAGGAGATAAGGTATAAGAAACAAGATAGCACAAAGATTATTTTTCATCGTCGTTGGTACTATAACTTAATTTTCATGCTGTTTAATATGGAAAAAAATACTCAGCTCAGCGAAGGCAGAGCTCTGTATAATTTAGGAAACGTTTATCATGCCAAAGGAAAGCAGTATGGTAGAGTGGGTTATTTGGATCCTGGAGAGTTTTCCGAAGAATCGAGACAATCTTTGCAACAGGCGGTCATTTATTACGAGTATGCAATTATCGAGCAATCTTAAATGAAGAATTTCATCGAAATAACTCGCTGAAGATGAATAGCCATTATGCGTATATATCAATTTTTATCATTAAAAATTAGAAAATCATACAATTATTAGTAGAGATCATTATAAAACTGGCTCGTTACAAAAAATGATCCAAACTTTGTTATTGATAGCTTGTTATTTCGAGTGACAACTTCGCTAATTGTTCTGAAAATTGCTGGACTCTCATTAACTCCAACGACTGTTGCAGAGAAAATTTGGAACTCATGAGAACACTGAGTGACGCGGCGGCACAGGGAAGAGCCTGTGGGAATTTAGGTAATACTTATTACCTACTGGGCGATTTTCAAAAAGCTATATTCTATCACAACGAGAGACTGAAAATTGCCCGGGAATTTGGTGACAAACCAGCGGAGCGAAGAGCCAACAGTAATTTGGGAAATTCGCACATATTTCTCGGTGAATTTGAGAAAGCTGCTCAACATTACAAGTAAACGATGTTCCACGTTTAATTCAGTCGTGGTTGTTGAAAATACTTTTGTCGAATTACACGATAGTAATTACCATATTATTTCAGACGTACGCTCGTACTCGCTCAAGAACTCGGAGATCGTGCGGTCGAAGCTCAAGCTTGTTATTCACTCGGAAATACGTATACTCTCATACGCGATTACTCAGCGGCGATTGAATATCATTTGCGTCATTTGGCGATTGCGCAACAATTGAAAGACCGAGTTGGCGAAGGACGAGCATGTTGGTCCCTCGGGAATGCTTATTCAGCGATGGAAAATCATGAAAAAGCATTACATTTTGCGACTCTACATCTAAATATTTCAAAAGAGCTTGGTGATTCAACGGGCCAAGAAACTGCGCAAACCAACGTGACGGACTTGCAAAAGATTCTTGGTATCGAAATTAATCAAACCGAAAGTGACAAAGGGCGTAACAATAATCCAATAAGTGTTTCTATAACATCAACGATTACCTCGTCATCACCAGGAAGATACAGATTACGTCGTCAGAGCATGGATAATTTGGACTTGATAAAAGTAAAATTGAAATTGAATTTTCAATGCTTACATGTTTATCCTCTCGAATCTAGTTGCATTAATGTAAACAAAATTTCAGTTAACGCCGGATGGAAAACAAAAAGAAGCGAGTGAACAATCTTTGGCTCGATCGGCGGGAATTGCTCCACAACCATCTCAGGAGGAAGAGGAAGATAATTTCTTTGAGCTTTTGTCTCGTTTTCAATCAGGAAGAATGGACGATCAGAGATGCGTTCTCAATGCCAATCGTAAACCTCACAATAAAGCGCCATCCGTCCAAAAAGAAAAGTATAGAAAGGATTGTTTCGATCGTCGGAATTCCGACTTTTATTCACTATTTATTACAACGATCGTGTGACTTTTTTCAGAGATGGAGAAGATTTGTTGGAACTCATTGCTGGTATACAGAGCAAGAGAATGGATGAGCAGAGAGTAACGTTGCCTTATTTACCAGGCTTGAACGCCAACCGGAGTAACATCGGGAGGGTTAAAACACCCACGCGAACATCCCAGGATGCTGATGATTCGTTCATAGATATGCTGCTACGTTGTCAAGTACGTCCTAATGATGATTTGTACGAACATTCTCGTCAAGCGGGAATATTTAGGATAAATCGTATTTTCAAATACGTCGTACTTTAGTACGATACGATGATGATAATTAATTGCTTTCCCCTTCGCGACACGGTTTTTGAGCACTGACGATTTTCAGGGCTCGCGATTGGAGGATCAAAGAAGCCCGTTGCCAGTAGCCCCTTCTCTGCAAGACGCCGAAGAAGAACAGAACCAAAGACCGAATGGAAATACACAATCAGGTGCAACCGTACCAGAGGAAGACTTATTTTCACTTATTCAGAGGCTACAGGCCGGACGCATGGAAGATCAACGAGCATCGGGGCCTCGAGCAAAAAATTAGATCGACATACCGCGATCTAAGCAATAATCCTCGTTAACTTATCGGAATAGTGAGTTCTCTTCCCAACTATAATGCACAAAAACAAAGTAATTCTTTGAAAAGAAACAAAACAGCTGGCTAATCTAAAAATATAACTGGAATCAAGTCTTCGGTTAGGTTATTTCAATTAACCTGCATTTAAGAATAACGATTCAAAGATAACGATGTACTTGAATCAGACGAATTGAATGCCAGGTGAATGAATTTCAGATCGACGGTTGCATCACCGATAATTGCTCTCTTTCTCAGTGCTTTCAAACTTATCGCACGTGACCTAACATTCTATAATACCAGTCCGAATTTTACGAGCTTCGAGTCTATTGTGAATGAACGAATGAACGATCGCCGATCTATATACTTTGAGCGTCAACGATTCTATTCTCGTTCGAATATTTTCGGGCAAGTAATTAAAAGTAATACGAGATTGTGCCAAACTTTACTCAAGGCCATATTGAAATAATTCCATTCATCCAGTTAGATATTTTCACAATTCCAGTGATGAAGCACATGGGCGTATTTCTAACCAATCAATTACAATCAATAAGTTATTAGATTTTATTATGATAAAAAAATAATTATTCAGAAATATTTTTCATTATTCAAGAGAGAAAAACATTTTTTTATTCATAGTTTTCCATTATTCATAAACGATATCGAGAATAATTGATCCTTCTAATCGTGCCTATACTCCCTATACTCTTAATAATGATATTGAGACTAAGTACTATCGACAATTTCACATTAATCATTGAGAAGATGGCTTCGCAGTTTTTTGTGAAAAGATGTAATTTGCAATTTTTCAGTAACGACCGTTTAAGATGCTTTAACCATCATAGCGATAAACATTCAGATTCACACGTGTAACGCATATAACACATTTTTTCAAAATAAAACAAATACCTTTTCAATATTTTTACTGTTATCAGAAGCGCTAATAGAAATGTTTTGTACACGATCGAAAAAGCGATTCAAGCAGCCGTTAGGCTTGTCAGGATGACGTTTTATTTTGGAATTTAAAAATTTATAATTCCGGTTTTTTGCGTGGAGTCATCTACCTTAAGTTGAGACGCGAGAATTCGGTTCCATAATGTCATTGCAAATTTGTACTTTAGAGTGTAGAACTCGATATTAAATTCATCAACAAAACATTTTCCATCACTGCCACAAGTACACATCCCCACATACGCTGAGATAAAATCATATGCTTTCATTGAACAAGCCTTTTTAATCTTGAAAAATCTAAGTAAGATCTATGCTGACATAAAAAAATACGACGATTTTTGGTATGTCCTCTAAAAATGTTCATCTTATTAATTTTTGTGCTTCATTGTTATATATGGGTCAATTTTTTTCACCAAAAAATATTACAATTTTCGAAAGACAAGACACTTTTTTTTGAAATTTGTTTTTTGAGAATCAATACCAATCGAAATGTAATTTTCAAATGCGACGTAGAAAGCTGTTCGAAAGATCCTGACGACATATACATTTTCAAATTTTCTTCAAATGAACTAATGCTTCATGAGATTTTCGCGTGGTAGAACATAAAATCATTATTCGTCGATGTTATATTTACATAGCCGAGTTTTTAAATATTTTGAAATCGAAGGGTGATTATATTTTAGAAATTGTGAAAATTGTAAAAAAACGTTTTTTGGCCTAGCAAGCGTATGCATTTATTGAGCTAAGAAAAAAATTGACATCTCGTCTTTACTAGACTAAACTTCCTCATTCAAATTTTACTCAAGTGATATTCATGAAATTGAGAAGTTAATTGAATTATATGGGAAAAAAATCTCAAACGTGGAAGAGAACAAAGCATCGATTATTCCACTACCAAAAATGGACGTTGATACTTTGTCTTTGAAAATATGCCATCGCTGGGATTTGATTCAATTACGATGTGATAAATTAGTGAAAATTTCACTCATGTTGTTCGATGAAATGAGAAAATTCATAAACTTTCAATGCCTGTGTCGTGAATATAAAACAAAGTTCTATGTAAAAGAAAAAACAATTAATGTGAAGAGGAGGGAATATGTGCGTATGTTTGTAAACTATCCGAAATAGTTTTTGTTGATGATATTGCAAACTAAAATTATCTCAACAAATTTTCGAAACGAATATGTCGTCTAAATAATCGAGCTTTCTTTCGTCAGTATCGCGGGAATAAAAGAACTGGTATATTTTCGAACATGGCCGGTGGAATTTTAACACTTCGAGAAATCGAATTTTCGATTCGTCAGTCGAGCTTTGATTAAATTATTTTCAACTTCATTGACTTTGTATTAATTTATAATTACTAAGATTTTCATAACTCGTTCAAGAAGTACATTGCGAAAATACATCGAGATCGCATATATTTCTGCAATTAAATTCTTCCACATTACTTTGATGAAATTTCATGCGACATACTTGCATAAAGATTCACTTCGGTGTACGCGCGGCGACGAAAAATTGCGACCAGTTCTTACCGCGCTCTCTCGTAAAACTGACCGAAAAAATGAAATAATTGTTGAATATCAACTCAATTGTAATTATGATATTACAGTGTGATCTGCACGATCGGCGAAAAGTTCTCAAAAGGGAAAACGAATACCCATACTATGATGAAAATCAAAAGAACAGTGCTTTGTCAAAGACAAGAAATGCTAGTTTTATTTTCAAGAGACACTTTTTATTAATCTTACATTACAATGCATGTATACCCACTTTTTTTTAGGAAATTTACAATTTTCTAAATCTAGTTGTATCGCTAGATGATATTATTTTTCTGCATCTAAATAAGATTATACGATGAAAAGTCCGATTAATTATAAATAATGTATTCTATCGTTATCACGTTAAGCGAGGTTTACTTTGCGTATCAATAGAATAAATAAAGTCGCATATACTTTTTTCAATACCGGTTTCTTGGTTGTTCATTAAAAAAAACAACGTGCGAGGGAACAAGGTTGGGCGATAAAACAAAAACGCTTCGAAGTAAAGCTGATCGAGCAGCCATTGGAAGTGTTATGTCGAGAAAGTGGAAAAAGAATGGTTATGCAGATCCAGTGTTGAACAAATCAAAAACGAGCAACTTTGTACCGTGGCAAGAATGGTCGGATATCGAACTCAATGGAGAACAATGGGATTATCCGAAAGGTAAACTTTGCTAGGCTATCGAATATAATCTACATAATCACGCGATCAGAACATGATTCTTCAGGTACATTGGTCGAACATTCTTCTTCAAATGTTGTCACTGCTTTCGTATTTAATTCATCTTATCGACGGAACTGAGATTAGTTTTGTATTAATGCGAAAGCTTCTTATATATGCTCGATAACTGGTTTTTTTTTTCGTTTAAAACAACCGTGGTTGTGACGTGGTACTGAAAAAATCGAGAGATTACTCACATCAATTTTAGGTGGAGTATTTACAGACCCAGAACAGATAATTATGCCACGGTCTTTAGAACCTTTCGAGTGGAAGAGATTTGGAGAATTGAGTTACATCGATTCTCCTGTAGTGTACGAAGCAATCTCAGGCTACCCTGACTTGATAACAAAAAATCGGCACATAATGCACAGTGAGGTAAAAAAAATAAAATAAAAATACTTTGTGTTATGAACGTTGTTTGCTCACATGTAACTTTCAAACTTCAACGTGCACAGGTAAAGATAGAATGCGCTCGAAAATTTAACCGAGCGCGTAAAATGATTATTAGTAAGAATATTATTTGAAGATTTTGGTCCAAATAGCAAATGATTTCGCTATGAAATATTTACAGTTTATTCGATGTTTCATTTCGACTATGATAAATCTCCAATACTGTGGGCGTTATGGATTGGAAATAGAAAATCCAAACACTAATTTCTCATGGAATTATGGTGATCAATGCTGGCAGGGGTGGTACAACGTATATTCGTTGAACAAAGCTGGAAGAGGAGTATCCCACCGACCGGTCATTAATCGGAATGGTAATGGATTTGCCGACTTCACAAATAGCATTTGGAATTTCTTCCCTCGATCTTTTGATTTATTTCATTTTCAGGTAAATACATTGTTCGCATCTTTCATATGGGTTGTTGGCGACGAATTTTTATCGATGATTTCATACCCGTTGATAAAAACAACAGATCATTGTTGCCTCATACTTCCAACGTTAATGAACTTTGGCCAATGATTTTGGCAAAAGCGACATTGAAAATTGCTTCATTATCCTGGAGCGTGGACCGTGAAATTTTAGATTGCAGCTTAATCACATGTTTAACAGGTAATTTATACATGGAACATACCGTGCCAAACCGACCACTTTGAGATTTTCTATTCTTTAATATTTTGGACATTTTTGCCAGTTATTATATCGTGAACATTTTTTAAAGTTCGTGGTCTTTTTAAGCCTGGTATTTGGCCAAAAGTAAACTGAATGACAACGTTTTTTAAAATTGTTTTTTTCCTTTTTATGTGAACTACACCAAATTTCAATGAAATTTTCACGTAAAAATACTCGATGCTATTTTCGATTTCTTCTCGTTTTTCGGTAAAAATCGTGAATTTTTCCGACGTCTAACATCCGACAGAAAAATGTTCTCACTTCATACATTTTCACGTTTAATTACCCACGTAGATTAATTAAAAGTAGAAAAGTTTTGTATACATCAACTTTTGAATTTGAAAAAAAAAAATTTCTCACGTTTCGAAAATTTATATACTATAAATCGAATGGAGTTTGGAAACTGTCAAACGATTATTGAATTCCGTTCTTTCAAATTGACTTACGAAGCTTTCACTAGTGATATTATAATTAAAACGATAAGTACAAAATTCACAGGACGAAACATATTTGGCACAAAAATACATTCCCCCAAAAAATCGTTGTTTCAGAAAGGAATGGGGTAGAGGTTTGTATTTATCTCACTAATGTCCGTGAAGATGGCTCTCGAATATTTTCATTAGTGACAGATAGGAACACGTTAATTAATATGTCACTATATAGTTGTGACTTAAAAAAAAAATTAAGTACATTGGAAAATTGCATCGAGAGAGTAAATTTAATTTGTTCAAGCACATTCGGTAATAAAAAGATATAACAAACGAAGCTTGGTGTGAAAAATGGAAAAAAAACGAATTGGTAATCATTTAGAATTCATACTTTTCCGGAAAATGTTGATTACATTTTTTTAACCCACTAATGATAATCGGCAGGGGGAGGCTGAAGTTTTCAAACACGAAAGCAGTTTTTTTCTTTTAAATCTGAAATTTTTATTCTCCGCGTCGGTTCAATGAATAAAAAAATCTAAAAAAGAACACTGCTCTGAAACTTTTTGAGGAAGTACAGAAAATTTCAAAGTTTTTTTATGGAAAAACAAGAAAAAAACATATGCAGCATCCATTATTCTTTATTTTTTTAGTCAGTCGGCTTATTTTTGGCCCAATGACAGGCGGTAAAAAAAGTCACGAATTTCTTACAAATTCATCACTGATTTTCGGTTCAGAAAATTTTTTCGAAGAAATCAAGGGACTTGTCTTATTGAATACAATAACTGGTGACAATTGCAACAAAATTAAAAAGTAGAAGGTTTTAAAACGATCGATTTGGCACGAAATGCCCCGTATACCTTTTCAATTATACATGTTATTTTAATGTGGTATTGAAAATCTAAATTTCCAATTTTTGAGCCAATTTTGATATTGATATTTTATTCAAAAAATAATCAAACTGAAAATTTGACTGCGTCCATTCATGGTTTACCACGAATAGTCGCCACTAATATTTAGAATTTCATTGTGCTTGTGTGATGAAATATGAACAAATCCGTAAAACAGGATGGATAGAATTGTCTCTCGACGTTACTCATCTCTCGCCCAATGATCAATGGGAATTTTTCCTAAAATATACGAAACATTTCGAGTTACCTCGCGATTCTCTGAAAGATCAAGCAAAGTCGGATATGCAAGAAAAATCGGGAAAATCACGAAAATCAAAAAACACATCGGCAAAGCATGAAGCGGCAGAGGAGTCGCGGAGTATATTGTTATTTGCGAGTTTGAAAAATACGAGGAACGCGGACATTGAAAAAATCCCTGGGATAACACCGTGCTGGGAGCATCAAGTGTATGTAGAACTGTCTCGAGAAGTTCCCTTGGATTCAACGGAAGTAAGAGAATCTTCATTAACCTTGGATTTTTTTTTTTCACTGTAATATGGAAACTCATTTGGATTTTAAGCTGAAGGCCCCATTGGCCAAGTGGAAAAATTATCGTTGGCTTCAATGGGCGATACGCCGAGGTCTCGTCGAAGGATCGGATTTTTTTATGCCCGTACGCTATTTACTCCTGATGAGTCCCCTTGGACGTTACAGGGGCAATATTATGGACGATTACGACGATATCGACGATTCCGAAGAAGAAGGCGAAGCGGAGAACCATCCATCGGAAACCCACTTGCAACAGGGTAACAAAAACGAAACCGACAATCAGACTGATTTATCCAGGACAAAAAACAGAGATTTTCAAATTTCAGATATAAGCGTGTGGGAAGATTTTAACAAACTTTCGCATCATCTACGAGAAATTCATTTGTTTTATAGGCAAAAATTCTTCAAGTATAACATCCAAGTGTCTGACAGCGCAAAGTTCTCTTCCATCAATGATGGAAAAAAATCTGTATCCGAAAATACGATAAAAGACGTTAAAAAAAATTCCGTCAGATCATCGGGGGCAACAGGAAATTTGGAAAAAGTCTACGAATACCAAGACAAAATTTCGAAATCTAGAAACGAACCGCTCTATCTATTCATCGATTCCGTTCACGATAAATTAATTCTCCTAAATTTTTCTACCGTAATTCACGATGGCACTTGTGATTCGAAAAAATCTTCCCTCGTCATAGAGAGGCACGATTGGTTCGAGAGTATTATCGACGATGGGACAATTGGCGTGTTAAAGACAAGGGGCACCAAATCGATGGTTTTTCAATTGAAGCCTGGACGACATTTGTTGCGTATTTTCATAAATTTTCAATCCACCTACCGAGCTATTCTGTTATCGGACACAGCGTTTGAAATTGGCGATCGTTTGAAGATGCATCGTTTGATGATCGCGGAAGCTCATAGAGTCGAAAAAGTCGCTCGGAAAGTTAGCGATTCCGTCACGAGCGCCTTCGAGTCTTTTGGCACATCGAATTACTCGATTGATTTGAAAAAACTTTATCGCAGTTACATGCCAGCTTCGTCGATAACTTTGAAACATTCCAATAGAAGGTTGATCAAATCCATTCATAATATCTTCACTGATGAATTTTGGAAAATGATCGAAAAGCGATTTTCCGCCGAAGAGTTGCCTTCCCTGCGACGCGCAATGAGAATATTTCTTCTCGATTTTTCTTTCGGAATTAAATCAGCTCGTACCTCGGACAATCACGAAAAAATTCAGTACCAAAGCGACGAAGAAGAAACATCAAGCTCCGACCGATTCGCCAGGACGATTCAGTCATTTTTTCGAATGGCCGTGACGAAACGTTACAAAGCAATTCACGAGCCGCGCCACGACGAACATCATCGTACGAAAGAGACCCTTCGCAGAATTGCTGAAATCTTTAATTACGAGGGAGGCCAGTACGGCGCGAACACTTTGCTCAGAGAAATCATGAAATGCGATGAAAATATCGAGACTCTTTACACGTGGACCAGCGATATGAAATACGTTATTAATGTTGAGGAGTTTGGTGGACGCGTGACGAATTTTACGTCCGATCGATGGTTTCCGATAATACGCGCCGGTGTTAATACGGAAAGATTTGAAAATGTTTTCGCAGGTGTCAACTTATTCACCGATGTAACGCATTACGCGGTACGGATGTTCGACAACGACGATAATCTCGAAATGCCGCGTGTCGGAAACCACGTGACGCCCAATCATTATTCCTTTCGAGAAAATGGCTACACTATATTTGCTCACGGTTTCAACGACCTGCAAGGATACAAAGAGGTCGAATGGTTACTCCATCTGATAACGATAAGGGGACATGCTGGTTTTCGTTCGTTCAACGAGACACCAACGACATCAGAGAGAATCAACATTCCACCTTTGTATATTCGTGAAATATCGAACACTTACGTGCCTAACGTGCAAAATCGTATATTCAAGTTGATCCTCGGGGTTGGAAGAAAAATGCGCGTGTCACTTCGTTTAAAGACTTCGTACGAGAAAGTGCTGGCAAAATTGCGCGTCGCCAAGGAGAACGATGAAGCTTCGTGGGAAATTGAGGGCAGAGGGAATTCTATTTTACCGGTAGTTTTTCTTGACGCGGATGCTTGGAACGTGGATGAAATTGACTCTGGGGATAATTTGAACGAGCGGAAAGTATCGATGACGCGAAAAAGTGGCGCGTCGTTGAGTCAACGATCGGCAACATTCGCGAGAAAAGAGTCGGTTGAGGGGCGGAAGGTTTTCGGAAACATCACGAGATACATCGTCGAAGCTCACGTTCTTGACGATTCCTGGCCACTGACCGCCGAAGAGTGGTCAGTCGTGATGGAATCGAAGCTCAAAGATTCGACGAATACCGATAAACCGGATGTTCATCCAAAACCAACGGTCAGTGGCCGGAAGAGTCAAAGATCAAGGACTTTGTCGAAAAAATCGTTGGATGATTTGAGAAAGCCTCACTGGAGTCTTCAGATTGTTACGGATTTCGAAAATGAGCCGGAGGTCATTCGGGACACGGGTAAGGAGGAAAAGATAGCGGATTTTCGGAAAATGGGGAAAAGCGGAGAAACCGGATGTGCGGATCGTGGTAAAAAACTGCGACAGATTTTTCTCGACGAAAATTCATTGATGATTGCACAATCGGGGATTGATCTCGATGGATCAGCGAGCAACAACGAGGATATCGTTGAAAAAAACGAGAGTCTTTATTCGTTTGAAAATGAAATGCTGACCTTGAACAAACGAACTCACGAACCACCGGGAAATTTAGCGAATTATCTTCCAAAATTAGATCTCACGATTTACATGGAGAAAGAGGATGAGGAGGAGGATCGTTGGGTCAAAAGCGAATTCGACGAAGAAACATTGAGAAATTTGAGAGCGATGAATTTTCTCGATTTCGAGCAATCGCAGTTGTCATTTCTCGAGGGATCATCGTTGTTTATGGAAACAACGCGAACAAAATATAACAGTACTGTTCGCAGGTACTTGGAAAATCGTGATATTCGCGCTCGTAATTTCAATAAAAATCGCTTAGTGAGACAAGCTTACGTAGGTTCAACGAAAAACACAGCCACGTCGGTAAAATCAAAGGACAGCACAAAATCCAAGAAAGGACGTTAATTTCAAATAAATTTAGGTTAACCGGAACATTTTATTCATTTAGCCTGTGACTCGCCGAGGAATTATTGTTTCAATGAAGTTTTGTCGCGTAGCAACGAAAAACCATACGTTTTTACCTGAAACTCCATACGGATCACGAAGGAATAAATTTTTGTTACAATTTTTCCGAATGTCTCAACGATTATTTCTCGTTTGAACATCAAATGCTATAAATGACATAAATTGTACCGATAAAAAATAACATATTTTTTTACCTATATGTATAGGTAAAAAAATCGCCCGCCTCGTCCCGTTGAAAATTCTCAAATCCATTTTTTCCGAATGGTCGCAACTAATTCCGATGAAATTGGTGATAACCAACGCGGAAGTCCGCCAAGAAGCAGCGAGCTCTTGGCTTTTTGAAAAATATGAACTCTTCTAGAAGAAAGTACAAACACGCGGTTATCGCGCTCTTATGTAAGCTTATGTAGCCTTTGATACGATGTGTAGAAAACCCTCTGTGTGAGTTGAGAAAACGTAGACTCGCATTTAGTCGTGTTAATTGATGTAAATATCGTCGAGATATAGAGGAAAGTATTTTTTTCGGGCTTATCAACTTCTTAATGTTGATTTTTCACTGTTTGATCAGTGCACGTATCTTCCTACCATTAATTCGGATACGACCATGCAGTAGTGCACGTTTGCTCGACAAATTACGAGAAAGAGTTTGAAAATATAAAAAATGAAATGTCAGTGGAGAACGAGCTGAAATTCAAAGGGACTAAGCCCATTGGAGAGGAAAAAAATGGGTGTGACGATGTAAAACTCGTCGTGTATGAGACAGATCGAAACTTGTGTAGTGGCATATGTCTACCGTAATACCGGTGTTGGCACTGATTATAAGGTAAGAAATACGTAAGATGCTGTTGACCGCACTGCATGTGCAGCGGTGAAGACCATGAGACTATCGCAGCTTGGGTTTTCTTTATGAAATATCGACGGCTGCATGCTACCTGTAATAACTATCTATCTATCACGTTCGTCGTAACAGAAAACGAAGAAGACGCAACTTTGCTAGTCAACGGATTATATTTCCGGTTTAGTTTCTGCGGAGAAATGCCGAGATGTCTTAATTATCGTCCGCTTTGAGGGAATCGCGAATAATTCTCACGCTTGATTACTTTCAAACAAATAACTATCGAGTTATTTTCAACTTCCAGAAAATTAAAAAAAAAGTAAAGCAAGATAAAGTTTTCTCGTCAATATAGCCTCACGGGGTACTGACTTTTTTTGCGAAATTTTTATACGAAGGAAACAATACCGATCGATATTTGGTGCTAGATACCACGTGAGAAACATCGCTGACACAAATTTTTTTTAGTTATCATATTGACCTTTTTCAAAGTGCGAAACAACGGCCGGAGAGAGGTTGGGTGTGCCAAGAATAATTGGGTTTGCACGGCGAAAGAAAGAAGTCATCGACATTCAATGAAAAACGATCTATATTTGCCTTGTCTTTTCTTTTTATACGGAAATAACAATGTTCCCTTTGATACATTGTTATTTTTCCTTCTTTTTTCATTCGTTGGGATAAACAGTACAAGGACGTAAAAGTCAACAACGGGATGTTGTACGAATTACACGCTGGTTAAATATCCTTATATTCTATATTCTATGGCGCCTTATCTATGGCGCTTCCGCGTACGAAGACGCGTTCACCAGAGCTCCCACCGGACTGACCCACTTACCAGCCGGTTGTTCTTGTTGAGAGAGTGACAAACCGCGCGTATAGCATGTCATTTGGTTAGCGTTCAGATTAACCCCAACGTCAAGCGTTTTTGCCTATGAATTAATAATACGAAGAGACAAACAAAGTTACGAGGATACGCGTATCATAAAGTACTTTATCGATGTTGGTTCGATCGTTAAAATGGGTGGATACCCGCAAACGCCATATTTTTACTGTATTAACCAAACGGGTTTTATAAAGCGATATAGTGTATTTCGTGAATGAATAAATATCTATTGTATGAAATGAAGAAAAAAAATTACAAAAATGGCGATTTCTAGTATACGCTTGAACGCTCTAAAGTCGAGACTTCCCATTAACGAAGCATGTAAGTATCGTACTACATTTTTCATCTAATGGAGATTTCGATGCCATGATCTTGTAATTACAAAAACTTGAATACTTTTAATACCCTCATTTTTATTCTCATACGTTTTCTCAATACATACAACAAAATTGTTTTTACTTCTATTGTAAACCAAGTGACTAACTTTCGAGGCGATTTTATGATATCAAGTTTCAGATGATGATATGTCACCGTAAGAGGGTAGGAAAGGGATGGAAGAGGAGTTCGATCGAGAAAAAAGAGGAAGATGGAAAATGAGGAGAATTTTAATTTACTCGCAACTACGCGATCGAGAATTCATATATGTATTCATTCGCAAGATTGGAAAATTACAAAATTCATTCAAGACTTGAAAAATGCAGAATGATTGAAGGGAAATAAAAAATATACAAAGTGGGCGAGGAGATCAAATACAGATAAACTGATCGACATGTGGTTCGCCTTTATATTGTTCGATAAATTTGTTTGACCACTCTAAACGCTTCTCAATGCATGGGCACTAAAAAATCGCGAGTCCAGCAGTGCTATTGTTTTTTTTCAACTCTGCCTCAACAAAATAAATCCGGAGAATTGTGCGATAATATCGTTTGTCGCGAGAGGTAGGGTAACGATAAATTGACACATTATTTATAGTCTATAGTAGCGAATTTTAATAGTACATTTAAAGTAATAATTCCATTCTCTAGAACTCGAACGACAGAATCAATGATAAATCGCCATTACAAAATGCAATGAAATATCAAAGAAAATCAGTTAATTAATAGTCAATGCCTACTACTATGTTTACGCAATTTGATACACCATTATGCTCTTATCGCGCACAAAATATCTTCGAATTCGTCACAACTCGTAACTTTGGCGTCATTTGCGTTTCGCACCATGAAAAATCGAAAATCGATTGTTTCTTCGCAAGACTGCTGGTCAATTGAAAGAAGTTGGTAAGAATAAGATTTTAACATTGCCTCGGCAAGTCTTATTATCGGGATCTCGCCGACGTACGCGTAAAATGAAACAGTTAATGTTCTACACCAAGTTCCGATTGGACATGTATATTTTTTCCTCTTTTGTTTGTATTTTCACTTGTGGTGATATTCACCCGCATGTAAATCCAAAAGTCTTTTGTCATACGGGGCATTGCGTTCGAGGATACTTCGAAGTTAAAATTACGTAATATTAATGAGAATTACAAAATACATATTTATTTTCATGAAGAGCGTATAATTATGACGGTTGAGAGCCAATGTTTGATCGAAACAAAGTTGAATTTTTGTACTGGCAATTCTTTCGTTCAGTTCTCACGATCGATCGAGTTTAATAATAAATCAATTTAAGGTATTAGCCAGTCACGATTATTCCAGAAATTTGACACTTTTTTGAAAATGTAATTTAATTTTATGATTTTAATTCCCTATTTTTCCGGTTGGGTACCATGTTTTCCCAGTGTACAATTAAGACCGCCTTGTCTCTCAACGCGGTATCGCATTTGCACGAGGGCAGTCAAATTAGCATAAGTTCTATTCAAGAGGGGAACCCTCTCGCCAATTTTTTCATAGGTTGTTTGGACCTACAAGAATGTAATCGTCAATTTTCGGACTTTCCAAAGTGTATATTTCAACAATAAAAAAATTATTGAAAAAAAAAAAATTCATATTTTTGAGATATCTTTTTTGGAACGCGTCTTATCGAAAAAAGTTTCGAATAAAATTTGTTCATCATAACGTCCTCTGTAAAAAAGGTCTTAAAAAAAAAGTGCTAACATTGTTAATTAAGCGGTTAATGGCAAATGAAAATGAAAATTCGACATTTCGTTTTTGCAACCGCAATCGGGTGTTTATCAAGATATCGGTTTGAAACTCGTACATGATGTAGAGGAGCCGAATCTCAAGAGACTCGCGCAAGATTCATCGATCTGCGAGATATAGTTTAGCAACAATCTGCGATCATCGAAAAATCTTTGCCCTTCGATACAGTTTGAAAATGAAGGCCCACAGGCTGGAAAAAAATCGAGGGGCTTCGTATCATCATGCACAAGCGATTTGAGAAAAAAAAATTAAAAATTTGTTGAAAATAGATACTGTTTTTCGGCGATTTCTGAATTTTGCTAATAAACAAAAACAATTCCGACCAAAGTTGCAAAGATATCGGAACAATTATTAAACCATCGAACTAGCTTTTGAAAAACGAACAATTTAAAAAAAAAAAACTGGCAATATTTTGATTACAGCCCGAGATGTGAATGTTTTTACGTTTGTTCAATTTTATATTGTTGTAATCAACATTTTTGCAAAATTCGAGTTCCTCAGCGATCCCTACGCTTTCGGCCATGGGATTCAATAAAATTATTCCCTTTACGAGCAATTACGTCATCATAGTTATCGATGTATTCCGATCGACGGCTGGCCGCCGAGCGCGCGGCGCCGACCGAGCGGCCGCGCGGCGCGGTAGGGATGGCCCCTCTTACTCCGCAGCCCCGCGCGAACGGCTTAGTTAACAAATGTAATAACTTACTTAAAAATGGCCGTAGAACAATTTTTTTTTTTTAATTTTACGTGATTTTTTCTTACGAACGCGATGGTGTCCTTGAAAATTATGTTCACCCCATAGCAGACCCATGACCATATTTTTCACAAATTTTACATGTAAACATGCTTTAAAATTATTTAACTATGGATGGGAAAAGGTATCATAAATAAATCTTTTCTTAGAAACTGTTTCATTCATTACAATAGTTTTATTGATGAGAAAAAGAAAAAAAATGTTGCAAGAAAAATTGATTATAAATGCATTGCTAGCTTATTGTAATGAATGAAACAGTTTTTAAGAAAAGATTTATTTATGATACCTTTTCCCATCCACAGTTAAATAATTTTAAAGCATGTTTACATGTAAAATTTGTGAAAAATATGGTCATGGGTCTGCTATGGGGTGAACATAATTTTCAAGAACACCATCGCGTTCGTAAGAAAAAATCACGTAAAATTAAAAAAAAAAAATTGTTCTACGGCCATTTTTAAGTAAGTTATTACATTTGTTAACTAAGCCGCTCGCGCGGGGCTGCGGAGTAAGGGGGGCTATCCCTACCGTGCCGCGCGGCCGCGCGGTCGGCGCCGCGCGCTCGGCGTCCAGCCGTCGATCGGAATACATCGATAACTATGATGACGTAATTGCTCGTAAAGGGAATAATTTTATTGAATCCCATGGCCGAAAGCGTAGGGATCGCTGAGGAACTCGAATTTTGCAAAAATGTTGATTACAACAATATAAAATTGAACAAACGTAAAAACATTCATATCTCGGGCTGTAATCAAAATATTGCCAGTTTTTTTTTTTTAAATTGTTCGTTTTTCAAAAGCTAGTTCGATGGTTTAATAATTGTTCCGATATCTTTGCAACTTTGGTCGGAATTGTTTTTGTTTATTAGCAAAATTCAGAAATCGCCGAAAAACAGTATCTATTTTCAACAAATTTTTAATTTTTTTTTCTCAAATCGCTTGTGCATGATGATACGAAGCCCCTCGATTTTTTTCCAGCCTGTGGGCCTTCATTTTCAAACTGTATCGAAGGGCAAAGATTTTTCGATGATCGCAGATTGTTGCTAAACTATATCTCGCAGATCGATGAATCTTGCGCGAGTCTCTTGAGATTCGGCTCCTCTACATCATGTACGAGTTTCAAACCGATATCTTGATAAACACCCGATTGCGGTTGCAAAAACGAAATGTCGAATTTTCATTTTCATTTGCCATTAACCGCTTAATTAACAATGTTAGCACTTTTTTTTTTAGGACCTTTTTTACAGAGGACGTTATGATGAACAAATTTTATTCGAAACTTTTTTCGATAAGACACGTTCCAAAAAAGATATCTCAAAAATATCAATTTTTTTTTTTTCAATAATTTTTTTATTGTTGAAATATACACTTTGGAAAGTCCGAAAATTGACGATTACATTCTTGTAGGTCCAAACAACCTATGAAAAAATTGGCGAGAGGGTTCCCCTCTTGAATAGAACTTTGTAAAATATGGCCTAATTTGACTGGACTATATATGAAAAGCTGCGAAGTTCCGAGCTCCAAGGACTCACTAATTGTCTTGCAAAAAAAACTGGTTGCAGTTTTTGCGTATACGTTCGAACGTTTTTACTTTGGCAAAAAAAGTTAATGAGAATACATAAAAAATGCAGTCTATGCTCTAATGGTGTAAAATGTAGAAATTCTTCATAATAAAACGTGGTTTTGTCGGTTTTGTTGTATTCAGTATACGAAATTGATCGTCAAATCGTAATCTGGCAAAAATTCCATAACTCGTGTATGACGAAATCGCGTACGTGACGATCATCAGGTTCAACATTACTCGTACGATCGAGCCTCCGCGGTTGTAACCGGTTTCGACCAATCACCGCACCGAATAAACGTGTACGTTCCCACTTATCAAACCAATCAGAATATTTCCTTCGACTAACGGATCGAATGATATCATAGTATGATATTCGTTTCGCGAGATCCCGCACAACCTTCTCTCTCTGTTTCTAGGCACAGTCCAGTTAGCACTGCAAATACTTCAACGCAATCGCATTCGTATGGTAAAGCATACGAAAATGAAGCGATAAATGCATTTGCAGCGGTCAGTGGATTTTGACTTACCGCGTCACGTACTCAAGTTTTCAAATGCTGCATTTTTTCATGAATACGTTTCGACAGCAGACCGCAGGATGGGAACGAATATTCTAAATTTATTCTCTCCGTTCCTGTCTCGCAAGTGTAAGCTTGGGTTGGCCAGTTTGATAGATGTCCCTGGCTCCGTTTCAATTTTTCAATTGTGACATTATCGAAGGACGAGGTTAATTTTGTTTGCCATCCATTCGTCCCAGATGTGAAGCAAATGTTTTATCATGTCTGTCTTATATTTAAATATCTGTCCGATATTCTCTTAAATTCATATAATTAGAGTGCAATAAAAATAATAATGATTGTTATTCTTAATAATAATAATAACGACTATTAAGTTATTAAAATTAATAGCATTACCATTAAGCAGAATTATTATCGTTATTATTTTTTTTCCGTAGTCATTATAATTGAAAGTGAAGCCATTTGTATAAAAACCACGAACTACGAATCCTTCGATTTAGAAACAATGGATTGACTTTTCTTACCCAATTATTGTAATAAAATAATAGCTCTCGATTAGCATTTGTTGCTTCAAATGGTGTAACGATAAATGTTGCCTTAGTCATAATTGCAAGGATACTTTTTTTTCTAATCTAGTATAATATTTTGGTAGTAGTCTGGTGTAGCGATTACTTCCGCCCATCTGAATTGTTCCGAATATTCAAAAATG
>OY390724.1:4737602-4782439 GCA_959613375.1 Heteropelma amictum
GCCTTCTCGCATAATTGATTTTCCGTTGCTACGTTCCAGTTTCTTGGAACGAACAAATCGAAAAATATCAATTACAGAGCCGCTGCACAGATAAAGTTTTCACTCGATATAACGGATAATTTGTTAATCGGAAATAATGGGGCCAGTCAAAGAATCGAAAACGTCTCAAAAATCGCGACGCGAAACTTGTGAAAAACAGACAGTATTAGAAAATGTGCAGAGCGTCAAATTCTCGAGCGACGAAGCAATTGACGCCATCACAAATAAGGACAACACGATGTAAGTACTCGTTGTCAAGTTTCAAACGTTTGATGATGGCATCGTATAAAAAATTGTGTTGTATTTACTGGTTTTTTTCCAGAATTTTCGTAGTTCTGTGATATATGTTAAAAATGATTTTTGTCAATATTCGTAGCATCCCTTATTATTTTGCATTTTTATGATGATTGTACGTATCTGCATTTATTTTCTTTTCGCTTGTTTGTCAGAGAAATTTCAGGATATGTCGATGCACTGGAATTACCGAAAATCGTTGGAAAGCAGCGAAAATTTAAAATCATGAAGTTCGTTCTCAATAACGGTTCTTCCAAACGGGTTCAATGTTTAGCTTGGCAAGATCAAGTTGACAGAATAGTCGATGTCATCGAAATGCATAAAGTATATTTACATTTATAACCTTCACACTCCAAATCAGAAAATTTTAAATTAACTTTCATAATTTCAGATTATTCGATTGAACGGAGCGGTGGCGAAAGAGGTGAACGCAACGTATAATATGGGTAACATCCCATTTGAGTTAAATATACAGCAGCATACTGAGGTAGAGAGCAATAGGGGATATTACGGGAGAAATATGACCGAAAATATCAAACCTGAAATGGCAGATTGGGATAAACTTCCAGACATGGAAGGAAAATTGATCGGTATGTACTTACAATTAATAGTTCATTTTTGTTCGAGTTTACTTCAATTTTTTCAGAAATTTTGTACCCTTGAGGATTTTTTTTCGCGTATCAGAAAAAATTGGCGTGTGTTCGGAAAGATAAACGAACTAACTTGATACAAAAAGGAATAGAGATTTCTAAATATTATACAAAGCATTCGTTTTCCAACAATTTGTTAATAACTTTGCGAATGCATATATATATATATATATATATATATATATACATTATTCATACGTCGAACATTTGATATTCGTCAGATTATGTAGAAATTGAATAATACGTTGAATTTCTGCATAATCTAACAATAACTTTTTTTATTATAGAAATATCCGGATACATGAAATTGAATTTCAATCTGACGAAACATAAGAACGGCGAATCGGCATTCGCAGTCGGCGCCATAACCAATGGTATTTTCAAAGTCGGCGTTCGAATCATGAGCTTTGAAAATTTGCCGAAAGATTTGAAGCGAGGCACACCTATTACCGTAACTGGGACGCTCGAGTACGACGGAATAGTGTACATAAAGGTTGTTAGCGGTTCAGACATCAAGCTAGCTGATGGTCCGTCATTAGCACCGGACGAAATGTTGGACGTCGTTACAATGCCGTACAAAAAAGTAAAGTTGAATTATGATTTCAATTCTATTTGGTGTTTTAAATCTACTGTATAGCTTAACAATTTCTGATTGAATTGAGGACAAACTGAAGCCACAATACCAAGACAAATAGGATCGAATGAAAATTTCAAGTACGCGATACTATAATGAAAATCCAACAACATTACTCGTATAGAACATACTGATCACATCAATTTTTCATAATATTTTTGACGGTATTATTGTAATTAAACATGAATGTACTCAGTATAGTTTATATGAGCGATTTTTTTCGGTTTCCCATTACATTACCGAGTATTTGAAATTCTCATTCAATCCTATTCTTGATGGAATTTTACGTCCAGTACGATCTTAATTCACTTGGCAATTTGTGATTAATTATTAGTAGATTTTTATTGAACTTCATTCATACACATCATGTTATTACATCTACAGAAACCAAGAAGCGAGTCACTTTAGGAGCGGCTATATTTCATTGAACATCGCTGGATATTCGAGGATCCAATCGCATGAAATACATACAACATAAGAAATTTTATTGTTGAATTTTATAAAAATAAATTTCTGTCAGAAATAATGAAAAACAGAAAACATTATTTTATGCAATATCGTCACTTTTTCAGCTCTACAAATCTAGAGCGGCAGAATAAAAAAACATTTTAAAAAATAAGAGCGAATGCGAGGGGAAAAATAGGACTGAAAACGAGATAAAGATAAAGATGAAAAAGAAGACAATGACGAATGAAGAAGATAAAGGAACGAGCTGATCAATATAATTGAAGTACAATTCAATTATAATTGGTATAATTCAAAGTACTTTTTGTTGTAACTTCATTCGAAAAAGTACAAAATCAGGAATTATAAATATTGATGGTTTTTCATGAAATGCTGATATAAATGATATCGTGGAAGTGGCAATAACAATCTTTGCTCCATAATATCGCAGAAGTTTTCGTCCTTTATCTGTATTTCTCCTATTTTCTCTCGTTCTCTTTTATTGTCTCTCGTTGTCCCAACTGTACGAACTTTTCCCGCGTACATCCAAGATGCTCTATTCTGTTCTTTTTCTATCCCGTCTCCACCGTTTTCCCTTCATATGCATCTTTATGTGCCCTTCCTTTATTTTAGCTGCTATCCCTTCTTTTGCTCTCTACCGGATGTTCGTTTGTATTCTTCTTTCTGTCTTCATCAATTCGTTGTCGAGGTAGCTTCCCTTTCCTTGTATGTATTCCTGGAATGTTTAATTCGCACATTGAACAAAAAGATTGTGTATTCACGTATCGGACACTTAAATTATAAATAAAATTTTATTGATAGAGCTCTTTGTATACGTAGTTTTTCACCACGTTCCTCTCGCTTTGTCTTCCGAGATAAATTTTGAGAGCTTCCCACGAACGTACACGCGAAAAAGCCACGTATAATTGACCATGACTGAAGACATCCCTTCGAAGATCAATGCTGACTCTTTCGAATGTTTGTCCCTGTGACTTATTAATAGTTAAAGCAAAAGCGATTTTTATTGGAAATTGACGTCGGTTGAAAGTAAAAGGGTAATCATTTTCACAATAGAGAGTAATACGATGTAAGAAAACGATTGTTCCACATTTATCACCAGAGAGAATTTCACATTGCAAAATTCGATCTCCCAATTCTAAAATCATTAATCTCGTACCGTTACACAAGCCTTCATTTATACTTAAGTTTCTGATAAGCATTATTATACTATACTTTCTCAGGCGCAGTTCGTGTGGTGGTAAGCCCGGTGGTAATAGTGTGTTCAAATATTCTGGTAAGATTGTTTCATTGATTCGATTATTATCCCCACAATTGTCAGTACTGTCAATGCTAGTGTACAAGCGTTCCGTAGTTTCGTCAAATAAATTCATGACTCTTGAATTAATTTCTTCAACATCCACGTTCCGAGCTGACAGAATAGCACATTTTGCGATTTCTCTGAAGCGTCTTTCTCTGATCAATTGTTCATATGTATCTTGGACAATGTCACAATCTGGTGAGGCTATGCAACGATTGGGTACTTCTAAGTTATCGTCAAAATCATTAAGAAGTCCATCACCAACGTCAAGTAAGAACTTCGCGAATTCCACCTCGTGCGATAAAACTCTCATATTTTGCGTTAACGCGAATTTGGAAAAATATCGCCAGAGTGGGCTATACTTCATTGAAAGATTGACTATTTCGCTACGAGTACCCTGAACTTTCACTGGAAGCAACTGCCTAAAGTCTCCTCCAAGAACCATGATTTTTCCACCAAATCTCTTATTATTGTTCATAATATCTTGCAAAGTACGGTCCACTACCTCCAGAGCATGGCGTGGAGCCATAGGTGCTTCATCCCAGATAAAGAGTTCAATGCCTTTCAAATATTCTGCTTGTTTAGACTGCACTTTAATGCTTGATGTTGAATCGCCGTACAAAGGCACTGGAAGTCCAAAGGTTTTATGTACAGTCGCACCCTCAGGAAGCAATATCGCTGCAATTCCTGTGAAGGCCATAGCACTGACTTTTTTTCCTCTACCTTTCAGAATATTACTAAGAGTAGTATAAGTGAATGTTTTTCCAGATCCGCCTGGCCCATCAATATAAAAACAATTATTGTCATTATCATTGCCGTTATCGACTGCATTTAGGACAGCGTCAACAAAAAGCTTCTGGCTATGATTGAGTTTTCTATATTGTTCAATACCAATCTCAGTACACTGAGCTGGCGATATGTCCGGCTCAGTTTCATCAAACATTGCTATTTCCTCCATTCCCGGATAATGCGATAGACTCGAACCTTCGTTGATAAGCATACGAGCAATTCTAGAATATGCCTTCCTTTGCGCTTCTTGCATGCCAATGCTTCTCGCGTAATCTTCAGACATTTTATTTTTGAATTCCTCCCAAAGATTCTGTGGATGGATCGGTTGACAATGAATCAGAATTCTTACGAACAGTCTCCTGAGCAAACCAGGCATCATCCAGACAGCAGATTCTTCCATAGCTCGTTGCCACTCATCGTCGTCTTCGATCAAGCCCCTAGCTAAACACGTCATGACAAAACTTTCGCAACGTTGTCCATTTACGGTCCTCAAATCTTCAAAACTTTTGGCTCCTGCAACTCGCAACAGAAGTAATCGTAAATGAAACAGTTCTGTTTGAGCTGGACTTACCGAAAACATCCGTCCAAGTGCGTTAAACGTACATTGCCGCTTCTCCCATCTTGAAATTGTAAATCCATTAACAGTCACTTTTTTAAATACGTAATGAGCTGGAATGTCTGAATATACGAACTGCCTCGCTGAAACATCGCGAGCATTCAGTGCGAAATAATCATTGAGCATACCTACCCGAGTCATAGCATTCCTTATCCTGTCGTTATCCATGTCAGTAGGGATTGTTACGCTATGTTCGTTGGGCAGATGTACGGGAAGACGTATCACGGGATGACTTTTTTCTTGCATTTTTTTGTCCAAAATACGCCACACTGCCTCATTAGGACCAACATATCTAGCTTCCACGTGATTTTTTATTTCATCATGATTAATGAATGATTGCTCAATTCCTCCGTCATCGGTGTTTGTAATCTGAATGGCAGCGGCATCGGGGCCTTTATAAATATATTTAAAAAGGTATTTCGGTGCTGTGACAGAGGTTACAATCTCTACATTGACATGGCAATTGAAAATACGTGATAACATCGGAGAATACGGTACAACCCATCTATTATCGACCTTATGTCCTCCGCGACGATCATATTGGATTCCTGTATCTCTTCTACGATAATGGGGGTATGCATTAGCGTCCATCGTAGTTTCGTTGGAAAATGTTTTTGGAAAATGCTTCGAACACTTACCATTCACTTCGCACCAGTTTCCGCATGGACCATGGATCATATTTGCCATGATAATTCGGTGTAATTCTGGGTGCAATTGTGGATCTGGAATCTCAGCAGAAATAAGCTTATCAACCATTTCTGGAGTTGACAGTTTGTGTTTTAATATTACAAGTAAATGGATGTGTAGTAGTCCGCGCTTTTGCGACTCAATCGTAAACACATGGGCTTGTACTTCACCGAATATTTTTCGGCGAATGATCAGATGAAGCAAATGTTTCTTTTTCATATCAAATACGCGAGTGGTTAAATCCGGTCTATCTGATGGTTGCTGACCGGCTAGAAGATTTTCTTTTATCTCCCGCCAGTTTGGATTGCAAGTCATCGTAATAAAAAGATCCGGTTTTCCAAATTTTCGTACGATTGCCATAGCATCTTGATAATGTTGCATCATGTTTCGAGGTGAACCGCTAAAACTTGATGGCAAGATGATGATTTTTCCGACACGTGCATTTGCATTATCGGCTACATTATTCAAATAATCTATCAACCCAGAGTAACTTTCAGCGCGTATTTTTATTTGATTAGCCTTAATGAACTGTATGCGATCCTTCTCAACTTTCACGTAATTATCCACGAGCCATTGTTGGAAAAGTCGTCGCCCCATAAGAATAACATTTTCCTCATTATTTTCACGGATGGCCATACGATACCTTACGTATGCCTCTCTGGATACTCGTTTTTGACCGTTCTGTGTTTGTCTCAAGCCAGGATGCCAGCCACGAGTACCAAAAGGGTAAAGCAATGGATAAACCCAGGGTTCAACGTTGGGATCCAGTATACTGACCGACTGTAGTTTCCTTGTATTTCTATTGCATATGGTTACGTACGATTCAGGAATCTCGCCATCGGCAGTAGTACAGAATACAGCTGCAACTTCATTACTCCGTTGAAAATTAAATCTGCGTTGATCCATTCCGGGTTTTAATGTGAAAAGCAAATTCAATTCGCCGGGTGGTTGTGCTATGTTACACTGAATATTTTGCTGAGCGTGCAGCTCTTCGCCCATCATTCGATATGCTTCCGCAAAAATATTGTGTTCGCGCATAATGTGATCAATCATTTCTAATATATCTTTATCAAGGTCGGAATTTCGTCGATGCAGAGAATCAATTGCTTCATGTGAATCGACGATAAACAACTGGCCGTGGGTTGGCAATTCATTGGGCATTGGATATAATGCGGTATTTATTTGATAGTAAATTTGACCCTGTATCTTGAAGCAATACGGTCCGGGCCGGTTACCTTCGAAATTGACTAAATTCGCGTTAAAAGAAGCAAACGCAAATGAAGCATTATAGTTACGTATACGACGGAAGAAAGCATTCGACTTCGCATGAGAGCCATTGAATAAAGAATGTAATACACCTGGTACTTTTGGTAATGGTTCAAGTTTCACTTTCCCATGGCTACAGCAATCGTGAAATGAATTTTTTTTATTGCTAATTTTTTCACATGCGAAATGCATAGCACTGCAGTGCATACACCGTTCTGTGAGGGCACCACCATAATGTTCTTCAAGATCTGTGGTTTGTTGTGCCGGAACTTCATCCATTTCCGGATTACCTCTTCCCACTGTAGGTCGCGATTGCTGAGAATGTGCAACAATTGATGTACGATTAATTTCTTCAGCATCAGAATTGCCGGTGATGATCAATTCTTGTGATTTTGCGAAATATTGTCGTGGCCTTGTCTCTTCCAATTCATCTTGTAATATTATAATGCGTCCTCGTGGTGTTGATGCTGTAGCAGATGACAACTCCAAAACTTCCCTCGGTCGACTATTTGCACTACTCGTTGCTGCTGACTGCACATTCTGACGACGGAGAAGTTGATTTTCAGCCTTTCTTTCTCGCCGCATTCGCTTTAATTCTTCATCTTCTATGGGTGTCCGATTAGATCGTTTTCTCCCCATCAGTAAGTAGTTTGACCTTATAATTAAATATTTAACTAAAAAAGTGTCAAATAGCGTTATCAAGTCACTTAAGTTGAATGGTCAAAGCCAAAAGGTGACTGCATAACTTTTCAAATAAAGTGTAGTAAAGATCAAACATGGAGATATCAGAGAATGAAATATTTTTATTTCCATCAAGTTACGTGTTATGAAGAAACAAACAAACGAATATGGAAAAATTCGGCACTGATCAGAAAATTCATTCAATATACATCAACAGAAGGAATGATTCGCGCAGTTGTAGACTTTGAAAATTATATAAATGAAAGGGTCTAGTTTTTCGTCAGTATCATCGTCATCATCATCATTATTCGCATCAGGCGCTGATGTTTCTGAATCACATAACTATGGAAGTTCTCAAATAAATTAAGTTTCACATCGAAATCACGTATACCTCATCACCATCTACATCATCGAAATAGCAGGTGTCCCGAATCTGCAACAGAGGATAGTATTATTACATACTAAGAGGAAAATACAGGCGACAAAAAGATTTTATAGCGGAATAAACTATATATTATCGGCAAATAAACCATAATATGGTTGAACAAACTAAAATACAAACGTAAAACTAAGTATATACTCTGACTCTTCTGAAATTTACCATATACAGTCAGTTCGAATTGAAGCGGAACACTTTGATTTCTTGGATCCTCGGCAAAGTCGACCGATAAAAAGAAACCAAAAAGCCATATTTTTGCAAATTTCATCAGCTTTCAAATAAGCTTAGTCACATTCCGATCAGACGTGAATTGGCCGATCACCAGGAGGCGACGTGAAAAAGTGCAAATCGGAAAACGGTGGTTCAGCCGAATCCTGGTATTTACGAAGTAGGCACCACGCTATACCATACACTGCTGAGGAGGGGATTTCATCCCAAGAAAAAAGAGCACATGCTGAGATCTGTGCGATTCCCCTGAGCGGAGATATTCCACCAGGAATTCAGATCGGTTTATCAATGATAACTCGAGCACGGATCAGTGGATATCGTAACGCGTTATCATTGATAAACCGATCTGAATTCCTGGTGGAATATCTCCGCTCAGGGGGATCGCAGAGATCTCAGCGTGTGCTCTTTTTCCTTGGGATAAAATCCCCTACTTAGTGGTGCATGGTGTAGCATGGTGCCTACCAGTGATAACTCGAGCACGGATCGGTGGATATCGTGCTGTTTTCGCGTTACGCAATGTTTGACGGTCGGGCATAACCTGGTGAAGTCGGTTTTCCCGTCGATACACCTGCGGCCGAAGATCAGCGGTGAACGTGGTACGCCCGAAGCTTCCACGGCGTTTTGAAAAGTGATTCCTATCGAATTTGGCATTAAAATTTATCCTATTTTGTAGCTGACGATTTAACGCTTAAAACGCACCCCTTGAAGTTCCTGAAAGCCTATCGGAAGCCCATCGGAAGGAAGAAAAAATTTCATTTGAAAAAATGTGCAAGAAAAGCTAGTATTTTTTGTATCTTTCTCTACACAAATAAACAAATAGTTTCCGTACATTTTTTGAAACGGAAATTTTTCTCATCCCATAGGCTTTCGGGAACTTCAAGGAGTGCGTTTTGAGCATGAAATCGTCAGCTAAAAAATGGGATGAATTTCGTTGCCGAACTCAATAGGGATCATTTCTCAAAACGCCGCAGAAATTCGGGGCGTACCGCGGTCACCGCTGATTCTCGGTCGCAGGGGCATCGACGGGGAAACCCACTTCACCAGGTTATGCCCGACCGTCAAACATTGCGTAACGCGTTATCATTGATAAACCGATCTGAATTCCTGGTGGAATATCTCCGCTCAGGGCGATTGCAGAGATCTCAGCGTGTGCTCTTTTTCCTTGGGATAAAATCGCCTACTCAGTGGTGCATGGTGTAGCATGGTGCCTACTACGTAAATACCAGGTTTCGGATGAACCGCCGTGTTCCGATTTGCACTTTTTCACTTCGCCTCTTAGTAATCGGCCAATTCACGTCTGCTCGGAAGATGACTGAGCTTATTTGAAAGCTGATAAAATTTGCAAAAATATGGCTTTTTGGTTTTTTTTATAGGTCGAACTTTGCCGAGAATCCAAGACATTCAAAGTGTTTCGCTATAGTTGGAACTGACTGTATATTTTTAGAAATATAACATATTTTTCTCAGTGCACTTTTGTATCGTAAAATAGCAAAATGATCAGTGATTTTAAATATTAGATTCAATCGGAAAATATGACACTTTTACTTACTTTATTCAGAGATTAATTATTCGAATCAATTCTGTTTTAGCTCACAATCAGGACGATATCGACATTGGCGTTTGTCTATTTTCGGGTTTTGTACATTCCATTAATTATTTACGGAGCGCCATCTCTCTCTCTTTCTCTATCAAGCCTGCAACCGAATCAACAATATTATCAAAATTTTGCTTATGTAATATTTTTTTTTCTATCGATTAATGAATATGTATATATTCTCGCTTATTTTCTGTAATTCTTTATCATTCTCTCTCTCTCTCTCTCTCTCTCTCTCTCTCTCTCTCTCTCTCTCTCTTTTATTCACTCTCATTCTCCCGGACTATCTCTCATTTTCTCTCAGTACAATATAAATTCAGCTGTGAAATATAGCACTCTTACTTACTCGATATGGATGATTTCTTTTCTTCACAGAATGAATTATCGTAGAATTATATCTACCTTCGCTAACCGCGATACTCGATATGGATGATTTCTTTTCTTCACAGAATGAATTATCGTAGAATTACACACAGAATGAATTATTCGTAGAATTATTATCCTTCGCTAACCGCGATTAATGTCACAACTCGACAACTGTCAAAAACAGCATAAAAAACCGCGCGAATACGGTCTCGCATGAATCATACCGCGGCTGTGTTCTCACCAACGTTGCGACCAATCAGGGGACGAATAAAATGGCAACAATCGCGCGATATAATTTCGATAAAGGATCAACTTCGGGACCTCATCAACTTTTTACAGAGGGATATATTTGAGACAATTGAAACATCGATAAAGTTTGAACAATACACTTTGTTTACGTATAGAATAACCAAGGTTAATGATAATTGACTGACAGCAGTCGCGATAGTCTTATGGATGCAAAAAATTTTCTCTCCCGCTGTAACACGGGCGAAGTTGGCGCGAAACCAATGCACAAATTTGACGCTTTCGGCTGTGACATTAGGGCCGAAAGGACGTACTTTCGACCGAGATATAAAGAAAATGTATTTGCAATTAATACTGGTCTGATGTGAACATGTTTATGCATGATTCGATATTCGTATATTTTTTATTGGATTATTAGTGTTGAAAAGAGACAAATCTTCGTTATTGCACAGGTGATTTGCGATCGGGACAGCTTTCTTCAATCTCGTCTCGACGCGAAACACTTCATTCTACAGGAACCGAAATTTTTGAAGGGAATCACCAATGTTGGGCCAGTTTACGAATTTCTCGAGCAGCCCCAGTGAGCAAAATCAATCATTGGCCTTTTTTCGTAAATATTCGGAAGTGTAACTCCTGTGAGAATCGGGTTGATTTTTTTTTGCGGTTTCTTACAGTTACAAAACATCGTATTTCACATTATTATGGCAACGCATGTACAAAAACAATGTCAATGAATATTTTTTTACAGATTTTTTTGAAATTTTTTTTTGGACATGCTAACAGTTCTAAGGATTTCAGACAAATTTCTGTACAAACTATTCCCATGCTGAACTACGAAATTCATTATGAAATTGATGAATACCATTGAAGATTCACCGTGCGGAGTGAAAATTCGACGAGACAGAAAATCGGCAATATAACCAGCTATGCGGTAATCACGACATACAAATCGTGGGATACCATCATGAGCATCACGCCACATTCTTTCAATATTTTGTGCACATGCTCCTGAATTTGGATCGACGAAATTCTATGAACCATTCACCGTTACATGTTGAAAAGCTGTGCATAAATCAACTACGCCAGTAGCCCATATGAAGGCATAACAAAATATAATAATTTTGCAATCCACCTTCTGCTTTAAGCCAATTGTTAGCCTTTCAACAATCTGACATGATTGTTGTTTCCGATTTAACACGATTTAACAGTATAACTTCCAACAATATCGTTGATGATCGATCATCGACTGCTTCCATGTACTTGCATGTTGCGTTTTATTTCCATGCATTTGCATGTTTACATCTTACGCACATGCAATAAGCATCGCTGAAGAGCTCGTTTAAAAATTTCAAACTAATAAAGGACAAAAAGAGATTAATGCATTAAAAACGTAATGCGCCACCAAAATATAACCTTATATAAGGTTTTTTAATCATAAAAAATGGATTAAAAAAATGTATAGCCCGATTCACACTGGAGTTGCATTTCCGAACATTTGCCGCCTTTTTTTCCTGCTGAAAAAAGATTAAACGGAACAAAACTCGATTTTGTTGAATCCCTAATATCAAGGTCTCAATTATCTACTAATGGCTCGAAACAGTACCCAATTTTGGGGCGAGACAATGAAGTCAACATTTTTCGAAAAGTTCTCGCTGGTATGAGGGAGTCTTTGAGCGCGAGAAAAACGAAAGAAAACGTCCCTAGAATGAAAAACACGCTGATAATAAGGTTACTTCTGAAATTTGAACCTCTAGTCTGATTAGTGTGAAGATGGAATTAAATGGTTAAATGCGTTTTATTGCGATGCGAATATTTTCAGAGGTGACCCGAGGATGGGAAAGAGTCGTCTGCTAGATGCGATGATTCAGACAATTCCGAGCGACATACGCTACAATCATATAATTCTTCAAACCAGTGATTACCAAGTAAAAAATCATTCGATTGCAAAATGGATTTCTCGCAGAAAAAATTCCGCCGTTGCACAGATCTGCGATAAATGTCAATTTACCTATTAATTGTCCTATAATTTTCGCATTCATTTGGCCAGGATTTTTCACTTGCTTGCATACAATATTTATCTTTTTCACTGTCGTATAAGCTGTTTTACGCCTCATTACTACAACGCATCAGGGGAGCATGGGGAATGGAAAATTTCCCGTTCCGATGCTAATTTGATCCTCATTTATTTCTACTATGGCCTTTTGAACTTCTTCTAACGATAAAACGTGACAATACGCGATAGTAAGTAAATAAAAAATGATTGTTTCCCGTAGATGCCCTATACTCTCATCCATCTTATATTCAGTGCACCGCTCGGTTTCGGTAGCATATCACTGACTTCGAAAATCCGCGAGGACAAGTTAATATCGCGCCTCGGCAAGATACGACAACCTCATTATCTGTGCGCCCTCAATCAAGCCTTCAACGTTAATTTCACTACTACTCGTCGTTATCAGGCTCTTGACGAAAGTGAAAAGCGTAAAGTATTGAGAAAATTCATTGCAAAATTGACGCATCGTTGTTTTCATCATTTGTGGGTTTTATTAATCGACGATGCGGAATTTACCGATCCCGAATCTGCTTCCCTTCTGGCCACAATTGTCAAGCAAAATCGTGTACTTCTCGTTCTTAACTTTGGTCAAAAAATTGTTGTCGATTGGAAACTCGATTCCGCTATAGTCGAGAAAGCAACGGTAAAAAAAAGTTTCACGTATATTTATACACAGGGGACTGGTTTACAAAATTTTGCGCCGGTAGCACGGCCAAAGTGGCACCATTCAAATAGCAAATAAATACTCTAATCTCTCTCTTTACTCTTTAATTATATGAATTGGCTGAAATTTTTTTGTGGTATGCTTTGTAATGCCGTTTTCGAGATCGTTTTTTACAATTTTGTAAGCCGCTTCTCTACGCCACAATTAATTAGGTATATTAAATGAATTCGAATCTCGGCAATGAATAATCAACACTACGTTTTTGATTATTCAGGTTATTGAACTTGCAGGCATCGACAAATGGTTTCATGCTGCTCTCGCATGCCAGATATTGAATGTGATTGCAATACCTCCTGAGCTTGAAAAGTAATAGCATTTTATTGATTGACGCTTCTATAAAAATTCAGCTAGGAGATTACAAAAATATTTTCGTAACAATAAATGCCCTAGCAATAATTCCCCCCCTCCCTTTTAACAACAATAATATTACCGCTGCTCCATATCCATGATACATCATTTTTATCTGGACTGTAATTGTTCAGAGTAATTCAGGAACGGAGCATGGGTAATCCCGGTTGGATCGAGAGTTATCTTGTAAGCCTGGTGCAAGCAGGTGGTATTGTTATTAAAAAGAAGAAGATGAAAAGTTTGAGGGGAATGGGCTATGTGATCCCACCGGAAATCATGATAAAGTGAATTGTTTCTTTCGATTGTGATCATCAGATGTGTTCAATATGACAATGAACAACACTTTTTAATTAAAAAATTGTAGTTCAACATCGGCATACGATCAAGATCCTAATGCCGAAAGCGGAATTCTTAAGGACCGAAAGGATGGATGGAACATGTATAGAATGAGTTTCGCCGTTAGTACAGTTTTTCATGGAATAATTATAAAGACTCCTCTTTACAGCCAATCACTGTATGTATATAAATAATTGGGCCGATTGTTTTTTCAAAGTTGATTAATTCTTCGTAAATACGATGAATGCATTATAGAGAAAACATGTCTTCCCAAGTCTGTAATCTTCTTTTTTCGCAGGAGAGTGCGTCAACAGTAGCTGAGCAAAGTGAACCAGGACAACGGGAAACAAAGGAGGCGAATATTGTTGGAACCAAGAACGAAAGACGTGTAACAATTTGCTCAATACCACAAGAATTTGATCTCGAGGATGTCCACACCGAAATGACAATGGACGGTACCCGATAATTTGTTGCTTTCATTCACGTACTATGTACGACCTTTTACACTATACGACCTTCAGTTTATGGTGACATTTCGAGGCTAATTTACTTATTTTTATCACCTGATAAATGATCACCGAAAATTCGATTAAAGTACACGGTAATTTATATTCCAAAAAGCAGACGCCGAATTTCGTTAAAAATTCTTAAACGTATTGTTTCTTTTATAGTGATGATTTTAAAATTGTTTGACTCTCTAACGCCACTGGCGCAATTTTTGCTGAAATGTGCTTCGGTTCTTGGTGAGACTTTCGACAGAAACATGTTGGAAAAATTGATGGAAGGAACAACTGGTAGAGAAATTGGACTTGGTTCGTGCATATTCTCGACAATAATGATGATGAAAATTCTAATAGCAATTGAACAATAAGAATAATATAAATCATCGACGTACAAAAAGCCGTGACCAAGCTCTTCGAGATTAGGATATTGGGCTGTGCTGTTGGTGACTTTACAAGAAGTCCAGGGCCCTTAATGTTCTTTCGACCCTCGAGAAAGCAAAACATGGACATAGAAATACGTTGCGGATGTTCTGGTTTAACCATTCGTGGTAAATGATTTATAAAATTTCTTAAAGATCAACCATTTTTATGAAATAATCGTTTTCGATCTGTTTAAGTAATTGAACCACATATTTTCGATTACAATTTATGAAAAATCATTATTTACAAATAATCCGAACGTAAAAGACTTGAACGCAAAAACTGTCAATCCGATCGGTTTGAGATTTGTTGTGAGTATTTACTGTGAAAATATTGTGGAGTAAAAAAATGTCAAAATTTCGAAATTAAAAAATTGTGTTCCTCCATGCTACGTCACTAAATACTCGCAACAAATTTCAAACCGATCCGATTTACACATTTCGCCTGAGAATTTCTCTAAATTTCGATCGTCGGGTATAACACATAGCGCCTTTAATGCAATATTGATTCGCAGAAAGTCTGATGGACCTGCCAAAGTACGCCTCGTGCGGCTTGATGCGTTTCAAAATGTCTATGTTTCGAGACACTACGTACAGGTATTTCCGAAACGTCGATGTCGATGCACTTTGAACCCTTGTTTTTAATTAACAGAAAGGTTAATTAAAAAAAAATGTTCTTATCAATGAAACAACATAGACTCCTAACGGATAATCAGAAAGTCCATTTTCACACGGAAGCACTGAAATACCTGCGCCAAAATACGAGAAGATGTGACTCGTGTGGTGGCGGACAATTTGCTAGACTAATAGGTCGAATTTATCCTCAGAGTATGAAAAGTGTTAAGAGAAAAGTTAACAGTTTGTACAATATAACAAATTTATTGGAGTATGATGACAAATTTGAGTCAATAGTCATGAAAAGTAATGAACAGAGTGAGTAGTAGAACGAGAAAAAGAAAACTCGAATGAAACAAAATCCCCATTGGTTTTTGCGAGACAAAAAGTAATCCCAGTGATAAAGGAATGCCAAAATTTTTTAGGATCGTCAGCGTCGGAATCTGGTGAAACTTCCTGCATGAGTTTTTATCGAAAAAAAGTAAAATGGCCAGCGCGGACGTTCTCAAACTTTGATTTTACCAATTGCCAATGCAACATCATTTTGAGTACCGTTTATAGTCAACTTTTGGAACATTACCGCGGAATCGACCGTAAGGATAAAATGCTAACGGCCATACTCGAATTTGTGGAAGTATTGTTAGCAGCCTCTAACGTTCCGCAAGCGAGAAAACTTCTTAACGAGGCCGAAAAAATTCTCGCTGAGGTGTGATTACATTCATTTACGTTTGACTATTAACATTGATAACTCTTTCTATCGTACTCGCATCAAAGGGCATCCGGAAATTACAGGAAACCCACAACGATAGAGCAGACGTTTTGACCAAAATTCATGACTCCATAAAGAATCATAAAAATTTTAGAAAAAATTACCGCAACGGATCACCCATTGAATATTGTGCTTTTTTCAGTGAATTGTAGTAAATTGTAGTCAATTTTAATTAATTTTATTTAATTTCAATTTTACCAACTTTTAGTAAATTTCAATAAAGAATCGAACTGTCCGAATTCAAAATGTTCTGATTCGAATTATCCTTAATAGTCTTGCACAAGAAAGACGTAAATTTCTCATTATTTGCATTAAAATTTCAAAACTTGATTCAGCAGAACGTGTTCGTAGTATGTGCAACCGGATTCCATTACTTGCTGTCTTTAATATTGATTTAAATATACTTGTGAATATTAAATTAATATAAAGTGAATATTAAAATTACGCGAGAGCAGTTATTTGGTTTTTAAAATAGGTCGAACTTTATCCAAAATTAACAAAACACATGTTGCTCCACTTGAAAAGGAAAGTACATTCCCCGCGTTTATTATCATCATCGGCATTATCGAACAGATGTTTGGACATGGCCAAGACGATGAGCTTATAACGTTGCCATACCTCACTGGAAAAATCAAAACTCTTCAAGGTCGATGCAACGTCGCGACCGGTTCGATTGACGAAGCCGACCGTTTGCTGAATGAAGCGATCAAAAGTCTCGGTTGGAATTTTCCACGCACGAGTATAATGGCCCGTTGGCGATCGAGAATTCTCGTTGAAGAACAAAGACTCATCCTTACGTGTCTGAGAGACTGGAAAGTCGGTGTAGCTAAAGGCGACGCTGCAAACTACAATGACCAACTTGCCGATTGTCTTGCACAAATGTTTATCGTCTTTCGCGTAAATATTCTCAGTTCGCCCATGGCACTCCTGTTATAAATCATATTTCACGTCACATTCAAACGTAAGGTTTGTTTGCAAAAAAAGAAAAGCAATGTCAACGAGTAAGTAATAGTTGCAACGACTTGAGAGAGAAAATTTCTTTTTTTCCAACAAATTTTACCTATCGGATAAGGGTTCCAATATTGTGGTAACGGTAACTCGTAAGTATACCAACACCGTCGTATATCTAGATGAGAGGAATGCAGGAGCATGCGAGACTCGCAGCGATATGGGGTCTCAACGCAGCAGTTTCGTCAAACAAAGATTTCATAGCATTGTGCACAGCTTACGGGAATATGATAATAACCGCCAACAATTTTCAATGCCGGTAAATAAATTTCATCTCAATGAAAACTAATGAAAACTCTCAAAGGTTGCTCGGTTTAATGTTTGTTATCATTATTTTCCCAATGTTCACATCATTATTTCTCATTACGATAGGAGCATCATACAAATTCTGGAAAATGATGCGATGAATGTTTGCGGGCGGAAAACGGGTGATCTTGAGCTGCAGGATCTTCAAGCAGTAGCTGATTTATACTCGAAGATATTTGTCTCTCGTTGGTTAAAGGGAGAAACGACCAAAGCCTCGAGTCTCGGGTTTATCGCACTAAGAATCGTACGAAGTATAGGGTCGGTCGCGTTAAGAATAACTATATTGCCGAAACTTATACATTTGCTGATGGTCGAGTGTCGCCACGGTGAAGTCGTAACGCTTCTTCGTGAACTGGGTCAGTTTTTATGACATTATTTTGCGCCCTGGCATTTCTATAAATCGTCCACACAAATGAAAATATTCTTTCACTTTAGCCAGCACGAATGTTCAGGCAATGTACCACGTATTTTTCAAATATTCCATTTTTGATATAAAAAAAAACGATATTCCAAACAGAAATCGTATCTATGAATGATATGGACAGATCCGGACGAACTTGGTATTACGCGCTATGCATGGATTTTCAGTTGGAAACTGGGGTAACGATTGTTCCGTTTAGAAAGTGTGAAGAGTATTATCAAGAAGAAGGTGAGACGATGATTAATCTTAGAGATCCAGAAGCCGAAAATAGTTATTTCACTTCGATGTGGCTGTGGTTCGTGAGCGTTTAATCAACATTTTCGTTTATACTATATGTCCCTGTGGAGTATTTCAGTCAGTTTTTCAACTTTGATCTTTTCATGAGCTTGACATTTTTTTCTTGAATTTCATCGCCTACGATAAATTTTGGTGAATAGCTAACGAATTTTTTTGTGAAGCTGTCTCGGAAACATCGATTTTTCCTACGAATGGTCGTGACTTTGGGAAAAATAAAATCATTTCAGAGTTTTTTTCGAAATGTTCGATTTTCTCCGTACTTTTTCGGGGCTTTCTTTAAACTTTTTAAAGATTGTCACGCGCGTTCTTCATTACCATTTCTCATTGTTGCGGCTTAGATCTTTTTCGTATGTTATTGTTCATTTTTACTTCGTCGAAAGATTTCTATGATCAAGTGTTTTTCAAATTCTTCGTAGGTTTCGTGATAGGGCTTTAGTGTTTTGCTCTCTCCGTTTCCGGCGTTAACATTTCATTACGGAGGCTCGAGAAAACAATATGGCGGATTTTATGCGAAAAAGTACCAAAAAATAGGAAATGTTTTTTTCACAATTTTTCTAGATACAACAAAGTATTAGGATTGCATTGCTATCATGATCATCGGTGATCGGAATAGTCTGAATTCAAGGAAAACACTTTTTCCCAGTCCCGAAGTCACCATAACCTTTCCAAAATCGCGGCAATAATCAGTAACTTTGTGATATCCGAATTTTTCTAGCTTAATTTTTGAAAATCAAGTTTTCTCGAGCTGCATTTCTTCCGGATGTAATTTGATGTTGGATATAACATTACTGTATATGTTTTTTTTTAATTTCCGATTTTTATTTCAACATGACGGTCAAAAAATGGATAAATTGTCATTTCTCTCGCGATCATAAGCACCAGCATTTGTATGATTTGTATACACGTCAGTTTCAACAGTGTTTCCTTATTTTGGTCACCTTTGAATCCAAGAGTAGTAAAAAATTTCAAAAATTCAATATGGCGGATGCAAATTAAAAACATCGCAATTTCTAAATAAAACTAATACTCTCGTTATCTGCATAAAATTTATATTCGAAGGTGACCAAAATAAGGAAAAACTTTTGAAACTGATGCGTATACAAATTCCGGTGCTTATGATCGCGAAAGAAATGACAATTTCTATACGTTTTTGTTTGCCATATTGAATTAAAAATGTAAAATTAAAAAAAAATAAAAATCGTAAAAGAAAAAAAATTCTTATTTTTTCACATAAAATCCGCCATATTGTTTTTAGAGCCATGAAAATGAAATTTTAACGCCGGAAATCGAAAGAGCGCACCAGCGAACACGAAAGTACATAATTGTCGTTTAAATCCACTTCAATTTTCTTATTGAGTGCGGAGCTCAAACATCAACCGAAAATGTGTTCTTTTCGGCGTTCATGAGTTAACGGAAACTTTTTATATATATTTCACGAAACAACCAATTCTGACAAATCTAAAAAATCAAAGGTCTCAAACTGTCTGATTTGACGTGAAATGCCCGCATATATATAATGACATTACTACCATAAGAAAATTAGTAGCTATTGTCATTTTGAAGGGAAAAGCCAGGACACAATTAAAAAATGTTCAATAGAATTTATACCAGTTCTTTAAATTTGGTACCTTGATTGCGAGAAAAACAATTTTTTTAAATATGAAAAAGAAAAAATTGTTTCCAAATCTTATGGATTTTTTTTTATGACAAAGGTGCATCAGAATGAAAGAATGGGACGCAGCAACCGTTTGGCGAAGCAGACAAAGAAAGATTGCTGATAAAACGGACAATCATACGGTAGAAGGATCAATTAGTGTTTTAAGAAAGCTTGAGGGACTTCTCATTCAGTATGGTAGATCGGATAGACGAAATAATATCATGCATGTAAAGTAAAAAACGTTGATTCTATCAAATTGTTCTTCTTTCTCTAGTCCACAAACTTGAGAAGAGAAACGCAACAGCCCAGGAAATGATTCTCACTGATATACATAAGCAATTCAAGATCGTTAAGAAATTATTAAACGTCGTCAGAGTCATTCTACCAAGGTACTGTTCCACGTTAAAATTCATTACTAGGGATGGGTACTCGCGCTCACACGCGCGAGCGCACGATTGCGCTGCAGCGTCTTACCTTTTTATGTAATTTAACCTGTCAAAATCCGGTAAATGTCAAATTCAAGAAAAAAACAAAGCATACGCGCTGCTCATCGGAAAGCAAACGGGATTTTGCCACGAAATTCATTCTTTTTTCACCGACCAATCAGGGGACGAACAAAACGACAACAATCGCGCGACATTTTTTCGATCAAGGCCATGGGGGATAGACCCTCCCCCATAGAAATTTAGAAAAATTCTCAGGCAAAATTTATAAATCGGATCGATTTGAAATTTTTTGTGAGTATTTAGTGACAAAACACGGAGCGACCAACGATTTCGCAATTTCGAAATTCTAAAATCGTCAGTCCCTGCGGGCTATAACACTAAATACTCACAACTAAGCTTCGATTTACGGATGTAACACATCGCCTTAAGGATCAAATTCCGGACCCCGTAAGCTTTTTATTGGAAGGATTCGTGGCAGAAATTAATAAGTAAATTTTATCCAAAGGTGCTACCTAGAAAACCAACAATATTTCATTGTTGAATTTTAGATATATACTCATGAAATCGTACTACAACATGGTGAGATTTCGCACACAGGCAGGAATGAGATTGCTAAAGCGTTCAATGAAAATTGCTGCAAAAATGAATAACAAATTGATAAACAAGTGGGCAGATCATTGCGAGAAGGTAAATGCAAAGGATGTTATAAAAAAAAAAAAAGTTTTAAAGTATACAACAAGAATACAGAAACATTTTGTACTCTCATGTATAGGCTTGGATCGGATCTCTCAGTGTAGTACACAGAGATTTTTGGAAAGAAAGTTGCAACACAGTTTCTCGTGTAAGCTGGCATATGATGGGAGAAAAATTCGGCAAGCTGATTCCTTACTCTCTACCGTTACCGCTGCCTCAAAATTTCTAGCTTCTTACCACAGAATATTCTTACAATTTTCTTTTATTGCCTTCAATGTACAATTTTCTATTTTTAATGCGAACAACAAAAGAATTCCCAAATTTATGAACAAAAGTTCTCATAAATGACAAGAGGGAATAATGATGAAATAAAGACTTCTTGTTCACCATGGACGAACTTTACTCTGCATAGCGTGAGTCAGTATCCATGTATTTTTTTCCTTTTTCACAGTTTGCTGTTGCTTGTGTCTAGGGTATGATTTACACATAACATATGCTCTACCCTTTCGATGCACGATATAACAATCTTTGCATCGAAGCTGGAGTTTTCCTTTAGTTTTCATACCACGTGTCCCATCGTTTAACGAGCATTGAGCATTTTGCAGTAACTTTGAATTCGATGTCCAACCAGTGGCGCACAGCGAGTGGAAATTTTTCTTGGCGGCGTCTATGACGCTCGATGGTGTACGAATCTCTGGTAAAATTGAGAGTATCGTTCGTTGTCCAGATTTCAAGAAAAACCAGAGACTCATTTTAGCTGCAATAAATAAAATTTTGAGATTGCTGTTATAATTTGAGTTTCATGATTTTTGCATGTGAGTTATCATTAGTCCAGTAACAAGGATAAAATGTCTTTTTAACGTAGTGTAATATCGTCCAACGATTGTAAAAAAAAAAGGTTTGATCGACTCTCTACGTAAATTTGTTTACGGTGACCCGGTCTTCGCGATTAATGCCGTTTGAGGTATATTTCTTATTATAATCACGCTGAAATTCACTGCTTCAAAAATGTTCCAAAGACATAACCTCAAAATATACCTTTGAGAACACCGGCACCATTCAAATAATATGAATTCCAGCTGAATATCCAGCAAAACCTTCTTTGACAAATTTCAGCAATCCGCAATTATCAAATGATAACTTGTCGTTCAACTATATTTCTAGTTTTCCAATTTACAGTTGAGAATTTACGTGAGAGAAGAAAGATACATAGATCATATATACATGCATAGGAGATATTCGTTTTGCGCACATCTTTCTATCACCTGCACTACTTTATCTACTGTATACTTGCTAGAAAACTCGTGATACCAGTAACTGCAGCAAATGATAGATGGCACTGATTATCATTTCTGAAAGTGATATTCCCGTCTAGTTATTTGTTTTCCCATGATATTACTCCGTTTATTTCGAAAAAATGGAAAAAATACATTTCTTTTTGAATATCGCTTGTAGTAGGAGGTAGGCAGAGGAGGTCCAGTGAGGACAACGCTAAATGACGCGCCTCTCTCGTTCACTGAAATTCATTAACAGTAAACCGCTTCATTTGACACACGAATAAAATGATAATTTCATCAAAATGTGTTATGAACATCATTCGATAAATAACCGTTTTAAATAATCCTCTGACCGCAAGTACACGGTACTTATTTAATTAAATTGACATATCAGTGCGCGTTACAAAGTTGATACTTAATACAATTTGTTTTGTTTTATTTCAAAATATATTGAACAATTAAAAATAATGTCCTTGAGTGCTAGCGCGGAAAATTTGTCCGAGGGCCTGGTAAGTGAATCATTCTTTGTAATCAAGCATCATCGTCGAGTGTCGCTGACTCGCGTGCGTTACGATTACGTGCCCGCCCGTCCAAAATTACTCGAAAAATTTGAAATGTACTCGTACAATTTTTTTTTCTCTTCGATATAACGAACTATTTTCACAATGTTCATAATTTTTTTACTAATCTTCATGCTCCAAATTGCAATTTATTTCCTTTTGTATCGTTACACCATCGAGATCCGTTAAATCCATTGTCGCAATGATTATTGTGAAATTTTATAGATCGGCGGAAGTGACAGCAACATGTGTTTAGAATTAGCCCTAGAGGGCGAACGTCTCTGCAAAGCCGGAGATTGCAAGTCCGGCGTTGCTTTCTTTCAAGCGGCTATTCAAGCTGGAACGGACGATTTGAGAACTCTCAGTGCCATATACAGCCAATTGGGTAACGCTTACTTCTACCTGGGCGATTATGGAAAAGCCATGGAATACCACAAGCACGATCTTACCCTGGCTAGAACTATGGGAGATAAATTGGGCGAAGCTAAATCCAGCGGCAATCTGGGCAATACCTTGAAAGTGATGGGAAAATTTGACGAAGCTATGATATGTTGCAAACGTCATTTAGAAATTTCCAGAGAAATAGGAGATAAGGTATAAGAAACAAGATAGCACAAAGATTATTTTTCATCGTCGTTGGTACTATAACTTAATTTTCATGCTGTTTAATATGGAAAAAAATACTCAGCTCAGCGAAGGCAGAGCTCTGTATAATTTAGGAAACGTTTATCATGCCAAAGGAAAGCAGTATGGTAGAGTGGGTTATTTGGATCCTGGAGAGTTTTCCGAAGAATCGAGACAATCTTTGCAACAGGCGGTCATTTATTACGAGTATGCAATTATCGAGCAATCTTAAATGAAGAATTTCATCGAAATAACTCGCTGAAGATGAATAGCCATTATGCGTATATATCAATTTTTATCATTAAAAATTAGAAAATCATACAATTATTAGTAAAGATCATTATAAAACTGGCTCGTTACAAAAAATGATCCAAACTTTGTTATTGATAGCTTGTTATTTCGAGTGACAACTTCGCTAATTGTTCTGAAAATTGCTGGACTCTCATTAACTCCAACGACTGTTGCAGAGAAAATTTGGAACTCATGAGAACACTGAGTGACGCGGCGGCACAGGGAAGAGCCTGTGGGAATTTAGGTAATACTTATTACCTACTGGGCGATTTTCAAAAAGCTATATTCTATCACAACGAGAGACTGAAAATTGCCCGGGAATTTGGTGACAAACCAGCGGAGCGAAGAGCCAACAGTAATTTGGGAAATTCGCACATATTTCTCGGTGAATTTGAGAAAGCTGCTCAGCATTACAAGTAAACGATGTTCCACGTTTAATTCAGTCGTGGTTGTTGAAAATACTTTTGTCGAATTACACGATAGTAATTACCATATTATTTCAGACGTACGCTCGTACTCGCTCAAGAACTCGGAGATCGTGCGGTCGAAGCTCAAGCTTGTTATTCACTCGGAAATACGTATACTCTCATACGCGATTACTCAGCGGCGATTGAATATCATTTGCGTCATTTGGCGATTGCGCAACAATTGAAAGACCGAGTTGGCGAAGGACGAGCATGTTGGTCCCTCGGGAATGCTTATTCGGCGATGGAAAATCATGAAAAAGCATTACATTTTGCGACTCTACATCTAAATATTTCAAAAGAGCTTGGTGATCCAACGGGCCAAGAAACTGCGCAAACCAACGTGACGGACTTGCAAAAGATTCTTGGTATCGAAATTAATCAAACCGAAAGTGACAAAGGGCGTAACAATAATCCAATAAGTGTTTCTATAACATCAACGATTACCTCGTCATCACCAGGAAGATACAGATTACGTCGTCAGAGCATGGATAATTTGGACTTGATAAAAGTAAAATTGAAATTGAATTTTCAATGCTTACATGTTTATCCTCTTGAATCCAGTCGCATTAATGTAAACAAAATTTCAGTTAACGCCGGATGGAAAACAAAAAGAAGCGAGTGAACAATCTTTGGCTCGATCGGCGGGAATTGCTCCACAACCATCTCAGGAGGAAGAGGAAGATAATTTCTTTGAGCTTTTGTCTCGTTTTCAATCAGGAAGAATGGACGATCAGAGATGTGTTCTCAATGCCAATCGTAAACCTCACAATAAAGCGCCATCCGTCCAAAAAGAAAAGTATAGGAAGGATTGTTTTGATCGTCGGAATTCCGGCTTTTATTCACTATTTATTACAACGATCGTGTGACTTTTTTCAGAGATGGAGAAGATTTGTTGGAACTCATTGCTGGTATACAGAGCAAGAGAATGGATGAGCAGAGAGTAACGTTGCCTTATTTACCAGGCTTGAACGCCAACCGGAGTAACATCGGGAGGGTTAAAACACCCACGCGAACATCCCAGGATGCTGATGATTCGTTCATAGATATGCTGCTACGTTGTCAAGTACGTCCTAATGATGATTTGTACGAACATTCTCGTCAAGCGGGAATATTTAGGATAAATCGTATTTTCAAATACGTCGTACTTTAGTACGATACGATGATGATAATTAATTGCTTTCCCCTTCGCGACACGGTTTTTGAGCACTGACGATTTTCAGGGCTCGCGATTGGAGGATCAAAGAAGCCCGTTGCCAGTAGCCCCTTCTCTGCAAGACGCCGAAGAAGAACAGAACCAAAGACCGAATGGAAATACACAATCAGGTGCAACCGTACCAGAGGAAGACTTATTTTCACTTATTCAGAGGCTACAGGCCGGACGAATGGAAGATCAACGGGCATCGGGGCCTCGAGCAAAAAATTAGATCGACATACCGCGATCTAAGCAATAATCCTCGTTAACTTATCGGAATAGTGAGTTCTCTTCCCAACTATAATGCACAAAAACAAAGTAATTCTTTGAAAAGAAACAAAACAGCTGGCTAATCTAAAAATATAACTGGAATCAAGTCTTCGGTTAGGTTATTTCAATTAACCTGCATTTAAGAATAACGATTCAAAGATAACGATGTACTTGAATCAGACGAATTGAATGCCAGGTGAATGAATTTCAGATCGACGGTTGCATCACCGATCATTTCTCTCTTTCTCAGTGCTTTCAAACTTATCGCACGTGACCTAACATTCTATAATACCAGTCCGAATTTTACGAGCTTCGAGTCTATTGTGAATGAACGAATGAACGATCGCCGATCTATATACTTTGAGCGTCAACGATTCTATTCTCGTTCGAATATTTTCGGGCAAGTAATTAAAAGTAATACGAGATTGTGCCAAACTTTACTCAAGGCCATATTGAAATAATTCCATTCATCCAGTTAGATATTTTCACAATTCCAGTGATGAAGCACATGGGCGTATTTCTAACCAATCAATTACAATCAATAAGTTATTAGATTTTATTATGATAAAAAAATAATTATTCAGAAATATTTTTCATTATTCAAGAGAGAAAAACATTTTTTTATTCATAGTTTTCCATTATTCATAAACGATATCGAGAATAATTGATCCTTCTAATCGTGCCTATACTCCCTATACTCTTAATAATGATATTGAGACTAAGTACTATCGACAATTTCACATTAATCATTGAGAAGATGGCTTCACAGTTTTTTGTGAAAAGATGTAATTTGCAATTTTTCAGTAACGACCGTTTAGGATGCTTTAACCATCATAGCGATAAACATTCAGATTCACACGAGTAACGCATATAACACATTTTTTCAAAATAAAACAAATACCTTTTCAATATTTTTACCGTTATCAGAAGCGCTAATAGAAATGTTTTGTACACGATCGAAAAAGCGATTCAAGCAGCCGTTAGGCTTGTCGGGATGACGTTTTATTTTGGAATTTAAAAATTTATAATTCCGGTTTTTTGCGTGGAGTCATCTACCTTAAGTTGAGACGCGAGAATTCGGTTCCATAATGTCATTGCAAATTTGTACTTTAGAGTGTAGAACTCGATATTAAATTCATCAACAAAACATTTTCCATCACTGCCACAAGTACACATCCCCACATACGCTGAGATAAAATCATATGCTTTCATTGAACAAGCCTTTTTAATCTTGAAAAATCTAAGTAAGATCTATGCTGACATAAAAAAATACGACGATTTTTGGTATGTCCTCTAAAAATGTTCATCTTATTAATTTTTGTGCTTCATTGTTATATATGGGTCAATTTTTTTCACCAAAAAATATTACAATTTTCGAAAGACAAGACACTTTTTTTTGAAATTTGTTTTTTGAGAATCAATACCAATCGAAATGTAATTTTCAAATGCGACGTAGAAAGCTGTTCGAAAGATCCTGACGACATATACATTTTCAAATTTTCTTCAAATGAACTAATGCTTCATGAGATTTTCGCGTGGTAGAACATAAAATCATTATTCGTCGATGTTATATTTACATAGCCGAGTTTTTAAATATTTTGAAATCGAAGGGTGATTATATTTTAGAAATTGTGAAAATTGTAAAAAAACGTTTTTTGGCCTAGCAAGCGTATGCATTTATTGAGCTAAGAAAAAAATTGACATCTCGTCTTTACTAGACTAAACTTCCTCATTCAAATTTTACTCAAGTGATATTCATGAAATTGAGAAGTTAATTGAATTATATGGGAAAAAAATCTCAAACGTGGAAGAGAACAAAGCATCGATTATTCCACTACCAAAAATGGACGTTGATACTTTGTCTTTGAAAATATGCCATCGCTGGGATTTGATTCAATTACGATGTGATAAATTAGTGAAAATTTCACTCATGTTGTTCGATGAAATGAGAAAATTCATAAACTTTCAATGCCTGTGTCGTGAATATAAAACAAAGTTCTATGTAAAAGAAAAAACAATTAATGTGAAGAGGAGGGAATATGTGCGTATGTTTGTAAACTATCCGAAATAGTTTTTGTTGATGATATTGCAAACTAAAATTATCTCAACAAATTTTCGAAACGAATATGTCGTCTAAATAATCGAGCTTTCTTTCGTCAGTATCGCGGGAATAAAAGAACTGGTATATTTTCGAACATGGCCGGTGGAATTTTAACACTTCGAGAAATCGAATTTTCGATTCGTCAGTCGAGCTTTGATTAAATTATTTTCAACTTCATTGACTTTGTATTAATTTATAATTACTAAGATTTTCATAACTCGTTCAAGAAGTACATTGCGAAAATACATCGAGATCGCATATATTTCTGCAATTAAATTCTTCCACATTACTTTGATGAAATTTCATGCGACATACTTGCATAAAGATTCACTTCGGTGTACGCGCGGCGACGAAAAATTGCGACCAGTTCTTACCGCGCTCTCTCGTAAAACTGACCGAAAAAATGAAATAATTATTGAATATCAACTCAATTGTAATTATGATATTACAGTGTGATCTGCACGATCGGCGAAAAGTTCTCAAAAGGGAAAACGAATACCCATACTATGATGAAAATCAAAAGAACAGTGCTTTGTCAAAGACAAGAAATGCTAGTTTTATTTTCAAGAGACACTTTTTATTAATCTTACATTACAATGCATGTATACCCACTTTTTTTTAGGAAATTTACAATTTTCTAAATCTAGTTGTATCGCTAGATGATATTATTTTTCTGCATCTAAATAAGATTATACGATGAAAAGTCCGATTAATTATAAATAATGTATTCTATCGTTATCACGTTAAGCGAGGTTTACTTTGCGTATCAATAGAATAAATAAAGTCGCATATACTTTTTTCAATACCGGTTTCTTGGTTGTTCATTAAAAAAACAACGTGCGAGGGAAAAAGGTTGGGCGATAAAACAAAAACGCTTCGAAGTAAAGCTGATCGAGCAGCCATTGGAAGTGTTATGTCGAGAAAGTGGAAAAAGAATGGTTATGCAGATCCAGTGTTGAACAAATCAAAAACGAGCAACTTTGTACCGTGGCAAGAATGGTCGGATATCGAGCTCAATGGAGAACAATGGGATTATCCGAAAGGTAAACTTTGCTAGGCTATCGAATATAATCTACATAATCACGCGATCAGAACATGATTCTTCAGGTACATTGGTCGAACATTCTTCTTCAAATGTTGTCACTGCTTTCGTATTTAATTCATCTTATCGACGGAACTGAGATTAATTTTGTATTAATGCGAAAGCTTCTTATATATGCTCGATAACTGGTTTTTTTTTTTCGTTAAAAACAACCGTGGTTGTTACGTGGTACTGAAAAAATCGAGAGATTACTCACATCAATTTTAGGTGGAGTATTTACAGACCCAGAACAGATAATTATGCCACGGTCTTTAGAACCTTTCGAGTGGAAGAGATTTGGAGAATTGAGTTACATCGATTCTCCTGTAGTGTACGAAGCAATCTCAGGCTACCCTGACTTGATAACAAAAAATCGGCACATAATGCACAGTGAGGTAAAAAAATAAAATAAAAATACTTTGTGTTATGAACGTTGTTTTCTCACATGTAACTTTCAAACTTCAACGTGTACAGGTAAAGATAGAATGCGCTCGAAAATTTAACCGAGCGCGTAAAATGATTATTAGTAAGAATATTATTTGAAGATTTTGGTCCAAATAGCAAATGATTTCGCTATGAAATATTTACAGTTTATTCGATGTTTCATTTCGACTATGATAAATCTCCAATACTGTGGGCGTTATGGATTGGAAATAGAAAATCCAAACACTAATTTCTCATGGAATTATGGTGATCAATGCTGGCAGGGGTGGTACAACGTATATTCGTTGAACAAAGCTGGAAGAGGAGTATCCCACCGACCGGTCATTAATCGGAATGGTAATGGATTTGCCGACTTCACAAATAGCATTTGGAATTTCTTTCCTCGATCTTTTGATTTATTTCATTTGCAGGTAAATACATTGTTCGCATCTTTCATATGGGTTGTTGGCGACGAATTTTTATCGATGATTTTATACCCGTTGATAAAAACAACAGATCATTGTTGCCTCATACTTCCAACGTTAATGAACTTTGGCCAATGATTTTGGCAAAAGCGACATTGAAAATTGCTTCATTATCCTGGAGCGTGGACCGTGAAATTTTAGATTGCAGCTTAATCACATGTTTAACAGGTAATTTATACATGGAACATACCATGCCAAACCGACCACTTTGAGATTTTCTATTCTTTAATATTTTGGACATTTTTGCCAGTTATTATACTGTGGACATGTTTTAAAGTTCGTGGTCTTTTTAAGCCTGGTATTTGGCCAAAAGTAAACTGAATGACAACGTTTTTTAAAATTGTTTTTTTCCTTTTTATGTGAACTACACCAAATTTCAATGAAATTTTCACGTAAAAATACTCGATGCTATTTTCGATTTCTTCTCGTTTTTCGGTAAAAATCGTGAATTTTTCCGACGTCTAACATCCGACAGAAAAATGTTCTCACTTCATACATTTTCACGTTTAATTACCCACGTAGATTAATTAAAAGTAGAAAAGTTTTGTATACATCAACTTTTGAATTTGAAAAAAAAAAATTTCTCACGTTTCGAAAATTTATATACTATAAATCGAATGGAGTTTGGAAACTGTCAAACGATTATTGAATTCCGTTCTTTCAAATTGACTTACGAAGCTTTCACTAGTGATATTATAATTAAAACGATAAGTACAAAATTCACAGGACGAAACATATTTGGCACAAAAATACATTCCACCAAAAAATCGTTGTTTCAGAAAGGAATGGGGTAGAGGTTTGTATTTATCTCACTAATGTCCGTGAAGATGGCTCTCGAATATTTTCATTAGTGACAGATAGGAACACGTTAATTAATATGTCACTATATAGTTGTGACTTAAAAAAAAAATTAAGTACATTGGAAAATTGCATCGAGAGAGTAAATTTAATTTGTTCAAGCACATTCGGTAATAAAAAGATATAACAAACGAAGCTTGGTGTGAAAAATGGAAAAAAAACGAATTGGTAATCATTTAGAATTCATACTTTTCCGGAAAATGTTGATTACATTTTTTTAACCCACTAATGATAATCGGCAGGGGGAGGCTGAAGTTTTCAAACACGAAAGCAGTTTTTTTCTTTTAAATCTGAAATTTTTATTCTCCGCGTCGGTTCAATGAATAAAAAAATCTAAAAAAGAACACTGCTCTGAAACTTTTTGAGGAAGTACAGAAAATTTCAAAGTTTTTTTATGGAAAAACAAGAAAAAAACATATGCAGCATCCAGTTATTCTTTATTTTTTTAGTCAGTCGGCTTATTTTTGGCCCAATGACAGGCGGTAAAAAAAGTCACGAATTTCTTACAAATTCATCACTGATTTTCGGTTCAGAAAATTTTTTCGAAGAAATCAAGGGACTTGTCTTATTGAATACAATAACTGGTGACAATTGCAACAAAATTAAAAAGTAGAAGGTTTTAAAACGATCGATTTGGCACGAAATGCCCCGTATACCTTTTCAATTATACATGTTATTTTAATGTGGTATTGAAAATCTAAATTTCCAATTTTTGAGCCAATTTTGATATTGATATTTTATTCAAAAAATAATCAAACTGAAAATTTGACTGCGTCCATTCATGGTTTACCACGAATAGTCGCCACTAATATTTAGAATTTCATTGTGCTTGTGTGATGAAATATGAACAAATCCGTAAAACAGGATGGATAGAATTGTCTCTCGACGTTACTCATCTCTCGCCCAATGATCAATGGGAATTTTTCCTAAAATATACGAAACATTTCGAGTTACCTCGCGATTCTCTGAAAGATCAAGCAAAGTCGGATATGCAAGAAAAATCGGGAAAATCACGAAAATCAAAAAACACATCGGCAAAGCATGAAGCGGCAGAGGAGTCGCGGAGTATATTGTTATTTGCGAGTTTGAAAAATACGAGGAACGCGGACATTGAAAAAATCCCTGGGATAACACCGTGCTGGGAGCATCAAGTGTATGTAGAACTGTCTCGAGAAGTTCCCTTGGATTCAACGGAAGTAAGAGAATCTTCATTAACCTTGGATTTTTTTTTTCACTGTAATATGGAAACTCATTTGGATTTTAAGCTGAAGGCCCCATTGGAAAAGTGGAAAAATTATCGTTGGCTTCAATGGGCGATACGCCGAGGTCTCGTCGAAGGATCGGATTTTTTTATGCCCGTACGCTATTTACTCCTGATGAGTCCCCTTGGACGTTACAGGGGCAATATTATGGACGATTACGACGATATCGACGATTCCGAAGAAGAAGGCGAAGCGGAGAACCATCCATCGGAAACCCACTTGCGACAGGGTAACAAAAACGAAACCGACAATCAGACTGATTTATCCAGGACAAAAAACAGAGATTTTCAAATTTCAGATATAAGCGTGTGGGAAGATTTTAACAAACTTTCGCATCATCTACGAGAAATTCATTTGTTTTATAGGCAAAAATTCTTCAAGTATAACATCCAAGTGTCTGACAGCGCAAAGTTCTCTTCCATCAATGATGGAAAAAAATCTGTATCCGAAAATACGATAAAAGACGTTAAAAAAAATTCCGTCAGATCATCGGGGGCAACAGGAAATTTGGAAAAAGTCTACGAATACCAAGACAAAATTTCGAAATCTAGAAACGAACCGCTCTATCTATTCATCGATTCCGTTCACGATAAATTAATTCTCCTAAATTTTTCTACCGTAATACACGATGACACTTGTGATTCGAAAAAGTCTTCCCTCGTCATAGAGAGGCACGATTGGTTCGAGAGTATTATCGACGATGGGACAATTGGCGTGTTAAAGACAAGGGGCACCAAATCGATGGTTTTTCAATTGAAGCCTGGACGACATTTGTTGCGTATTTTCATAAATTTTCAATCCACCTACCGAGCTATTCTGTTATCGGACACAGCGTTTGAAATTGGCGATCGTTTGAAGATGCATCGTTTGATGATCGCGGAAGCTCATAGAGTCGAAAAAGTCGCTCGGAAAGTTAGCGATTCCGTCACGAGCGCCTTCGAGTCTTTTGGCACATCGAATTACTCGATTGATTTGAAAAAACTTTATCGCAGTTACATGCCAGCTTCGTCGATAACTTTGAAACATTCCAACAGAAGGTTGATCAAATCCATTCATAATTTTTTCACTGATGAATTTTGGAAAATGATCGAAAAGCGATTTTCCGCCGAAGAGTTGCCTTCCCTGCGACGCGCAATGAGAATATTTCTTCTCGATTTTTCTTTCGGAATTAAATCAGCTCGTACCTCGGACAATCACGAAAAAATTCAGTACCAAAGCGACGAAGAAGAAACATCAAGCTCCGACCGATTCGCCAGGACGATTCAGTCATTTTTTCGAATGGCCGTGACGAAACGTTACAAAGCAATTCACGAGCCGCGCCACGACGAACATCATCGTACGAAAGAGACCCTTCGCAGAATTGCTGAAATCTTTAATTACGAGGGAGGCCAGTACGGCGCGAACACTTTGCTCAGAGAAATCATGAAATGCGATGAAAATATCGAGACTCTTTACACGTGGACCAGCGATATGAAATACGTTATTAATGTTGAGGAGTTTGGTGGACGCGTGACGAATTTTACGTCCGATCGATGGTTTCCGATAATACGCGCCGGTGTTAATACGGAAAGATTTGAAAATGTTTTCGCAGGTGTCAACTTATTCACCGATGTAACGCATTACGCGGTACGGATGTTCGACAACGACGATAATCTCGAAATGCCGCGTGTCGGAAACCACGTGACGCCCAATCATTATTCCTTTCGAGAAAATGGCTACACTATATTTGCTCACGGTTTCAACGACCTGCAAGGATACAAAGAGGTCGAATGGTTACTCCATCTGATAACGATAAGGGGACATGCTGGTTTTCGTTCGTTCAACGAGACACCAACGACATCAGAGAGAATCAACATTCCACCTTTGTATATTCGTGAAATATCGAACACTTACGTGCCTAACGTGCAAAATCGTATATTCAAGTTGATCCTCGGGGTTGGAAGAAAAATGCGCGTGTCACTTCGTTTAAAGACTTCGTACGAGAAAGTGCTGGCAAAATTGCGCGTCGCCAAGGAGAACGATGAAGCTTCGTGGGAAATTGAGGGCAGAGGGAATTCTATTTTACCGGTAGTTTTTCTTGACGCGGATGCTTGGAACGTGGATGAAATTGACTCTGGGGATAATTTGAACGAGCGGAAAGTATCGATGACGCGAAAAAGTGGCGCGTCGTTGAGTCAACGATCGGCAACATTCGCGAGAAAAGAGTCGGTTGAGGGGCGGAAGGTTTTCGGAAACATCACGAGATACATCGTCGAAGCTCACGTTCTTGACGATTCCTGGCCACTGACCGCCGAAGAGTGGTCAGTCGTGATGGAATCGAAGCTCAAAGATTCGACGAATACCGATAAACCGGATGTTCATCCAAAACCAACGGTCAGTGGCCGGAAGAGTCAAAGATCAAGGACTTTGTCGAAAAAATCGTTGGATGATTTGAGAAAGCCTCACTGGAGTCTTCAGATTGTTACGGATTTCGAAAATGAGCCGGAGGTCATTCGGGACACGGGTAAGGAGGAAAAGATAGCGGATTTTCGGAAAATGGGGAAAAGCGGAGAAACCGGATGTGCGGATCGTGGTAAAAAACTGCGACAGATTTTTCTCGACGAAAATTCATTGATGATTGCACAATCGGGGATTGATCTCGATGGATCAGCGAGCAACAACGAGGATATCGTTGAAAAAAACGAGAGTCTTTATTCGTTTGAAAATGAAATGCTGACCTTGAACAAACGAACTCACGAACCACCGGGAAATTTAGCGAATTATCTTCCAAAGTTAGATCTCACGATTTACATGGAGAAAGAGGATGAGGAGGAGGATCGTTGGGTCAAAAGCGAATTCGACGAAGAAACATTGAGAAATTTGAGAGCGATGAATTTTCTCGATTTCGAGCAATCGCAATTGTCATTTCTCGAGGGATCTTCGTTGTTTATGGAAACAACGCGAACAAAATATAACAGTACTGTTCGCAGGTACTTGGAAAATCGTGATATTCGCGCTCGTAATTTCAATAAAAATCGCTTAGTGAGACAAGCTTACGTAGGTTCAACGAAAAACACAGCCACGTCGGTAAAATCAAAGGACAGCACAAAATCCAAGAAAGGACGTTAATTTCAAATAAATTTAGGTTAACCGGAACATTTTATTCATTTAGCCTGTGACTCGCCGAGGAATTATTGTTTCAATGAAGTTTTGTCGCGTAGCAACGAAAAACCATACGTTTTTACCTGAAACTCCATACGGATCACGAAGGAATAAATTTTTGTTACAATTTTTCCGAATGTCTCAACGATTATTTCTCGTTTGAACATCAAATGCTATAAATGACATAAATTGTACCGATAAAAAATAACATATTTTTTTACCTATATGTATAGGTAAAAAAATCGCCCGCCTCGTCCCGTTGAAAATTCTCAAATCCATTTTTTCCGAATGGTCGCAACTAATTCCGATGAAATTGGTGATAACCAACGCGGAAGTCCGCCAAGAAGCAGCGAGCTCTTGGCTTTTTGAAAAATATGAACTCTTCTAGAAGAAAGTACAAACACGCGGTTATCGCGCTCTTATGTAAGCTTATGTAGCCTTTGATACGATGTGTAGAAAACCCTCTGTGTGAGTTGAGAAAACGTAGACTCGCATTTAGTCGTGTTAATTGATGTAAATATCGTCGAGATATAGAGGAAAGTATTTTTTTCGGGCTTATCAACTTCTTAATGTTGATTTTTCACTGTTTGATCAGTGCACGTATCTTCCTACCATTAATTCGGATACGACCATGCAGTAGTGCACGTTTGCTCGACAAATTACGAGAAAGAGTTTGAAAATATAAAAAATGAAATGTCAGTGGAGAACGAGCTGAAATTCAAAGGGACTAAGCCCATTGGAGAGGAAAAAAATGGGTGTGACGATGTAAAACTCGTCGTGTATGAGACAGATCGAAACTTGTGTAGTGGCATATGTCTACCGTAATACCGGTGTTGGCACTGATTATAAGGTAAGAAATACGTAAGATGCTGTTGACCGCACTGCATGTGCAGCGGTGAAGACCATGAGACTATCGCAGCTTGGGTTTTCTTTATGAAATATCGACGGCTGCATGCTACCTGTAATAACTATCTATCTATCACGTTCGTCGTAACAGAAAACGAAGAAGACGCAACTTTGCTAGTCAACGGATTATATTTCCGGTTTAGTTTCTGCGGAGAAATGCCGAGATGTCTTAATTATCGTCCGCTTTGAGGGAATCGCGAATAATTCTCACGCTTGATTACTTTCAAACAAATAACTATCGAGTTATTTTCAACTTCCAGAAAATTAAAAAAAAAGTAAAGCAAGATAAAGTTTTCTCGTCAATATAGCCTCACGGGGTACTGACTTTTTTTGCGAAATTTTTATACGAAGGAAACAATACCGATCGATATTTGGTGCTAGATACCACGTGAGAAACATCGCTGACACAAATTTTTTTTAGTTATCATATTGACCTTTTTCAAAGTGCGAAACAACGGCCGGAGAGAGGTTGGGTGTGCCAAGAATAATTGGGTTTGCACGGCGAAAGAAAGAAGTCATCGACATTCAATGAAAAACGATCTATATTTGCCTTGTCTTTTCTTTTTATACGGAAATAACAATGTTCCCTTTGATACATTGTTATTTTTCCTTCTTTTTTCATTCGTTGGGATAAACAGTACAAGGACGTAAAAGTCAACAACGGGATGTTGTACGAATTACACGCTGGTTAAATATCCTTATATTCTATATTCTATGGCGCCTTATCTATGGCGCTTCCGCGTACGAAGACGCGTTCACCAGAGCTCCCACCGGACTGACCCACTTACCAGCCGGTTGTTCTTGTTGAGAGAGTGACAAACCGCGCGTATAGCATGTCATTTGGTTAGCGTTCAGATTAACCCCAACGTCAAGCGTTTTTGCCTATGAATTAATAATACGAAGAGACAAACAAAGTTACGAGGATACGCGTATCATAAAGTACTTTATCGATGTTGGTTCGATCGTTAAAATGGGTGGATACCCGCAAACGCCATATTTTTACTGTATTAACCAAACGGGTTTTATAAAGCGATATAGTGTATTTCGTGAATGAATAAATATCTATTGTATGAAATGAAGAAAAAAAATTACAAAAATGGCGATTTCTAGTATACGCTTGAACGCTCTAAAGTCGAGACTTCCCATTAACGAAGCATGTAAGTATCGTACTACATTTTTCATCTAATGGAGATTTCGATGCCATGATCTTGTAATTACAAAAACTTGAATACTTTTAATACCCTCATTTTTATTCTCATACGTTTTCTCAATACATACAACAAAATTGTTTTTACTTCTATTGTAAACCAAGTGACTAACTTTCGAGGCGATTTTATGATATCAAGTTTCAGATGATGATATGTCACCGTAAGAGGGTAGGAAAGGGATGGAAGAGGAGTTCGATCGAGAAAAAAGAGGAAGATGGAAAATGAGGAGAATTTTAATTTACTCGCAACTACGCGATCGAGAATTCATATATGTATTCATTCGCAAGATTGGAAAATTACAAAATTCATTCAAGACTTGAAAAATGCAGAATGATTGAAGGGAAATAAAAAATATACAAAGTGGGCGAGGAGATCAAATACAGATAAACTGATCGACATGTGGTTCGCCTTTATATTGTTCGATAAATTTGTTTGACCACTCTAAACGCTTCTCAATGCATGGGCACTAAAAAATCGCGAGTCCAGCAGTGCTATTGTTTTTTTTCAACTCTGCCTCAACAAAATAAATCCGGAGAATTGTGCGATAATATCGTTTGTCGCGAGAGGTAGGGTAACGATAAATTGACACATTATTTATAGTCTATAGTAGCGAATTTTAATAGTACATTTAAAGTAATAATTCCATTCTCTAGAACTCGAACGACAGAATCAATGATAAATCGCCATTACAAAATGCAATGAAATATCAAAGAAAATCAGTTAATTAATAGTCAATGCCTACTACTATGTTTACGCAATTTGATACACCATTATGCTCTTATCGCGCGCAAAATATCTTCGAATTCGTCACAACTCGTAACTTTGGCGTCATTTGCGTTTCGCACCATGAAAAATCGAAAATCGATTGTTTCTTCGCAAGACTGCTGGTCAATTGAAAGAAGTTGGTAAGAATAAGATTTTAACATTGCCTCGGCAAGTCTTATTATCGGGATCTCGCCGACGTACGCGTAAAATGAAACAGTTAATGTTCTACACCAAGTTCCGATTGGACATGTATATTTTTTCCTCTTTTGTTTGTATTTTCACTTGTGGTGATATTCACCCGCATGTAAATCCAAAAGTCTTTTGTCATACGGGGCATTGCGTTCGAGGATACTTCGAAGTTAAAATTACGTAATATTAATGAGAATTACAAAATACATATTTATTTTCATGAAGAGCGTATAATTATGACGGTTGAGAGCCAATGTTTGATCGAAACAAAGTTGAATTTTTGTACTGGCAATTCTTTCGTTCAGTTCTCACGATCGATCGAGTTTAATAATAAATCAATTTAAGGTATTAGCCAGTCACGATTATTCCAGAAATTTGACACTTTTTTGAAAATGTAATTTAATTTTATGATTTTAATTCTCTATTTTTCCGGTTGGGTACCATGTTTTCCCAGTGTACAATTAAGACCGCCTTGTCTCTCAACGCGGTATCGCATTTGCACGAGGGCACGGGGAAACTGCGGAAAACTCTTGTCGATACAGTTGGCCCTTTCGACGGAGCTAGGCACAGGCCCCAGAAAAATAACCTCCCGCGCAGCGATCCGATACGCCAGCCGACCCATGGCTAAACGGTCATCCATCCTAGTACTGTGCGCGGCCAATACGGTTTAACTTGTGTGAGCCAGCGACCACCCGAGCCGCTCGGCGACCGCGCACCTATATTGCTTTTCGATAAATATGAAACTATTTTTGTTGTATTTTTCATCATCATATATGTAAGGATTTTTTGTCAAATAGCAATGTTTACGTACCAACGTTTATAATTTTATAATACATATGATCATGATCAACGCCGTACATTTTGCGGTCTAAGAATTTTTTTCTGTAAATTAAGGCGAAGTATGACACCCCGGAATTCGCCGCGAGTGCGAGAGAGGTAATTGTCAAACGCGAAATGTATTTTCTCCAAAACTGTGAAGATTTCCAACTATAGTACGAAGCTGAGCTACTTTTCGCCACAATTGTGCGTAAGCTGAATAAATTTGGGTGTTTCGGAATAAATAGATTTGGAAATTGCGAAGCGATCGAAGCGTGTGATGAATCGCCTTAAATTCCATGACAAAAAAAATGTGCATAAACATGAATAATGCGATGAGATAAATATTCGTTAAATTCGCTGTTCATGAAAACCCTTTTTATTTCAAGGGTATTCGTCGTGAGACCCGATGTATGTATATGTTTTCAAAGCAGCGTGTTGTAGATATATGGGAAATGGGGAATATATGACGTAAACGAGACTATTCCGTATTCTGTGGTAACATCTATATAAAATAAAGTGTTGACAGCAAAGTGGAAGGGGTTGCATGAGTTTGATGTCAGTTGTCTCACTTGAGAGGAAAAGTAGAGAGGGTATCGAGAGAAAGAGATAGGGCGAGAGGCTGAGACGAGGTTCGAGATGAGTTTGGATACCCCGAGTTTCACAGAGGCTGCTGTGTCAGTCCGACGTCGAGTTTCATCGGCGCACGTTTCCGGGGGTTCGTCTTTCTTGACGCGACTTTTTTGGATTTTGTTTTCACCGATTGTTTTCGTTTTCAACCAAATAGGACGTAATAATCAAGTCGATTGAACAATGCTACGAATATTGTGACAAGTGTACGTTGGTGCGTGTATTTCTCGTCCGCGTGGCTTGTACCGCAAAAAAATGTTCATCACGGCCAATATTTGAAATAATTGTCACAATTTCAACTCGTCCTTGAGATTCTTGAGTATGTGGATAGGCCATTATTGACTTTGCTATCGATATTTCAATGGTTTACTTTGAACTCGTGGTGCAACAAATCAAATATATCCTTGATCTGTCTTCGTGTTATCGGCTCAGCAGGGTTAACTATCTCCGTGTCTATCTAAACCTTTGCTTTAAACACCACCAATAAGTCCGATTGACCCCGAAATTTTTCAAACGTTTGCTCGAAAAATATTGAAGAAAAATTCCAAGAAACTTATGGAAGATTCATTGGGAAATAATATACCATGATTTTGTAGATTATCATATCTTCTGATAACTCTTTGAACTGTTCATCTTTTTCGTAAGATATAGAATTAATAATCGCATGTTGTTAAAAATAAAATACACGGTTACAGTTCGCAATGAGACTCCTCCTACTCAAAGGCCATCTAGAACGTAAAAATATTATTTTCCAATAATTTCTTATACAGATCCCTATATTAGCAAACGTACAATAATTATCCAAAGGGCGAAGAAGAGAAAAATTCCGTTGATGAAAAAAGAAATTATTTTCAGTCGAGTCTTGGATGATGAAACTATGACCAAGCGTCGTTTGACCCTGACCAATATTTCAATACGTAGATTGAGCTAATTTGAAAATTTTCCAATAGATATATACATTTTTCATAAAACTAAAGCGGGATGCTGGACAAAGCAGCTTAGAATCATCAGTTTAGAGCTATTTGTTAAAGATAACAACTTTATTTATACAACTCTCCCAACGTTGATAGTCTTTCTATCATTTCACACTTCTTCGCTACTTCCGGAACGCCGACTCACCCCCGTACGCACATTGCGTTATCAAGAGCGGGCTACGAGTCATCTGTGCTTTCCTCTCCCTCTCTCTCTCTCTCTCTCGTCCTTTTCTCAATCTTCTTTTTTACTCTTAACATAAAATTATTGGCAAACCTTCCTCACTCAATGCAGTTTTATCGATACATGGAGGAAAATTATTAAAAAATCGTCCCTTTTAATCGCAGTGTAGAAATATTTAGAACGTTGTCGATTGGAGACGCACGATTCTTGAGACGAAAAAACGAAAATTGCGCATCACCGAACCATCGAGGTAGTGTCCAAGAGATACGATCAAATGGCTGGATATCATTCTACTTAACGAATGTCGTCTGAGGCAATATCAACCAGTCGGACTCTATGTTTGTTAAAAGTCCAAGAAAATTCTTAACAAGTAAAATAAAATGTTTTTGAGTCGTGCTGGTTTGTTGTCGACGACCACTTTACTTCTATTGGCTAATCGGACTCTTCAGGAAAATCCACCAGGGTTTCGCAATACATCAGGAACAACGCAAGAGTTTGACAACAATTTGCAGTCCAATTCACCTGTTGGGTATGTATTTTATTCATGAATCCTGTACATCTACTATTTCTATAATTTGTCAAAATATCTCTTCATCTCATCAATGATTGGTAATTGAAAAAATTAACAACAGATCTGCGGCTGCATTTGGAAGATGTTAACAGAGAAATCTCCTTTTCGATTACAATCGAGAACTTTTTCCACAATTTCCAATCTACATCAAAAATACAAAATCTAAAAATGAACATTTTTCAAATTGAGAGAATATCAGCGTGATCGATGAAGAGGGTTGATTAATATTTATATATGACACGATAACCGGTTCATTGTTTTTCATGTGTGGTCCATTCATTGAGTACCGGAAGTGGCATTAATGAGAGAAATTTGGGTGTGTCACCACGTCTGAATTATTGGCACGGAAATAAAGTTGCTGGGCGTACGATCTGTTGTACCAGATACGATTAATAATTTTCCATTGTGTCTGGATAGACGAATCGAGTCTGTTGCAAAATTATAAAAACACTTGGAATTTTATTTTACAAATAAATCCACGAAAATATGTATGCTGGAGAATTTGGTGAAATATTATTTAGGTACGAGATTTACATATTTTCAACTAAATACGTGGGAGACTCTCAAAATTGCCGAGAGGCGGTTGAGATTATATAAAAAGTACAACTTATATTTAGATGACTATGCTTCTAGAAATGTGATCTCACATTCCGTGTAAACACTCAAAATTCACGGAAATCACAAACTATTATCATAAACCTAAAGGAGAAACTATAGACATTAAACGACAATTAAAGAAAAATAATAAAGTTCCGCGGTTCAAATAACTACTTGAAATCAATTTTTAATGGCATTTTTTTTAATACTACCGCTGACGATGAGGTTTCATCTAATTTTGAAAAATTTCTAAATTTGTCTCGAATCGCATTTATTTTCATCAGTGTATATACATATATATAAACAAAAATACATAAATTCAGGGTAAGTAACGTACGTGATCTCAGGAGACGAAAACGTTCCGATACAAACCTCGAAGGAAATCGTAAAACGCCATGCTCGTTTCTGAGGAGCGAACAAACGAGAAAACCTGTCGACGAGATGTTCAATTTGTTCTTATCTTTCGTGAGACTTGTTCATAATTAGCATTATTTGTCCATGAATAAGTAGCCACTTATAATAATCGTGTGGTGTGGCTCGCTATTTTCATTATTTTTCTTTTTCACCCTCTCCGTACGTATTTCTGATCTTCCGCCTGAAGGATCTAGTTTGAGGAAGGAGAGTCGTAAAGGAAAACGCATGCAACATATGCATGCGATGCGTGTGTATGTTAAATTGGTTGGCTTATACACGAACACACACTCGTACACGGTCAATTAAGTACCATCGTACATATTCTCGGTGCAACGAACACGAGCAATTTAACTCTGGTTAAACATGGACATTTATCACACGCAAAATGTTGAGTAACTAACGCAAAGTGTCTTATGAATTGACAGAAAGAGCAATTCACACGTTATCCGGTTACAAAATCTAAAACACATTCGCTTGCAAATCGGTGAATTACAGCCAAGGAGCTGTCGCGATAACGATATCGAGCCTTTTTTTCATTACCCAATTACACATTACAAGTTTATTCGTTCGGCATACGGTGTATTTTGATGACAATGGGCGAAAATAAGCTCTGGCTAGAATCAACGATCGTTAAACTTGTAAAAAATAAAAATTAAGAACGTGTCATCCGTCATCCGATATCCGTTCCGCTGAAACAATCGAAATCGTGTAAAAAGCATTCACGTTTTTCCCGGGCAACGATAATTCTCAGGATATAAGGCCGACTATGTGTGCCCTTTGACGAGGTACTGGCTCACGGTTTCGCCTCGAAAAGGACATAAAGTTGACCAACTCTCGACAACGGTAATCAAGAAAACTCATTTTATTCTCCAAAAAAAACCGGAATTATTTGAGGTGGAATTACTTTGGTTGATCTAGAACTAATTTAGCAGAAATGCAAGACAACAATTCTTCACAAAACTCATTTCATATACTCTCCAGATCTTGCCGGAAAAATGTACAAATGAAAATCACTCCGCTGGTTCGACGTTACGCGTACTTGGTGAAAATTGTTAGAAAATTTTGGAAACTTTGGCAATATCACTCGAGGATGGATAAAAGTGATTCATACATACGACAATCACAGTAACAATGTAAAAAGATAAATCAGTCAATTGTGCATTGGCCAAGAACAAATGTCGTCTAAGAATTTCAGATGATTCCTATGTCGTTGCATAATCGCGCAGGAAGATCGCTGGTCCGATTAGAAAATATGAACTGGGGTCAAAATGAAGGACAAATACGATAAAATCCGAAACAAAGGAAGCAAGAAGTGAAAGAGAGGAAAGGAAAAACTTGGAAAAAGTTTGCAAAATCATGGATTATCCAATTTGATCTTAACCTGAAACTTTTAACGAAATTATATTCAACGATTGTTTCATGAATATTATTACCCGAGCATGGAAATGTTACCGAGGAATCACAAGAGTTAACCGAAGCTTGCTATAATATATAGAACGGTATTTAGAGGATATATTTCATATTGTTGAAAATGAATGTTTTATCGACAAAGGCAATTGAATCTTAATATCTAATTCGAAGAAACTGTGCCAGGCAAATATACAGAGATCACTAAAAGTTTAATCTCTTTGTTGAAGCTTTTACATGTACATATATATTTTAAAGCCGATAAATTAAAGTGTCTCATTGATCAGAACGCGTGAAAATAATGTCTTTTTCTACCAGAAGCGACAGTTTATATACACATGACTTCCGTAGTATCTAATTGAATTTACGTCGATGCGGATAACATATTGTACACACATATACAGGCTGCTCAAGAATCGAATGTCAATAATTCAAGCGAAAAAAAGAGATGAAATTCCAAGTCGAAATCGATTACCGACAGTTCGGCCGACAGGCCGCAAGAGGCCACGCGTGGTGCGCCATCGTGGCAATTTTGACAATTAATAAGTTGTTGGGATCTCATAGAATGAAGAACCAATAAATTACTCTTGTTTGTTGAATATTACTGTGAGCCATCGACATCGAGTTCTGGGACGAGCTGTATCTACACTGAGTATTCACGAGTGAAAAATTCTAATAATGTCGCGTGAATATCTTTATCATAATTTTTTCACAAGTGCAAGCGATAAATGACAAGGTTCAACGATTGTGGGGTACGAGTTATCTCTCTTGCAGTGTTCGTCATCCACATACCACGTATTACCAGAGTACATACCAGAGTATATACCAGAGTTTATAGCGATTAGTGATGACTTAAGCTTTTAAGGGCAAACTTTTTTTACTCCTTCTCATTTCCACGCCTGGAGATCACAAGCGTTCTGTGGAAGAGCATCGATGCGAATAGCTTCTGTGGAGGCGACGGGACTCACCGATATACTCGGACATACATGTATAAAAATTCTTTGCTCGTATATTCTACCCGACTCCCTTCCCGTTTCGATTGTGCAACAGGCCGTTTAACCCAATTTGTCAAAGACGAGAATTAGCGTGAATAATTATCTAATTGGGTTTCCCTTATTGCTATGACGAGAAAGAAAAGCTCCATCATCAAACCATTTGGAACATCCGCTGTTGTACATGTACATACAAAAGTATGAAAATGCAAAAGGATCTTGTGCTCGTGACGTAAGAATTTTGTGAGACATTTAATTCTCACGTACACCCG
>OY390724.1:4782639-4845083 GCA_959613375.1 Heteropelma amictum
CCCAGCTCGTCCGAGGCAGAAGGATGAGAAAAGACGTATCAGGCTGCGAACATTGATTTGAGCCTTAAGGCTTGTTATAACTGGAATTCTATCGAAGAATAAGAGGATGGGTCGATCGCGGGTGTTAAAATTGCTACTCAATAATAAAATGTATATAGCGTATACCAAAACGACGCGTACTTCAAAGTTAATCTTCACACGCCCTCGATCCGATCCATTCTAAATTCCGATAATAAAGCGATTTTTTCCTCGCTCGTTTCTTTTCATTCTGAATCATAAAATTACCGTACGTATATATATTTTTACATCCCGCGGTGTAGATAAACGATAAATATTTCGCGAAGAATATTTTTTTACGATACCAATTTATGTTAGGTGCCATCGAGTGTATTCTCAATGGTACGAAAGGTCCGCATGTGGCGAAGTGAATTCGCAGAAACAATAAGGACGTGCATTGCCCAATTGTCAGCGGACAGAGTCGCAAGAACAACGGCTTAGGGTGTTTTGAACATGTTACTTGCTGCACAGCATATTGTTGCCTCCGACCCGGGAAATCAACTTTACAATTGCCACAATTGTCTTCACAACGTCAAGCGATATGGCATTATTACTAACATCAACGAGCGATTTTACTTGAATTTTTGTTAAGCAACGAGAAGCTATTATTGGGTGCTCTGGAATTCTCAGAATACCTATAGTGCTGTGAGGAACTTTTTTTCGAGCATTTTGTAGATGGAGAAAATGATGTAGAAACTGATATAAAAGTATGGAAAAATATGTTTTTTCCGTGTTATTTAAATGGAGAATAGAATTTCCGAATGAGCCGCATCTGTAATTGAGCTAATATTTATTTTTCTTTTGCGTACGTTCGAGTGTTCTTACTGCATCATCGGGTATCATCAGGTTTGCATTTGGGAAATGACACAAAATGTTGCCTCAATGAAGAACACCCTGATATACGCTATTCCGTTATCTTCACAGATTGAAGCAAAATCAAAATTGTGTGAAACTCTTTTACTTTGGAAATGTGCATTTTTCTTTGGTGGTAAAACGAATGGTTTACGAATGCACATTTCATAGGCGAATACTGCAGCCAAATAATTAGAAGAATGTAAAATATTGTTATTCTATAAAAGTAATAACATTACGATCGAAAAGTACTGGCACGCCAAAGTATTGAATTTAGGAGTTTATATGAAAGCTCATGGAATAAACGATACAAGGAAAAATCGGACTTGTCCTTGTCTTGTCAAAGTTATTGTTTCATACGGAAAATCGATTAATATTGGAACAATAAAGTTGTTCTATACCACGTCACACGGCCACATTTTTTCACTTTAATCGCGATCTTTGATACGAAGAAGGATATAAATTAATCAGCGTGAACATAATTCATTCTCGAGCATCTGTGGAATGGCCTCGTTGCGCAATAATCATATTACGGCACTGTTTGTACGTATATCGATGTATTTAAGTGCACCAGCATAGAGCTGACGATGGATATGTGTACCGTCCATTGTTTGAACGAGATTGCCTAATAACACTGTCAAGCATCGTGGGCTTTTAATATGAGTTTGCGACGATATTACTATCCACTATATTGTGCACGAGTCATGTATGGGCTCGTTGTGACGCTCTTGCATTTATGTACGAACATTAGAAGCCACGAGAGGGCGGCTCAAACGATGGTTAATAACTCTCAAAAGAGCGTTAAAGACAATACGAAAGCTGTATACTTGAAGCAATGAGAACTGAAATGACAGCTTTTACATATACGCATGTGGAATGATTTGCTACTTTTTTCTTGAATCTATACGTGTGATAGGGGAAATTTTTATGTTGTGTAGTTAACGAACTACGATTCTTCAAATTAACAATCCCAGGTTCAGCTAAGCTTTACCTTGTAAGTCTTTACTCCATAAGCTTACAATTTTTCGTAGAAATAACGACAACAAAATCGAATTTTGCGGTTCATTTTCAGACTTTATAGTTATGTATCTTTTTTTACGATTGCAATTCTACGAATTGATGAAAATCATTATCCCAGCACCTACAACACTTTTAGAATCTTGAATAACCTTTTCTTGTTTAGATCCAACCTTTTTTCTTGGCAGCCGACCAACTGCGTTGTTTTTTATGACATGTATATGTATAATCATAATGAATCAAACTATATAATGTCCATGTGTATAAGCTGATACGTTCCAAAATCCGGAGTTGTTCGTGAATGGTTTTATCGGGGAGAGAACTAATTTTATCATCTCAGCAATTCTTTAGAAATTTCACGCTAGATACAGCTTTATCGTTCTCATCAACGTCATCGTTTCACTCGTGTAGGGATTTCAAATGTCTTACGTATAGATATACACATGTGCGCGTGCATGCGTATTTGTCCATTATAAATATCTAAGTCTACAAATATCTAAATATCTAAATATAGTTTTTTCTAGCGTTTTTCAAACGCCGTACTTTCGTGGAAAATGATCGTATGGAGACGCAAAAAAAGGTATTTTCAAGCATGAAATCTCCATGTATTGAGGTGAAAAAACCTACATTCATTGTTTTTCTGTTCAATACTTGCAACATGGTAGTAGATTTTCGAAAACTGCAGAAAAAGCACTTTTTTCTGTTTGTCGAATTAACATTAAGAAAAAAGAAAAATTCTGTACCATCAATAGTTTGCGAGATATCGATGATTAAAGTCGAAAAGGTGACTTTTTATCCAGTACCGATATCTCAGTGACAAACTGTCGTACAGAGTCCAACAAACAAGCAAATTGAAACTAAATGATGAAACTTAATGACTCTAACATGGGTTTCTCAAAGAAAAAAATTCTAAGCCCATGGAAATCTGTAGAAAGTGAGCAAAATTTGGATAATTTTTGTCTCGCGATTTCTCTTTCGATTCTGCAATGCGCGTTGCACAAAGAAATTTTTAAACTAAAGATTTCAACTCCATACGATCACTTTTCACGCCGGTACGGCTTTTTGAAAATCACTTGAAAACTCGTGATTTTTTTTTGCTTTTTTAATTTTTTAGCCGAGTGTTTGTGTACGCATGACACATCGCGAGTATATATGCACCATTGTTGGCCAGGAAATGAACATGAGAAATAAAAAAATGTAGAGTGAAAGAAAGTTTGACAAGTGTACATATCGACGTGTGGATGTTTGGAGCAATGACAGAAACTTGAAAAATCGTCGAGGATTAAAGGAAATTAATATTAATGTAGGAAGCTTGTAGAATATCATTTATAGATGCCTAACTAACATTCCTTTTCGGTGAGCAACCGAACCGATTTTTCTGTGATAAACATAAAATACCATGTATCGACAGTGACACGGGAATATTATATTGCCTACAGTAACCCTGAGTAGACACCCGAGTTTAGATACCTCTGAACACGCCTCAAGAGTATAAAATCAAGGTTGAGAATAAATATCGCTCAATGATCAAACTTTGATCCACATTTCCTTCATTTCATTCATGTGCTTTCTTCGGTGACTTGGTTTCAAGATACGACGAATGTTGCAGGTGAAACCAAAAGAAAATTGCGCCCGAGTGAGCTTGAAGTCAGTGATATTTCTCTCTTAAACCTTGATCGTACGATTCCAAGGCATCTTTGAAGATATAAGTAAACTGGGAGCTAGTATCGGCTGGGAATTCTGGCATTTTCATTAAAGAACGATTTCGAATAGAAAAAAACGCCTATGTGGTTCAAAATCATGAGAAGAATCTGGAGTTGATGGTTTTCAAAGTTGCCATGAATCACTCTATGTGTATTCTCATTAATTTCAAGATGCGGAACTGTCTGTAAATTGTTCCATCAACGAGAGGACTAATTTTATCATCCGATTCCTAAGAATCGTACATAAGATTTCTCGTGTAAGCACGTCTCAAGCGGCGTTTCGCAGATCGAATTCAACTTTATCGCGCGCGTCAATGCGGTCATCCTTTGATTTCGTTGAGGGTTTCTTTTTTGTTTTTATTATTATTATCGTTTTTAATACTTTCGGATACTCGCGGATAACACGCAAGAAAGTGCTGATCTTCGTGTACAAGAGGTTGCAACCTATATACGTACACGTACTTACATATGCTACTCGGAGTGAGTATATACTACTCGGCGCCATGGTGCGTAAGTGGAGGTACTTAAAAGAGTAAGGCCTAGCAGCTGACGTTAATTATGGGGGAACGAGTGAATGGCCGCCTTGTTCGCGAGGTGGCATAGCCATGAATTATTATTTTTTTCATGTTTTTGCACCATCATGCTTGTGTGACACCACATAAACACGCATCATATAGGTCGTCGAACGAAAATGAAATTTCCGCCTTTTTTATGGCGGAAGTGGAACGAGTTGCTTGATGTGCAGCTACTTCGTTCGATATTCGATGAAAATAGAACTCCACTTTAGGACTTTACACGATTTCTTCGCCAGACCGTGAAGTGCACATCGATATATCCAGCACAACAGTATTGTTGGAAATGAAGAATAAATGTACTCAAATATGGTACAATTTTTCTGAAACTAAGAAAAACTTTCGTTTTTTTTAGATCGATGTAACGATCTTGCGCCAAGTGGCTCGAAACTTAAAACCACTGCGGAAAATGATAATAATTACTCAATAACAATACTAGTGGAGTTTTACAGGTTCTTACACTAGGTTCTTCTACTGTAATTGTAATTTACACGCAACAGACCTTTGCGTCCTCAAGTTGTCCAATGGGAAGCTTTTTTCAAAATACCACATGAATTATCATTGCATCGGCTTTTTATTTGTGCTCGGTGGAAATCCATATACGAGTAAGTTCAGCGCTGCGGTAAACGCGCAATTAACATTGTACATTTCATATTTACTTTTTAAATTTTGTTCCATCGAGCAACTGTGAAAATGATTCTTTATCAGAATTATTCTACCGCAATAAGGGCCATGCGTGTAATATATTTTCTGTATGACGCTATTCGAATGACAGTGTGTTGAGATTGCTCCTCTTTTTTTGCAGACCAAATATCTGTCGAACGAGATACAAGAGCTATTGTTGCCCCGGCTGGACGAGAAAACCAGAGACGGGACTCTGTGTAATTCGTAAGTATTCGTACATACATATTACGGTGTAATACAGAGGGCAAGCAAAAGGATAATGGAATCGTAGATTGGATCGGCGAGTGGGTTGTCAATTTTCACGCACAAATACGTGTACACACGTACGGCTTTGGATCGTCATCATCTGACGTGAGTTCAGTTTCTATAATTTTTCAGCCATTTGTTCAAGGCGATGTGGCAATCAGGGCAGATGCATACGACCAAACATTTGTCTGTGCGACAGTGGTACGGTCGCGTCGGTTTGCGGATCGGCTCAGTCAAGAGGTAAGCGGCAGAGTCTCGGAGCAAATTCACCGTCGATTTTTTTCTACTATAGCGGCATTCGGCCCTTTAAACATCGATCGAATAAGACACGTTGCAAAGAACGTTATAACGTTTTAACTTTGCTCTTTAACACAGATTTCCCGAGTAAACCTACAGTTAGATTTATTCGTTATTCCGCGGCACCCTTTTTTTATCCCACATGGAAAAAATCGCGAGGGACTGAGTATGTTTTTGTTTCAACAACAGGACAATAACCAACAGCCTTCTGAAATTCGTTGAAACATTGATAATTAGTTGCTGATTTTCACCTTTATGTTCAAAACTGAATAACTGTACTGTGCGCCGTACTGTATCACATACACTGTCATTGTCCGTCGTGACTCGGCACATGCACACCATACGAGCTATGCACACACAGCACGTCGAGCATAAAAGTTAGCCACAAAGAAATATGGGTGTCGACGTCGAAACGAGAGTCATCCCAGTTGTAGATGACAGTTCTTCCTCTTCGTCCGATGGTCCTGTATCGGAGCTCTCATGATTCAAAGTTATCAAGAGAATACTCGTAATGACGTTGCATGCGCCAGAAGAAAAGATCGCGATAGCGCGTATGAAAAGAATAGTCGCGATGAAGGTGTACGTCAAAAAGATGAATAGCGTTGCGAAAGACATTTTTTGTACCGTTGCATCGGAGACTCGATGGAAGTAATTCATTGTGATTTCATTGCGAACGATTCTTTTGCATGTGCGCGCCAAAAGCGATACCTCACGAGAATCGCAGCATCGCTGATGCTGGAGAACGAGCGGGCGGCGGTGTCGGTGGCGGAGGGAGCGGAGGGGTGGTCGGTAATGGCAGAGGCAGTGGAACCTGCAGAGTTCAATGTATAAACGGAAATTGCGTCGATGGAAGATGTCAGTGCAGACCCGGATACCAGGGAGAATTTTGTAATGAACGTAAGTCGAAATAATCCGTGATTTTCGAGTTTCGAAAAGATTTCAATGGTTATTGGAAATTATGACGAAGTAATAACGGGGGAAAATAAACAATGTAAACTATTTAGCGATATGCCGAGAGCCGTGTCTCAATCAAGGAAGATGCATCGGGCCAGATCGTTGCGCCTGCATCTACGGCTACACCGGAAGACGCTGCGACACCGATTACAGAGTCGGACCGTGTTACACGAAAGTTCGCAACGGTCAGTGTCTCGTTAATCTGCAAGGGGTCGTTTGCACTCGACAAATGTGTTGCGCCACTGTCGGCAAGGGCTGGGGTCATCCGTGCGAAAGATGCCCAGCTAGGCTCGATTGTGAAATTGGACATTTAAAAACGAACCAAGGCAATTGCGTGGGTATGTTTCTTGCAATTTACATTTTATTTTTCTATCGTTACACGCTCTGCAGCGTTTTTTAAAATAACAAGTGACTGGAGGATTCGTCGTGTGAGAAAGATGGAAACCTCTGTACCGAAGCTCAATAAGGCTGATCAATTTTTTTATTTAATTCCATGGATGAAATAAAACTAATAATAAATTGACAGATACATCGGGAAGTTGTTTGAAATGCAAACGAGAGCTGTCTAATGTAATTTTGTATCGTCAAAAGTAATTAACGTCGCCTTTTGAAACATAGATATAAACGAGTGCGAAGCAATTCCGGGATTGTGCGATGGTGGAAAATGCGTCAACACGCAAGGCTCGTTCACCTGCGATTGTCCGGATGGTCAAACCCGCGATCTCGAGACGAACGAATGCACGGACAGGGATGAGTGCGAGGACGAAGGGATATGCACCGATGGACGATGTATCAATACCGTAGGCAGCTATTACTGCGTTTGCAATCCGGGCTTTATACAGAGTCAAGACAGAAAACACTGCATCGGTAAATCTATTTTTTTGACGAAAATAAGATAAAATCGTTTCGTGTCGTTCGCGTAATAATAGAGGAACACAAAACGTTAGAAAAGTACTTGACGGTGAAAAACCACAAAACGAATTTTCAGATGGAAGACAAGGACTGTGTTACACGGCGGTAAATCGAAATGGCCAATGTAAAAATCGTTTAGCCATGCGACTGAGCAAGAAGGATTGTTGTTGCGGCAAAAACATGGGGCGCGGTTGGGGCGACGAATGTTTCATTTGTCCGCACGGTGGAAGCGGTACGTATCGATTATCACGATTCAAAAATATCTCATCATATTCACGCACACGCCGTGTACAAGAGTTTGAATCAATATACAACGTTTTGCGTGTTAAATCATGCGGGCCATCGCGATACGGAGCTTTATGCAACTCGATCAAAATAACAGGGCTTTTATGCGCATTGAATTACTTTTTTTCATTCGAAACGGCAGTAGGCTTGTGAATAAAAAATATTGCGCGTCCGCGTGCTATCTCATCGATTCGGTCGCATCTGCACACAATTATTCGTAATCGGTGAAGCGTAGGTTGTTATTTTCATTATGCGTTACAATGGCAAAAAATGCTGCAGCGGACTACAGGAAATTGTGCTCGGAATCGCAACAGTTTACGGTCAACGAGTGCGCCCTTAGGCCTGACATATGTGGCGACGGCAAGTGCATCGACACACCGGAAGGCTACGAGTGCGAATGTTATCCGGGATTTTTGAAAAACGGTGGACGATGCGATGACGTCGACGAATGCCAAGAAGGCTACTGTCAGGGTGGCTCTTGTCGAAATTTCCCGGGCAGTTTTACGTGCGAGTGTCCACCTGGCTTCGTCGTTTCCGGGGAAGGCCGATACTGCACTGGTGAATTCGCGATCGCGCAAACATTTTTGCAATGATAAGATTTTTTTCATTTTAGTGCCTCGTTGTCAACTATTCGTGGTTTTTTTGCAATCTAGATCACGACGAGTGTCAAGACACGGGGATGTGCACAAATGGGCATTGCACGAATATGAACGGCTCGTTCAAATGTAAATGCAACGATGGATATGTACTATCACCCTCGAAGAACACCTGCATAGGTGAGTAACGAGCTCAACCGATGGCATTTTGCAATTTCATTTGCAAAAATTAAATGCACTCTGTCGTGAGTAAGACACTGTCGAAAAATCAAAACGACAAATCGAGTTCCCTTTGAGCCGTTGAGCGGCATTGAGGCATTGAGGTATGGCACAGCACATTGATTATTTCGTGATTGGGTCGATCGATTCTCACGAAAATTGGCACCCCAGCGTTTTCGACGTCGCTGCCCCCAAATTGCAGAAATTCAAGATGGCGGATCCAATATGGTGGACCAATATGAAAAAATTCATTTGAATCGAATGAAACTTGGTACTCAAAGAACAGAAATTCGAAATAGTGAATCTTGTATGCCGCACGCGAATTGAAAACGTATAATGATTGCAATGAAACCTTCTTTCTTCGCGTTTGTATACATTAGTAAAAATTGCCCCATGCATTAGCTGGTGACGTTGGATCCACATCCCCAGAGTGTGCCACGAGGAGGCTGCATTCGTAGGACTTTACGCGCCATTTGTTTTTTTAATTAATTTTCTGTTTTTTTTTTTCATTTTTGATTTATACCTTCCAGTACGGAATCTCGCAAAGTTTTCCAAGGAATGTTTAAATTGAATGCAATTGTAATTTTGTCACGGTACTTATCCTTTGGATTAATAATGAGAAATTGTTCGAAAAATGATGTCCGATAGCGGTCCTCCTCAATTCCATCGCTTTATAGACGTACTTGTACGGACCCAACACACGGGGCACACACTTTTCCTCGTCGTTTATTATCTCTGTTCATTCCCGAGTATTCCTTTCACCACCGAACTACCGTAATTTACAAGTCAGCCATTTATCATTGGTGATTCCGATAGGGCAGGTATTAGAAGATAACAACCGGGTATACGCGAATGCGGAAGGCACGCACTTATATAGTATCGCGATAAACGTTATGCCTAGGGCATGTGCTGTACAGCCGAGAGATCACCACAGTATACAAATCACGACGATGTCTCTTCCTTGTATGTGAATCACCAATTTTATCACCATGCGATCAAACGTAAAAAAGTAATATAAAACGTCAGATGAGAAATCATTCGTCGAATGCGATTTTAAGATTTTTCATCATCTTCATTAGCCATTATTTTACGAGTTCCATTGGAGATAAAATTTCTTCCTTTTAGACATCAACGAATGTTCGGAGAATCCTCGCATATGTCTCAATGGGAGATGCGAAAATACACCGGGTTCTTATCACTGTGCTTGCCAATCTGGCTTCACGCCATCCAGAGACAATACGTTTTGCGTTGACATGGACGAGTGCTCGAATACAGGAATGTGCGCCAATGGAAAATGTGTCAATATGGAAGGATCTTTCAAGTGTGTTTGCGATTCTGGATTTCGTCTGGGAGTAGATCAGAGCCACTGCATCGGTGAGTTTTTCGAAGAAAGACTCATTTTAAAAACTACCTATCGGTATTTTGAGTTTTGTGTCGAACGACGCCAAACTTTGTGAAATCTAAAAGAATATAAAGTTTTACCTACGTGCGCACGTACATTATTATTATTATTATTACATTAATTTTACACGCATGACTAATATCGTCTAAAATGTGCATTCAAGAAAGCTATCAACGATTCAAGACAATTTGGATGAACGAAAATGCAGCTACATCGTGTTTTTCTTTGCAATGTAATTTTTCACAGACATTGACGAATGTCAGAGTGCTCCCTGCCAAAATGGGCGATGCAAAAATACACCTGGTAGTTTTCGTTGCGAGTGTAATCCGGGATTTAATCTCGGACCCGATGGAAGATCCTGTCTTGGTCAGTTAATTATTCGTCAATCCCCTTATGGCTGAACAAACGGATGATAATTAGCGTTTAATTGTAAAAATAAAAATGATTTCTTCGTAGACACAAGAAGAGATCTTTGTTACTCTCAATATAGGGACGGTCAGTGTTCAAATCCAACGTCAGTCGCAGTTACAAAATCGAGTTGTTGCTGCTGTACTGTAATTCTCGGCCAGCCGTTGGGTTGGGGAAGCACTTGTCAGCCGTGTCCGATGCCGGATACTCCAGAGTTCGAGGGACTTTGCCCACACGGTGCAGGAATGACTTACAACGGCGATGGTAATTTAACGAACCGTCTTTCTTTTCGTTTCTTTCATGCTTTTAACAACGAAACAAACTTAACGTTACCAAAATGCAGACATAAACGAGTGCGCGCAAAATCCGAATATCTGCATAAACGGGGGTTGCGAGAATCTCATGGGTACCTATCGTTGTATATGCGACAACGGTTACGAGCTCGACGCAACGGGCAAAGTATGCAGTGACATAAACGAGTGTGAATTGGAGGAATCTTTGTGCAGCGGTGGACAATGCAGAAATACACCCGGCAGTTTTCAGGCAGGTTTTCCGAGTATGACCAAATGTTGACCATCGTTTGAAAATTTCTTAACGAATGTCCCCGTAAAAGCCCCAACTTACGTATTATTGATTGAAAAAAATTAAGTTGCAAGTTATAATTCGAATTATCCAAGACCATCATTTACCGTTTTCGAATAATTCGAGATTATTTTTCAAACGAATTCCAAATGATGTTGTAACGACGAGATGATCCTTCGCCTTTAGTGTGCATGTCCGACCGGGACGAGACTGAACAGTGACAATCAGATGTGCGAAGACATCGATGAATGTTACGAGCTCGGGCCGGACGTTTGTGTCAACGGAGCTTGCGTGAATACACGTGGCTCGTACGAATGCGAATGCTCATCCGGCTATATATTGGACAACACCGGGCACATATGCATGGGTTTGTAACTTATTCGTGAAAAATAAATTCAAGCCCTTCAAAGTTCATCAAAAATCTTCATTTTTTGCATAACAATTCTCCACAAATGTCAAATTAATATTCAACGCATCGGAATCGCACTCGATGTACCAATAATTTGATAATCTCGAAGAAAAGATTCTGAATCTTAGAAGATTTATCCGGGAGAAAGTGCAACATCCTTGTGATTCACCCTTACGTTTGTTGCTTGTAATTACGAATAAAATAATCATAATTCTATTAAACTCTCATTTCTCTACATATTTTTCACAGACAATCGTCGAGGCACATGTTGGACAAAGATGATAGAGGGACGTTGCGAAAACAACTTTCCTCGTTTGGCACTGAAATCGGAATGTTGCTGTTCCGTGGGAGTCGCTTGGGGAAGTCCGTGTGAAAATTGCGATCAATCTTTGTGCGAATGCTCCAAGGGTTACGCCAAAGTCGATGGCAAAGCTTGCGCGGATATTAACGAGTGCGAGCTAAATACCGGTATCTGCAAGGGTGGAGGCACTTGCGTCAATACCGATGGATCTTATCGTTGCGAATGTCCACCTGGATTGACTCTCGATCCAACACGTGAGACGCCCATCTTTTTACCCGAAATCCTACAAACTCGTCCGAACGAATCTGAAGAAACTCTAAAAAAATGATTTAAAGAAAATGGAAACATTGAACGAGTACCATTCTTTAATTAGCTTCGTTGCTCGATGGTACACTTTTTTTAGATACCACGTGCATCGACACGAGACAAGAGACCTGCTACATGGACTATCGTCATGGCCATTGCACGAGTGCGATAGAGGGAAGATTCTCGAAAAACATTTGCTGCTGTTCGGTGGGACGTGCATGGGGTAGCGAAAAATGCGAGGCTTGTCCCAAAGCGGGAAGTCAATTATTCGCGGAGCTGTGTCCGAAAGGGGATGGCTTTAACGAAAGGCAGGACATCAACGAGTGCATCGAATTCCCGGGGATGTGTCAAAATGGACGTTGCAAAAATTCCATTGGAAGTTACAATTGCAGGTGCAATCAGGGTTACGCGCTTGATGAGAATGGCCTCAAGTGCAACGGTGAGTGTTTGGATGTGTAGAAAATTCAATTCTGAAATAAACATATATATATTTTTTTTTTTGAGGCTATGGAGAGGTTTAAACGTGAGAAGATTAAAAAAAAAGTTGTCTCGTCATTTCGCTTTTGATTGTGCAATGTGCATCGCACAAAAAAAATGTAATTTAAGAGTATAAAAACTAGAGACTTCAAGCTTCAAAATGCTTTTCGAGGCTTTTTGAAAATCACAAATAATCTCGTGAAATCTTTCTGCTCCTTTCAATTTTTTGGGCGAGTGCCAAACGGCGATTGATTGAATTTGGTCGGGATCTTGGGTCGTAAAGAAGGACACGGACTATTTTTCATTCCAAGGATTATAATTAGCTAGAGATGGGAAAAATAGTTTCGTGCTTTGTTGTTTGTTCGTGCTTTGTTCTCTTTCGAAAACGTTAGGTTCGTTCACAAAAATTCTTGTTTGGATAAATAGTTGAAAAACCCCATTAAAAAAATGAAATCCGCATTTTTACCGTTGTTTCCGTTCTTTTATTTTCTTATTATGCACGGACAAAGTCGTGGGCAACAGTTAGTTGAATATAAATAAATTATTCGACGAATGAAATTTTTACTTTTTTTGTATAAGTCATTCCCAACAAATGATTTTATCGAAACAATTGAAAATAATAAAAAATCATTCAATGACAGACATCGACGAGTGCGAGATAATGCACGGCGTTTGCGGTAATGGAACTTGTCGCAATACGCCAGGAACTTTCCAATGCGATTGCAATCCCGGTTACCGAAGCAGTGATATCATGAAAATATGCATGGGTGAGGAAAAAAAATGTTTGTCCAACTTGTTATATCCATTCTCGAGAATTCTTCAATATCTCATTGAAATTTCACCAGACGTCGACGAGTGCGAAGAAACGCCGGGTTTGTGCAGAGGCGGAATTTGTCAAAACGTCGAGGGTGCTTTCAAGTGTGCCTGTCCACCGGGACACGAGTTGAGTCCTGATAAAAAATCATGCAAGGACATCGACGAGTGTTCGAGAACAAGTGGAATATGCTCGAACGGCGTTTGCGAAAATATGATGGGAACTTATCAATGTATATGTGATGATGGATATCGACAAACAGGCCTAAAGTCACACTGCGAGGATATTAATGAATGTGCTTCCAACAACGGCGGATGTGAAAACATATGTATCAACACACCGGGAAGTTTTTCTTGTTCATGCAGGTATATCTATAATATCTATAATAAAATCAAGTATCCTGACTGACTTGTCAACGCCCAGCACAAACCATTCAAACTAGAAGCATCGAAGCGTGCATGCATCGAATAAGAAAGAATTTCTCAAAAGTCAGTCATTAATTTTTTTTAAATCCTCGGGTAAAAGTCGTGACATAAAGATTACACGATTGATATATGAGTTACTTTTCATGATGAACTACTCGTCGTGATATTATATCGGGAATGACGGAGCTCATTCTCAAATTGAAATACAAAATCAATAAAGACAATGGAGTGCATTTTTATCGAATAAGAAACTATGCTAAAATGATTTATAACTGTTTTTCATAGTGCCGGATTCGCGTTGAATCTCGATGGACGTTCCTGCATCGACGTGGACGAGTGCAAGGAGAACTCCAGGATATGCAACGGTGGTAAATGCACGAATCACCCTGGATCTTATACTTGCAGTTGCACCGGGGGACTGCTTCCCGGCAAGGATGGCACATCGTGCATAGGTCAGTATCATACCATTGTACAAAATGTGAATGATTCATCGTATACAAAAATACAAGCGTGGAATAATTTTTTCTAGAGAAGAAGAAATGGTATTTATAATTCGGAGGAAGAAATTGTTTGGAAAACAATTTTATTTTTGTATACGATCTTTCAGACGCAAAACACAATGCAAGCTCCTTTTTACCAACAACTTTTCACTCTCGTTGAGTCAATACATCTTGTAAAATTCTTCGTCAAGCGTCGAATCTTCGCTTCGTACATAGGCTATATTGTTAATGATTTAGACGTGGACGAGTGTGTGAGTCAGCCACGTATTTGCGGATTCGGCGAGTGTCACAATACAGTGGGTTCGTTCGATTGCCGTTGCGACGAGGGCTATTCCGTAAAGCCAGAGGGAGGCCCGGAATGTACGGACGACGACGAGTGTCTGTTAAACGCTTATTCCTGCAGCGAATTTGCCGAGTGTCAGAATACGCCCGGTTCTTACGAATGTACCTGTCACGGAGGTTTCACCGGCAACGGCATAGACTGTCGGGACATAAACGAATGCTTGATAAACAACGGTGGATGCGACGCTAATGCGCAATGTATCAATACCGAAGGATCCTTCAGGGTGAGCGACATTTTTATTTTGCAATTATATGTAGTATTTTAATTTATTCGAATTTATAAAACATTGAAAAGTTGACGACACTCCTAATTCGAATAGAACATTCCTCGTGTCCTAAAATGTTTAAAACATATTGGAATATTGGGAAAATTGGGGCTTAAAAAACAGTTGTGCGACAAAAGATATTTGAAGGGATTCAATCCACATTCGTCGAGTGTTTCTGTTTAATTGCGAAAAAACAATACGTCGAACATTGCAGTGCGTCTGCGATGCTGGTTTTCGCGGCGACGGTTATAATTGCCGTGACATAGACGAGTGTTCGAACGATCCTGGTCTCTGCGAGAACGGACACTGTCTCAATTATCCCGGCTCTTTTCGTTGCGAATGCGAAATGGGTTTTATGCATCCGGAGGAGAATAATCAACAGGCCTGCATTGACATAAACGAATGCGAAATGTTTAGCAATCTGTGCGTTTACGGAAAATGCGAAAACATTTTTGGCATGTTTCGTTGCGAATGCGACGATGGCTACAAGCTAGACGGTTCCGGTGGCAATTGCACGGATATCGACGAATGCGAGAGTCCACAGTCTTGTCAGTACGGGACATGCGTCAATACGCAGGGAAAATATCACTGCGAGTGTCCGGTAAATCATGAACTCGTCGACGCGGGAAACGCTTGCGTTGGTAAGTGAATTATGTGCTGAAAACATTTCTTGCTACAGTTTTCGAGAGGAAGCATCGACGATCTTGCGCATAACGAAAATCACAAGATTAAGGGGTGCGCTCGAGTACTTTTCTACCGTAGATAATGGCGGTAAAAACAATTTGAGCGTGTTTGGAGTTTTGTTGTTCAATAACGACGACTCTCCTCATAAAACGCTCAACATATTTTTATGGGGTTACAGATTGTTAAAATTCAATTCGTGTCAAAATTTTCTTTTTTTAGGCATTACAGCTATACTTTTAGCAAAAAATCTTTGTACGATTTTTTTCTAACGCCTCAATTTTACCAGCGAATAGTGCGACACAATATTTTTGATAAACGATTAATATAAGCTTATGCTCTTTGAAACTACTTTTTCTGTGAAGAATTTCGGAGGATACAATTTTGGAATAATCATAGCGAGTCAATATTACAGGTTCTGCTGGATAGGAAAATTGATGCCTTGTAAAAGGTAATATCGAAAAAGGACGAGGTTTATATTAATTGAATTTCAGCTAACTATGTCCCCATAACGGTTCGTTTTACGACATTGCCACTAGGCACCTTTTTTAGAGCGGTTAATTTCCCACAAAAATAGATTACGCTTTGTATTCCGAGACTCGACGTTATAGATTAAGAATATCCCAAACACGCTCGCTTTGTTTTTTCGTTGACTTCGACGTTGACGTTGAGAATTAATACTACGAGGTAAACCTTTAATTGGCGTATTTCTTCGTGTAACCCCAACTTTTTACCTGTTTGGGAAAAAATCGATTTTTTGCGGCACACCTTAACAAAAAGCTATGCAGTCAATTACAACAAATATCAGTCAGATCCTCTTTGCGTTGATCGAACAAAGTTCTACAATGGTTTTTAAGCACGATTTGATATTTCACATAATTTTACTGGTGTTTGATCAGTCTTACTGGTACTCAAAAAGTACAATTCTGACAAAATGATTTTTTCGAGCATCGACCTGAGAGCGTCATCATTGATTTGTAGACAGGCGCGAATCTCTCTGTTTCACCGGCTACGAGCACAAAGGTGGACGACCACAGTGCATATTCGACATGTCATCGGGGGTAACGAAAGCCACGTGCTGCTGCAGCATAGGAAGTGCATGGGGTAATCGTTGCGAGCAATGTCCGGAAGTCGGGACGAAAGAATTCGAAGATTTGTGTCCGGGGGGCCCTGGTTACCGACCAAATCGCGTTACCGTTATACTCGAAGATATAAACGAGTGCGAGGAGCATGAAAACATTTGTCAGAACGGTCATTGCACAAACACATTTGGAAGTTTCATGTGTTCTTGTAACGAGGGTTTCGTGCTCGACGATACGAAAACAAGCTGCGTTGACATTGACGAATGTGCGCTTCATCCTCTGATCTGTGGCGTGGGTCGTTGCATAAACGATCAGGGAAAGTACCATTGCGAATGCCCAGAGGGTTACATGTCGATGCCAGGTGGGAAAGAGTGCGTCGACATGAGGAAGGAATTGTGTTACGTGAACTTCGAGTCGGGCCAATGTTACAACCCCATGATTCATCCTCAAACTAAAATGCTCTGCTGCTGTTCAATGGGTGCAGCTTGGGGAACACCCTGCGAAAAATGTCCGGGCGAAAGAACGCGAGAGCACGAGATCCTCTGTGGCATGGTGCCTGGACAAATAATGAATCCCATAACGAATCATACAGAGGAGATCGATGAATGTGCTCTGATGCCAACAATGTGCACTCATGGACGTTGTCTCAACACACCGGGAAGCTTCGAGTGCCAGTGCGACCGTGGCTATGTCTATGACGAGGATTCTCACCAATGCATCGACGAAAACGAATGTCTTCAATCACCAAATCCATGCGCCGGTAATGCACAATGCATTAATCTACAAGGGAGCTTCGAATGTCGCTGTCCAGCCGGCTACAAGCTTGGAATAAGTCAACGCACTTGCATCGACATTGACGAATGTTACGAGAGACCTGGCATCTGCAGCAACGGAGCTTGCAATAATTTACTCGGTGGATTCCAGTGTGTTTGCCATTTGGGATTCGCTCTGACGAGAGACAGGGATAGCTGCGTCGACATCGATGAGTGTCAGAGAAATCCCAATATATGCAATAACGGAACGTGCGTTAATACCCTTGGATCGTACAAGTGCCAGTGTTATCACGGTTTCAAGCTCAGTCCCAACAACGATTGCGCTGGTAAGCCTTTGGTGTTACAATGTAGCTTAATCATCAAAGCATCATCGGTACTCATTCGTCCATACCGATATTATAAACACGATATCATATCACGATTGAATCGCTAAACGGATATCGTTGAAATTGGCCAGAGAAATCGATTGTCGATATTTTTTTGGAATTTTCGATACAAATATGCACTTCAATTACAAAGCGTTATTCTCTTTTCTATCATTACGTTGGATATTCCTTGTTCCAACGGTCCATTGTTTTGCATTGGACGATCGAGTTAGATATTCATTTTGGAGTACGTATTCTTCTGATGATTATTTATCGTAGTAACTTTCTTATATTTACCGTGTTCTCTTGATACCTAAGCGCAAAATTGCCTCGGATTTTCGTGTCTATCACACACCGAAATGTCCTATCGGAGTGGATAAAGTTGGATTTTTGGCACGGCTTATTCAATGTGGATTTCCCTGCCTATTTTCATTGAACGGAACTTTGTTCCTTTGTGCAGATATCGACGAGTGTCGAGTGATGCCTTTCCTCTGCAGAAACGGTAGATGTAGAAACACCATAGGAGCGTTTAATTGCGAATGCGCTGACGGTTACGTTTTAGGACAGGATGGTCAGCATTGTCGAGACATTGACGAGTGCAAGGAAGTGAGAAACTTTCGTCAGTTTTCTCGACAATTTGTGCGTGGAACAAGTAATTTATAAAACAATGTTTCTAGATTCCTGGATTATGTCCGACACCGGGAAAGTGTCAGAATCTCATGGGTTCCTACATCTGCAGTTGTCCCCCTGGATACGAGTTGGATAACACCAAGCGGCGATGCGTCGGTAAGCATCAAAAGTAACGAATGTTCTCTCTCGAATGGACGATAATTCACCTTTACCTTCGTCAATTGAGGCATTTTTCATTTAACCTTCGAATGATATTGCAACCAGACGTTGACGAGTGCGTGGAAACGAAGAACATTTGCGAAAACGGTAGATGCATTAATACCGAGGGCGGAGTAATATGCGAGTGTCCCGAAGGATTCAGGCTCAGTGAGAAGACCAATTCAATGACCTGCATCGACTTTAGGGAGGAGCAGTGTTACGATCGTTACAGAAGAGGGCAATGCTTCGAACCTCGAGAGGGTGGCATGACGAAGAAACACTGTTGCTGTACCATGGGCAGAGCCTGGGGTAGTGGCTGCGATCAGTGTCCGAGAGAACACAGCGGTAAAAAAATTCAGAAAATTCAAAAAATTGAAAAACGAAAAATGGAAACATTGCACATAATCACACGCGGTATCGTTGACGTAGTTCCTAACGAGTGTTCTGGTCTTGAAACATTTTCAGAGGAATTTAAGAAACTCTGCCCCGAAGGATCCGGTCGTGACGATACAGGCGTCGATCTCAACGAGTGTCTCTTTATGCCGAACGTTTGCTCCGGTGGTGATTGCATCAATACCGATGGTTCCTTTAGATGCGAATGTCCTCCCGGCTACGTCCTCGACGACACGGCTCGCAGATGCATCGATCATAACGAATGCATTAGCACGCAAAACATATGTGGCAACGGTACATGCAGCAACGTTGATGGTGGGTTCGAGTGTCTCTGTAACAATGGCTTTGCACCTGGTGCCAATCAAGTCTGTGAGGACGTTAACGAGTGTCTCGAACTTGGCAATCAATGTGCCTTTAGATGCCACAACGCGCCTGGTTCCTTCCGATGTATCTGCCCTTATGGATATGTTTTGGCCGCGGATGCGAGGCACTGCATAGGTCTGTGATAAATCTTTCTTACGTTAAACATGTCCTGGCGATACTGTCTCAACGAAACTGAAATTGAACGCGCGTTTCGAGTACCGATCCATACGATAAAAATCTGAAAAAAAACTAAAAAAAAGATCAACAAATTGTTGATAAAAAGAAATCAGAAACAAATTGGACAATTTATATTCTTTTCGTGTCAGATAAATTCAGTAATTTTCCGAAGACATGTATTCTTTGTGGAATTTCTTCATCATTTTGAAAGCCCATTTATTTAAACTTGTTAAAGGTTGTGTAATTGGTTGTGTAAAAATTGTGTGACAATTCTTTTGCATGACAGTTTTTACGCGAGTTATTTTCTAGATTCTTATACAACCGTTAAATAATTGGAATTCGAGGTTCCATTTCATTTTTGTTGGGATGGTATTGCCAGAATGTCCTTGAGCAATTTGAAAAAAAAATTGCATCATCAGCATCAAAGAAGCGTATGTTCATCGTGGTTTTCTTTCGAATGTACACAAAGATGTCGACGAATGCTCAACACCAGCCAACAATTGCAAGTTCCAGTGCAAAAATTTGATCGGTAGCTTCATGTGCATATGTCCACCTGGTTATCAACAGATCGGTATGACAGACGAGTGCAAAGACATTAACGAGTGCTCGGTTAATTCTGGCTTATGCAGAAACGGACGTTGCGTCAATTTGGAAGGAAGTTATCAGTGTCTGTGCCAAGATGGCTTTGTTCAGAGTCCTGATGGTAAAACTTGCATTGGTGAGTAGCACTCGAGTTCGGCACGGATGAACCATTTATTTAAATATCTCCATTCAGTGGGAAGATCGTGGAATTAAAAAAAAAGACACTACCGAAAAAATATATAGAGCCGCCTGGTCGATACTTTCCAACAATAAAAACGCATCTCCATCGATGAATAATTAAAGTTGTTGAAGACTGTATTTTTCCCAGTATATCGACGCCATTACGTTTCACTTACTCATTCGTGTGGTATGTCTTTAGATCGAAGGGTAGGTTATTGCTTCCTAAGAACAATCAGTGGAAGGTGTTCCGCTAGAACATTGGACGTGCGAACTGTAACCAAGGCTGATTGCTGCTGCACAATGGGAGCAGCTTGGGGTCCCCATTGCGAGATTTGTCCCTCGAAAGATTCGGAAAATTACAATGAACTGTGTCTCGACAAGGGTTTCTCCGTCGATGGACAAGGTTAACGACACGATAATTGATAGAAGATCGACTTTGATACACGAACAAAATTTTGGGCAATTTCGTTAAGAAACGCTAGAAACAGAAACAAGCAGTACTTTTGATATTGGTTCACGAGTGTAATCAGCGAGTGATGACCGAGTTGTAACATTTTATAACCCTTCAGATATCGACGAGTGCAAAGCGATTCCGGGACTGTGCAGAAACGGAATTTGCGTCAATACACTGGGCTCTTACAGATGCATATGCAACAAGGGCTACAAGACCGATCACAGTGGCACGACGTGCATAGGTTTGTTCGCGAAAATTGCCATGTCCGTGCTTCACGAATGAAACTTGATAGGATGTTTGACACGACGCATTTTTTTCGCAGACGTAAATGAGTGCGAAGCGAACCCCAAGCCTTGTAAATTCAACTGTCAAAATACCGAGGGCAGTTTTACGTGCTCTTGTCCCGCTGGATTTATACTCAATCCCGACGGCGTTAATTGTCGCGATCTCGATGAATGCGCAACCGGCAATCACTTGTGCCAGCAGCAGTGCATCAATACCGAGGGTAGTTATACGTGCGCATGCAGAGACGGTTATACGCAACACGGAGATTCCTGTCATGGTAACGTAACTTAAAAATCGCCTTTGGCGAAAAGTTCAACATTTGAGAAACGAGAATTCAACATGGCGGAATAACAGTTTTGAGAGGATAACATCTATTGCCGATTATGCACAGATATCAACGAATGCGAGCAGCATGGTACTTGCCCTAAACCGGGAACTTGTATAAATACACTCGGAAGTTTCCGCTGCATATGTCCGAGGGGATTTAAACTTGATCATACCGGTACTTTTTGTACGGACAACAACGAGTGCGCCGACGATGGAAATTGCGAGCACGGTTGTCAGGTATTTGTTGAAATTTATTTCATGCATTTTTTTCAAATTAATATTTGCTCAATGACAGAAATGTACATGAAATTCAGTTTATTCAACGACGAAAGTCCATGATCTTTTCTTTCATCCACACCTTGGCAAAAATAATCATTGATGAATATAAATAATCGCCGCATTCATAATCAATTATCCAGAATCTAATGGGAAGCTATCGCTGCGGCTGTCCCGAAGGATTCGTTCAGCATCTGTATTACAATCAATGCATAGACGAGAACGAGTGCACCAATTCCCCCTGTGGAGAAAACGCCTGCATAAACACAATCGGAAGTTACAAGTGCGGTTGCCCGGATGGTTATCAATTCGACAACAATTTGCAGATTTGCGTTCAGGTACGAACAGAGAGCGAATGATGATGGGAAAAATGTGTCGAACAGCGTTTGGGAAACCATATGGTTGATGGCTCGTTGTTGATTATTAATTCGAATTTTCATTCCACAATGCAAAGGTGAGCGCCGGTTGTATGGGCAGTCCTTGTGCCTTCGGTTGCACTCCTAATGGACCGAACGGTTTTCTCTGCGGTTGTCCAACCGGTTATCAGCGAATAGGGCAAGGTCATTGTCTATCGACGATCAATCCCATGGCTCAAGGGACCTACGGTGATGAAATTGGAAATGTTCCGACGTTTTCCATCAATTCCGACTCTTATCACGTACCACCGGATGACGATAAAATTATATCTACCGAGGGATGTTTTTCGTGCAAAGTAAATAAACCTGTTATCCTTCGTCCAAAGCCGATTCGCGCTTATTACAACACACCAACGAGTCTCCGTTAAATTCTCCAACTTTCGTAGATAAACGGAGGCAAAGAACGTCACAGAAGAGGAACAAAAACTCGATCGTCCAGTGTTAATAATAAAACCATGTCGTACGTGTCATCGAAAATTGAACGGGGATTGGGGAAAAAACGATCAATCCGAAAGGCAAAGAGACATCATCATGGAGAAGAAAACATTCTCAAACTGAATCTTCATCAGACGAAACATAAAATGCGAATTATCAAACTGCAACCGGCAATAAAGGTAAATAATTCGTTGACTCTTCGAACCCTACTGACTTTCAGGTAAATCGGTCATGAAATTCAGAGTCGTTTTTTTTTTTGTTTAAAACCTCTGAAAGCAGTATAAAGCGTCAAGAAAGTGCAAATATGTGACATCCCGTCGTGTATATACACGATAATTTACAAATTGAATCAAGTAATACAATGCTCGTTTAAGTTTTAGAGATTTCATGGACATGGAGATTCCTGGTCATATTTTAAATTTATTCGAATTATATTTGAAACTTATATTACACTCGAAGGAATATTTTCATCAAAGGGTGAAAGACCGTTCGAGCACAGCTGTGCGTTTTTTATGTAGAGAAAAAAACAAGTAACTTTCTGTCTCATAATGCGTGCATTGAAATTTCAAGATGTGATTCAACGGACCGTCTACTTTGTACGTGCGACAGGATTTCATTATTTGATTACGTGGAGACGTAGTTGTCTCCGGATTTTCCCAACCAAAATTGATGTTTTCGTTGTTATTTATTAATATTTCGCGTCAATACTATTATTGACACCGGTATACTATTCTTTGCAAAATTGTATCTTCGCTTTATCCTTGAGCTCGTGCATCAACCGGCATGAATCTTTTCAGAACGAAAAAATGGAATACACGATCGTGCGAGGAAACAAGAACAATCACTTCGAGATCGCAAAGGAGCAAGAAATATCTGCACTCCATTTCCGGAATCGTCTGAAGCGCGCTGGCGAATTTCGTATAGTTATTCACGGTAGACCGGTCAACGGTATAACGCAGGAAAATGAAATTTGGGAAAAACCCTTGACGTTTAGAATCCACCTTCTGGTAACTGCATAAATTTAACCCCTTTTTCCTATCTCCCCCTCCATTCTTCTTTATCCCTCTCCGCCGTCTCTCTCGATATGTATTCTGTCAAAAATCCACGGAATTTTTGTAACCGTAGAAATAATGATATTTCCATCCTTTTGTGAAGATTAAACGCGTACACACGGGGATGGAGAGATGTAGCAGCAAAAAACCGTGACTAATTTGTAACTTACGGCGTATAAGTCAATATAATTTAGTAGAAAAGCCAGCGAATAATGTGTAGAAAAAATAATGAAATATGCGTAGAATCGTTTTCATTGGAAATGAGAAACAGAAATTCTAAATCATCACTGCCAATGTGCCTTATTTCATAAAGAGTATTTCGTGGCGAGCTTTGCGAGCATCGCAACGTGAAGCTTCTCGTAATATATAAATCTTGAACGGCACTGTGTGACATTGCGAAAACAATTATGAACACAGAGGGGAAAAAACGACGAAGGAAACTGCCAAATCGTGTTCGATCTCGTGACCACGTTTTATAATATCGAATAGAGACTACCTTTAAGAAAATACAATGTTTACATCAAAGAATCGTAGCAGACTCTATGTAGGACTTCTTTTTATTAGACGAATTATTAAAGGGATAGCTTTTATTTATATTGGACATTCTTACTTCGAATTACCGAAAGTACAGATGTACGTCTTTTACGATTTTTATTTTTGTGTGTAGTGCATTTTTTTTCTCAAATACTAATCGTGTGTTTTACACTTGCTGAGAACTAGTTTTTAATGATTTCTTCATTTAACCCCAAATTTATAAGAGAGATCGTGAGCAAATACTCGGCCAGGATGGAGGATAAAATCTGAACTCATTGACTTTTCGTACGAGCAGTTTTCAGGCGCGAAAACAAATCCACCATGTCGTTTGTAAAGAGCTCCGTCTTTCCCACGTATTTCCAACTGATCACTCCGAGAATCTCTAACCTTTGTGGATTTTCAGTAATAAAATTTCAATAATGAATAAAAAGAGAAATTAATCGAGTGAACAATTAAATGTACCATGCGAGATTTCTGATCCGGAACATCGCCACAGGCTCCCGACACACCATCATACGAGTCAAGCGGATATTTGCGACTGGGATCGGGAAAATTGTTCATCGTTGAAAACTTGGAACTTGATTTGTTGGAATAAATTTCCACGAACCGTCCCGAACTTGGATGTAAAATTCTTCAAAACGATTGGAAATACCGTATCAGCGTTATCGAAACTTTCTCATCGAATTTTAAATAAATTTGATGACTTGAGATTAATCACCTGCCATGAAATCGATAACACCAATTGCTGGGGCAATTGATACGCATATCATGATGGTAACCACCACCAGGAATTTTGGATAACCGATTGTTCAGTGTCGTTGGACTGCGAAAATCGTAAAAAGTCTTGCTAACGTTACCAATCCGCTTGGACCATTTTTCTCGTGGTTTGATTAAAATGACATTGTCCGAATTTATCGTAACAACGTGATTCTTCAATTCTTTTGCTCCCATTCCCTGTTTCATATAATAAGATAGAAACGATCGAAGGGCGTACGTGAAAGAAGAAAAACGACAACTCCTTACCTGGCCGGCAAGATTCATGGGACAAAAAATCGTCATATTTGCCGATGTCGATCCGGTTGCAGTTGCTCGTATGCTGACATTCAATTCATTTCTATCGGTCCAATTGTACTTGACTTGGACCATCAAATTGCCGGATTTTTCTTTTTTACTTGCCCCTCCCATGTAAGACATAATCTAATTTTCAAGGTCGTTTCCTTCTTTATTAATCAGTAATTTGCAACATGTCAAAATTTCTTTCAGCTCTCAATGGAAGTTTCTTCCGAAATACATTTACATTTATCTTGTAATATACTTGTTAAAAAATTCATTAAAAAACCAAGTGTATTTCATGGACATTTATTTCTGCTGATAATAGCATCGCTGACTATTATGAACAAAGTACTTGCTGAAAAAAATTCTCTGTAAGTATCATCAGCACTTTTTTCCCGTTTCTCACTAAGAGAAATTCACCGATTTTTCAATGAAACTCTTCACCAATTTTATAGTTTATTGAAACATTCTTCAATCTTACCACCTGTTGTCCCGAGATACACGACTCCCAATTAACAATGTCACAGTTGTCAAAGTCGGAAAATGCATTATTTTCGTCATTTACATAAGCGGGATGATCCGGAACAGTATTAACTATTCGTCCTATGTATCGATTTTTCAAATAGCCTGCTCGAAAATCATGGAACTAAGTTTGTGAAAAATAATGTAAATTTATTGAAAATTGTCAAGTACCGTCCAAATCATCAAATCCTAGCACGACGTCACCAAGAATACCGCGCTTATTAGGAATTCTTATAGATTGTATCCCAGCTCCGAAACTTATCAGTCGAATGGAAGCTGCGTTCTTATTTGTCATGATATACCTTGGTAGTAGAAGATAATTAAAATTATTTGTATACCCTATAAATCGGTTAGTCGGTTGCAAAAAAAGTAACGTTGCAAAATTGGTTTACGAAATCATAATTCAAGTTTCCAATTACGTAAGATATTTTGAATAATTAAAAATATAGAGCGTTCGGCGTTTCCGGCCTTTCTACCTGGTCTAACCTACACTTATAACAATAATGATAATATATAATTACCATTATTATTATTAATGTCTACATGCCTATTTACTGTCATTTCGTATTATTTGTTGAAATTATTCAAATGTTTCAATGACGCTAAAAACATCGAATCATATAGTTACCGCCTAACAATCGTGCAGTTTTTTTTATCCAATCCAGCTCCATATCTACGAGGTACAAACCCAAAGCCATCCTCTTGAATAATGATTTTATCACTCGGCATTTTCTTCCAATTTTTTATTCTACTTTCGTCACATTACTGTCGCTGACGTATCACAGTTATGTAAATTTACTAAAATTCATGATAAAAAAAGATTTCCAATGACATGGTAGAAAAGTGACTTGAAGCTGTCTGAAAATGATTACGATAAAGAAAAGAAAAAATGCGAAGATCGATTGCAATATCATTTGTTTTTAACATTTCAATGCAGCATTTTTGTGTTTATTTTCCAACCAGATAAAGAAAAACTATTTTGTATCGTTATTTTTATATGAAGTCTTCGATGTATCGCTTGCATCGGAATTACTCGCGACGTTTATTCTAGTCATTTTCGTGTTATGACATTTTACACAATTTCATCCAGTGATGAAAAGTTTGACAATTGAAGCACTCTTCTTCTTTGAAAACGACCATTCTCCAATTTTTCGAGTATTCATTCATGAACGTTTAAAAAAATAGGCCGTAGCGTCCGCTGTCCGCTTCGAAATAGTATTATTTCTTTTATCCGTATAAACATGCGTTGAATGCCAATTGTAAGAAAACAAACTCAAAAATAAATATCCAACTTGATCATTCAAAACAACAAAAAATGAGTCTGACCTAACGACAGAAACAAAAAACGCTTTGTTATAAAAGAGCGTGATAGTTTTGAAAAATTGGTCCGAAAAAAATCGACAATGGAAATAATTTTCGTAAAGTAGCCTATGCTCCTTCCTCGAGATGTAAACAATCTCCCTGCCAAATTTTGATACAATCCGTTTAGCGATTCAGCCGTGAAAAGGTAACAGACAGACAGCGGTATGTTTAAGTTCATAATACTAGAATGGATATACAGATATATTACAAAAATATACATTACAATATTTAACAATAAAACCACAATTGTAACAAAAAATGTAAATTACTATTATCACCATCACCGTCATTATCATTAATAATTAGTTTGTGCAAACTAGGGTACGTTCCCCTTAACGCCTACGGTGAGAACAGCGATCATGAATGACACAGTCCCTATCTTTTGAGTACGCAAACTTGTACTTACGCCGGCAACATTGATATGAGTTGGACGCACCCCTAAGGTGAGGCCAAACTTAATTTGTTCTCAGGTGTTTAACTACTGTTAGGCTCGTATATTCATAGTCTGATAATTCCAGATCGGGGATTTGCTCTAACGTGGATTTAGCATACGAATAAGACATTCTAATGCAATAAATACTGACTATGAATACAGACTCGCCCTCCGCTCATCAGATCCAAAGAGCATGCAAATATTCTTCAGGATGAGAATCAACTTAATCTCGAAAGTATTCGGATCAAAGACTTTTAACGTGAGTTTTAACTTTCGGTATTACCTCACTTCAATGGACAAGTATGAAAATTTGTAACTTTGTGTTTATTGGAAATGGGAAGCTGTATAATTTTAAACACAGCAAATTCAATGTTTCAATTTCTTTTATTTCTTTTATTGAAAACGCGCGAGAAAGGACCGTCTGTACCTTGCGTACGCCTGCAAGGGACTAAAAAAAACTGGTCACATTTGGCCCCAAAGAACATCGCCATGTATTCGTAGAGAATTCTCTCTCTTTCTCCGTGCTTTCTCCGTATGATTTGTTTTTTAACCCATTACTTGGATCGAGAATAATTCTTAGTGCATATTGCTTGAGAATCCAATCGTGTTTAAAAAAATGATTTCGTCTAGGAAAATTTCCGAATAATGATTTCGTTCGTACCCATAGTTGAAATAGCTACCTTTTATGCGATTCATAAATGGAAGTAATTTGAATAAGAAAAAGATAGTGTCGTAACGAGTTGCGTCAGATCTATTTACAGAACATAAAGGATTATTGAAGTGTCGGCCCCCTTTTTGCGGATAACGCTCGACTTTGTCGTGTTGTTGGCATTCAAAACGCGATAGCTTACTCCGAGGAGCCGGTTGATTCAAAAGAATCTCACCAACTGTGAGATTCCCTACTGTATATTTTCAATAGATATTGTCGCTGTGTTACAGATTTTTCTTGAAAATTGAAAACAGTCGAAGGATGAATAAAAAAATCACCGTCAAATACACCCAGGTATTTTTTCTACATTTTCGTATATGTATAATCGCTCATATGAACCTAAAAAAATCTACATAGATCTATAGAAAAATAAGTAATTACAGTATTTTTTCTACATCAAAATTTTATTACATATTTCTGGCGAGAAGTATAGCGATTTTTTGTGCCTGTCAATGCATTTATCAAACTTTTTTCCATCCGACGTATATAGTTGTTCGTCAATAACGACTTTGTGGATTCTGTGAGCGGTAAGACATTTGCTACGCTTAATCCCACCGACGAGAGTGTGATAGCCGAAGTGGCGGAAGGCGATAAAGTACGTACCGTTATAAACATATACGAATATTTCGAAATGTTGATAACATCGATATTTTTTAAGGAGAAATACAATTTAAATAAAACAAGGTCGACCGAGGAAAACTGCGCGAATTTTAACTACCATCACTAAAGTTCTTCATTCATTTTATAATTTTGTTCTTTGCAAGTCATCCGTTGTCTCGAAATTGCGTCAATTCACCGCTCATTTTGCATATGTGTCAGGAAAACTTTGTAAGAGTAAATGTCAATTTTGTAATATTGTGAAAGAGTAGGAAAGAGTACTTGAGTCAGAGACATTAATTTATTATTATTAGTAAATAAATAATAACATTAATCTGTTTAGAAGTGATCTGGAGTAACATCAATCGAAGAGCAACAATTTCAAGACCAGAGTTTTGAGATAAACGCGTTTAAACTTTCCACCACTGATATGCAGCTTTTAAAATTGAATACCGTTATAAAAAAATTTTTTTTATATACAAATTACTATCCAAGTTGATCTTTTTGTTCTTTTTGATTTTTTTGCAAAGTATAGTTTTTTGTCTTCTGTTATGCTCCTGCATATTTGAGAGCCAAGCAGCTTCGTTAATCCTCGCTGTTTTACCCAAAAATACCTCTTTTGCCACGATACGCTTGACGTTTGCTCATGATTAATTTCGTTGCATAAACAAAACTGAATTGTAATGAATATTATAAATTTCTCCGATAACGGCGTTAACTCATAACTACACCGTGCACAACGTAGCGCGTGCGTAAAAACGGGTGCTGGCTTCGACTGTTGGAACTATAATACTCTGTACGTAGTGTAGTTACTACTAGTTTAAGCTATACGACAGACACAGGAGCTCTCTATCGCCAGATATTTATTAAAAAACACAGCGAAAAATCTGAAGCCCGTGACATACACATGATGTCGTACATGACATATTCCTTTTTCCGTACAAAACGATTGGATCCATATTTTTGACAAGTCACAGCCCCGATTTAGGAAATAAAAAAATATTTTTTTGCAAAAAGTTTTGCAGTGGTATAAAGCCTTTATTATCAAAGTAATATTTCATTATATTACTTTTTCATATCACGTTCTTTGGAAGTTCCAGTTTCAATACCTGTTTAGCGAGCCAAAACGAGGCACTTTCCGACCGATTACAAGTTTCCTGTTTTTGCATTGAAACGGAGGTTTGCATTTGGTTTCTCGCTTCATTTATTTCATCTTTGCCAAAATCACAGTTGTTTGTGTGTGGCTCGGGACATTCATGCTGTTCTGACCATCGAGTAATCTGATTTTTTACCGCGCTATCGGTGTAAAATGAACTTGATTGATTCAATTTCGGACATTGAAGCTTTTAGTTACAATATAGGTGACGTGAAGAATGTTGTATGCTCCACGGGAAAAGATACGATTTCAGACATCGTGTGGGGCTGGACCTCGCTTCTGGCTCGGCCAGTCAATTTCGGACTTGTCTGTATAATCGTCTTGTTTTATCCCTACCCATCACTCGAAATTATTGACAACGTTTCATTGTAATCACTTCTTTCAATTGTACATTTCATTTTATTGGGGATGAGCTTTCATATTGTTCAATTCTTTCCCAGCCAAATTGTAAATAACGTTAATTAATTGAAAAACAAAAGAAAACGAAAATCAATATTATTGGACATATGTGTAGAAGATGGATAAAAGATGATGTTACATACGCAAACATGAATATATAAGAATAGAATTCAACAAAGTGTATTATACATGTGGACAAATTTTGGACAATAACAAACTGTGAAAAAGACATATTATTATCATGAGACAATTACATCGTCTTCGAGGGTACGACAGCGTGGGCCTGCGGGGGCGGACAGAATAAATAAAGGATTTATCTAAAAGGCATAATCGAATGATTAGAAGATAGGGTAGGCAAATAGAGAACGATAGGGAGTCGAATAGGCTCGGCGTTGACAGGAAGTCAGCTAAAAGCGCGTAAAAGCTCTTACGTTATTTTATAATTAATACGAAAAGTATTATAAGAAGAATGGAAAAATGCAATATAAAAAAAGGGGGAAATTGTCGATATACTTTTGCAATAAAGGATACTACTCTTTCTCCCTCAAGGCCGATGTTGATAAAGCAGTTGCCGCAGCTAAAGCAGCTTTCACAAGGGGTTCGGTGTGGCGAACATTGGATGCATCTGCTCGAGGAGTCCTACTACAGAAGGTATAAAAAAATGCACTTACTTCAATAAGAATTTTGAATTCTCTTTTTGATTCAACTGAAAAGTAGAAGCGTATGTTGATTTTATTCGATCACCGGTCGGTTGCAAAGAAAACATTTTTTCACAAAATGCTTTGATATATTTACGTATTCAGATGCGACCGAGATGCAATTATTCAATCTTTCTTATGAATACTTCTTAATATTAAACAGTTGGCAGATGCAATAGAACGCGATATCGAATACATCGCTAGTCTGGAAACGCTCGACAATGGAAAACCTTTGGCGGATGCTTTGCGCGACATTAAATTCGGTACTGATGTGATTCGTTACAATGCAGGATGGCCCGACAAGATACATGGACGTACGATACCTGCTTGTAAGTACACAACGTTATACCTTCTAAACAATTTGTAATGAAATTACGAGAAAAACAGATTAAGCATGATTTATTCCAGCGGTATTTGGGACACGGCGTTTTGAGAATTTTCTAAAAACTTGCCATTACAATAGCTACTAACAAACGTTAACTGGAGTACTACGAAGCGCACAGCACTCTAAACCCCCTCTGTGTGTTGTAGTTGACAGAAGAATTGCTTGTTGCTTTTGTGATTTTTAAAGCGAATGCTGAAAAAACGTAGTAGAGTCAAAAATATATAGAACCAATCTTGTGAAGCACTAAATTTGCTAGAAGAAAGTTCATGGCGACACCCTTCCAAGTACAATAATTGAGCCGTGTTTTTGTTAACAAAAAAATCATCGATTTTTTCGGTGCAATAATTTTTTCGGTTGAACAAACATTCCTTCGTAACAATCGATTATTTCACGATCGCTATACGCCTGTGCAAAAGTCAAGTAGGGGTTGACTGACATTCGCACTTCTCTTGCTCAATTCACGGATTGATCTTATTGCCAAGATGATCAACAGAAATCCACAGAATACGAAAACATCGACAAGAGTTGCCAAATATGTGAATTTGAAATTGATTTTTTTCTTCTCAAGATATTCTTTTGTTAAGGTTTATTGTGCAAGGTTAAAGTTTGTTACTCTATTACAGCAGGAGGTGATTTGGTCGTTACACGAAAGGAACCAGTTGGGGTTGTGGGTCAAATAATACCATGGAATTTCCCTGCTCTTATGGTGCTATTCAAGTGGGCACCAGCTCTCGCTGCCGGTTGTACGATCGTGATGAAACCCGCGGAACAAACCCCCTTGACTGCTCTTTATCTCGCTTCACTCAGCAAAGAGGTTGGTTTTCCTCCGGGTGTTATAAATGTCATCACTGGCTATGGACCAACAGCAGGTGCAGCGATTGCCGAACATCCTGACATTCGAACAATCGCATTCACCGGTTCAACCGAAGTAAGTTTGATCTTCGGCGACTTGATTAAATCCTTTGAACTTGATTTGCATTTGGTTTCGTAGGAAAATAACTGCGGACACAATAATGGACTGCCAGAATAATCGCAAGATGTAATAACCGTAAAATTTAATATTTCAAAGCATTAGCTAATCTTTCTTATAATTAGGTAGATTAGCGTGATTCGACAGTACTCACGCACATAATCTTATTGGAACATTTCGAAAACTGCACCACAACGTAACGTGGCAACAAAATGGCCATTCCCTCAAGGACGAAAAGCGCCACTTATTACATTTTTATCATTACTTTTTAGTGTAAACAAATAACCGTCAAGAACGAGGTGTTGTTTTCTTGTCTGTAAAATCAAAATTATCGAAAATAAAGAAGGATCGGAAATGCGAATAATCGATAATATAGTAGCATAACAAAGTTAAAAAGTAATATAGTGAAACATTCCAATTGGCGACAAATTCAAAACGTGCAAAATTAAAGGGATGTGGAAACAAACAAATGGTCAAAACTTCTGTTACTTTGTCAGTTAGTTCCCCTTAAATGGCAATATTTTTATTTCGTAGGTCGGACACACGATACTATCGGTTGCTGGCAAAACAAATTTGAAGAAAGTCACCCTGGAACTTGGTGGTAAAAGCCCCCTTGTCATATTCGATGATGCTGACGGTGGGTAAAATGTAAAATGTTAGATTTACGGTGGTAAAATGTAGTCGACGATGAACTTGCTTATGGAATAGGAATAATCTGACATGATTAAAATATGGATAAAAAAACAGTGGCTCTTGCTGCCCAATTGGCACATCGAGCGATCTATCTCAACGCCGGTCAAGTTTGTTTCGCCGCATCGCGGACGTTCGTGCAGTCCAAGATACACGATGAATTTGTCAAACACTCGAAAGAACTGATTAAAAACATTCGAGTTGGCGATCCTTTCGAGCCAAAAACTACTCAAGGACCTCAAGTTGATAAGGATACATTCGACAAAGTAATCGGTTTGATAGAATCCGGAAGAGCGGAAGGAGCTGTTTTGGAAGCCGGTGGTGAACGCGAGGGTGCAATCGGTTATTTCATTAAGGTAGTTTCAATCAGTATGTTCCATAATTCACTCGTCATTATCGATTCCGTCGGTCCGGTCTTCTGTTGATTTGCATTTTATTATATGTCTTTGTTTTATTTATCATTACCAAGCTCCGTCTGCAAACGTTTCTTCCACACCTGTCGTCTGTAAACCTGGGTCGTTCACGTCTTGGCGTTTTTCACCCTGCTGATACATTCAAAAAATTCTGAAAAAATTCACGCTCACTGTTGGAACATTCGATGTAACATATCAATCGCTAAATTATAGGAAAATAATTTTTCACATATATTTTTTGTTAAATACATGAAGCTGCTGCAGGTTTACAGACGGAGGGTCAATGAATATCATCCGCATCAAGTTGGATTAACTATCGGATAATTATTTTCTTATTCAAGCCAACGCTATTCACAAACGTGAAAGATAGCATGAGAATAGCGAAGGAAGAAATTTTTGGACCCGTACAATCGATCTTCAAGTTTGATACTTTTGAAGAAGTAATCGCTCGTGCCAATGACACTTCTTATGGACTCGCAGCAGCTGTCGTCACCAAAGACATAAATAAAGCGATGCAGTTCGCTGACAGCATCGAGTCTGGCATGGTTTGGTAATAACTCCTTGAGAGAAAATCCACTATAGAGCATAATGAAAATTGTGAATTTGCGTTTTTCGACGACCCGTGATTAGACGAATAATATTATCGGAATAATTCAAGTAGCTTTCATCGTAAATTCTTTTACAGCATTACTCCATCATAAAGAAAAAACGAAATAACTTTTGAAACATTTTTCAAAATGAACTTTTATGATATAACCAGAGATGCATACTGGCGATACTCTCGGGGGTGATCAGCGGTGTTTTCGCGCAGCAGCGCCTTAATTTGTTGTCCTGTTTGATTCGTTAAAAGTCAGTAACCGTTCATTCATTCGAGCAAAGACGAAAAAGAAAGCAAAGGGGATTTTGCCACGGAATTCAACTTCTTCATTAATTTTTTACTGGAAGGATAATAATAGATAATAATGAATGCCTTTGGAATAATCTCAGGGTCAATCATTATGGTTCATCCACACCACAAACGCCTTCCGGTGGATACAAGAATTCCGGTATTGGACGTGAAAAGTGAGTGTCTATGGGATAGCGAAGTTTTTGCAAAAATTCAAGCATTTTTTAATAATACGGCAAAATATTTCAGCGGCTACGAAGGAATAGAAAATTACCTGGAAACCAAGACTGTTTCCATCAAACTTGCTCAGGGGAATTAATCGTGATCCAAAAGCGAAACCTACATAAAATTTCTGTATCCTTAAATCATTGAAATAAATGTTTGCTTTCACTCGAGTGTTCTGTAATATAAATTCTTATAATATGGCCTTCGTGCTAAATTAATTGATAAGAAACAGCATGTTATATAGTGCATACGACACACTAACGGCGGATTATCAAATTGTTTCTCGAATTTACATTGTTTAATAATGCCAGACTCTTGGATAAAGAATTATCTCTGCCAAAGATGTGTGATAAGGTTACATAATACATGAAATATTCTCATCCAAGATTATCAAAGCCTCGTTTATTTTTTGCCAATCGTGTTCAATCTATTTTATCGACCGATCCACGAAAATTCCTTGACCGAAGGTCTTTTACATTCCCAGAGCGCTGGCAAAAGTGCTTTTATCAGCGAGTGAAAGAGAGGGAGAGAGAATCCGGCAATAGTATCACTAGCAATATGTCATTTTAGCCTCCACATATGTTTCGATAAACACCGGTATACCGTGTGATGCATTTTCCTTCATTATTATCATGATTATTAAATATTTCTTTATTATTATCGTTATTTGTATGTGAACTATATGCCATTCACGATCAGTGCGTCTGTGTGTGATATGTCACTTTTTATCAACGCTTGGCGAATAAGAAGAATTACCCCTTCCAGAGAGCACGTGATTTAAATCACATTCACGAGATATAAAACGGAGCCTGATCTGCAAAAAACTGCGCTGTCTGATCGAGTCAACAGGAGACTCAACTTCGTATAGTTTCATTCCGACGAGATAAAGCCATCTCTTTTTTTTTCCTTGCATAATGGCAGATCCGAATCCAGTCATCAAGTACACCCAGGTAATTTGCATAGTGCAAAAATATCTTTTCGTTATCAGGATTAATAAATAGCGCATATGCACTCGTTTTATTTTGCTTGAATATAACTCACTAAGTCGCAAACTCACTTTTTGAGTAATTGAGAACCAAGTATTGCAAAAAAGGCTAGTTGTGAAATAATGATTTATATAGACGTATTTTTGTTTCGTTGCTTTTCGAGAAACATTGCACGATTCAAAAAAAAGGTTTTTCGTAATTAAAAAAATAATAGTAATAATTATTAGTATTTTCATTGTTTCATAATTTATCAAACCCCTTGATACTCCGAATCGCCGATATATGAGGCGTGATATTAAAAAGTTCGTTGATTAAATCCCCATGAATATTATGAGATACAGGGCAAACTCGGTCGGTAGAAAGAAATCGCGTCAGAATTAAAAATAATAATTTTTCCTTTCACAGATATTTATAAACAACGAATTCGTCGATTCTGTGAGTGGTAAAAAATTCCAAACGATAAATCCAACGAACGAGAGCGTTATTGCCGAAATATCGGAAGGAGATAAGGTAGTCGCATCGTTATCGAAGTTATATTTATACTCATAAATATTTTCGTTTCTTTCTTTAATTCTTTTTTCCTCTCAGGCTGATATCGATAAGGCTGTGATTGCAGCTAAAAATGCATTCGCGAGAGGATCAGTCTGGCGCAATTTAGATGCATCTGCAAGAGGTCTCCTCGTAAACAAGGTATAAATCGCCATGTGCGACTGTCATATTAACTTTTTTTTTCTTTTTTAACTTCAACCTACAAGTATTATTAATTGTTCGAGGAAAATTGTTTACTGCATAACCAGTCAATACTCAAAATACAAATCAAGTTGTTCTTCATTCCACACTTCAACATTGTTTCATTTGGAGCTGATTGTCCACATTACATTGAAATTTTCTAGTCACAACAATTGGAGAGATATTGGTTTTATTGCCACAATGTTTAAATTTATATCCTTGGAAGTGAAAGTCTACCCTGACGTTATTTCTCGAGTGTATAAAACTATGAAATCCAACAACTGTACAGACGATGAACGTTGTAGAATTGTAGAGATTCGATTTGGCAAATTCGAGAATCTTGCACAGTAGGGACATTTTCAAATTTATACCAATTCAGGGATGATGTCGCTGTTAAAGTTGAAAAATAAACTTTCAGGCTTGTAGGGATAAACATTGTGGAAATAAGACCCTTTCGACATTGTGACGAAATATCTGAAAAATGCAACACACCCAAGGGGGCTATTTGTATCTTAAATTGAAAAAATCGACTAAATCGAATAAGATATTCGTATTCTTAATCGTAAAATGATATCGCAGAAATTAAAACAGCTGTGAAATTTACTCGTAAATCGCCTTTAATCATGTATATCTGATTAAAGTCATTTAAAAAAAACAGTTGGCCGATCTTATCGAACGTGATCAAGAGTATATAGCAAACATCGAAACACTCGACAATGGAAAAACTTTTGCCAACTCCCTCGGCGATGTCGTTGCGAGTGTCGGAACTCTTCGTTACTACGCTGGCTGGTGTGACAAAATACATGGCAGTACAATTCCGACTGGTAAATATTCAATACATTATTTCAAAATCTGCATTGTTCATCGTAGAAGCTTCTGGTGTATTTGCAAATAGTATAGATGGGATTATTCGTCGTTTTTTATGAATTGAACAACGCTGATCTCTCTCGTGAAACCAACAAGTCATCCGCTTTGCTGTACAATGTTTTTATTCAAAAGTGATCTAACAATTTTTACACGATTACGATCAAGAATAAATAATGACCGCGCGTATATGGAAAACGGCAGTAACAATGCTTTGCACTTATAGCAATGCTTCATCATACACATTGATATTTCATCAAAAACACTCCTTCATTTATTCATGAGTGATTTCAAAAGTTTTACATTCAATCAGTTGAACCGATTTATCAGAGAAATAGGAAGAGAAAAACATTTGTAAATTGAATAATCGTTCATGTCATCCGTATCTAGAGACGCGGTAGCGTCTAGACACCAAGTAATTAAGAAAAAAAACATTTTTTTATGACACCTGATGTCAGAGACCTCATACGGATATTGTACAGGAAAATGGGCTTTCAGCTGTCGAAGAAGAATTCAAATCTCGTATATTTCTGAAACCGTTCTTCTAATCGAAAATTTAATGACATTTTACCGATTCAATATCATTGTTTTCTTTCCATTGAGCCTAGTTAAAGCACGATTTGTTCAGACGATATGTGCAAACTCATAACTTTGAAGTGATTTTTCGTATATTAAATTTCAAAATGATATACATATCACATTCGTCACGAGTTCTTTTAACCCTTAGAAGCATACATTTTTTAAATGATCGTATAAGGGTGAAAATTCTTACTCAGGGGTTTTCGGGGTCGCTTATTACGAATCCGAAGTTAGATTTTCGAAATTCAAAATGGCGGATCCAATATGGCCGACGTGAAAACGAAATTTTTATTCAAAAATTTTCATCGATATTCTCGAAAAACTTTGGATATGTAAGCAGCGACCTCAAAAACCCCGAAATACAAATTTTCATCAATATTCTCGTAGAATTACGTTTGTGCGGAGGCCATATTAGATCCGCCATCTTGAATTTTGAAAATCTGACTTCGGATTCGTAATCAGCCACTCCAAAAACCCTGTATACCAAATTTCAAGTTCTTTCCTTTGATAGATTCTTCAATAATGAATTCTTTCTAGAAAAATGTCATTTTTTCAGTTTGTTTGTTTATAAATCCTATATTATGAACAATCATGCCAATTACACTGTATTGTTATGTTCTTTCATCCCTTTAGTAACTTAAAAGTGCAAAAAACCGTACCGGAATAAGTTTAAAAGTGAATAAATAAGGAAAGTTCAAGAAAATCTGCCTCCAAGGGTTAACACAGGCGACGCGAAGTTGGTAAATGATAAAAAAGTCAAAGCTTTTTGACCTTTTCCGATGTCTATTGAGAGAAATTATACCAGCAACATTTTTCAATAAAAATTCTGTGGACAGAAGTTGAAAAAAACACTCTACTGACAAGATTTTGTGACAAAAGTTCTATCGACATTGAGTTTTGAAGAAATTTGGTGGTTTTCTACAAAAACCAGTGAAATCCACATTGAAAACCTTGAAAAGTAATAAATGTACACCAAGTAATGAAAATAGTAGCTTTCTTTAAAAAGTATTTGTTTCAACCAGTGTGAAAAATAAAAATAGCATTCTCCAAACAAAACAGAAACCAAACTTTTGTCCAAAATGAATTTAATGTACTAAAATAAAATAAAAATGATTTCCTCTTGCATTTTATTGATAAAATTGGTCAGAGTATCGCTATTGCGGGTGGCCTTATTTCATAAGCGCATAAGCAATGCCCTAGACCGAAAAATAATAAATTATAATATATTTTGTATATTGAAAAATATCACATACAATATATAGAATAAAAATGAAAACATCGTAACGTCCTAATTCTGCCATTTTTACCTATTCTGTATCAATTTTATGCGCAATCTCAATGTATCCGTAAGTAGTTCCATGATATTTTATTTTCTATGGTAAAAACTGAAACATGTGTTGCCAATTTTGATTTCGCAGAACGCAAAGTCAAGATGCAGATCAATTTCACCGTTAAAATCCGTGTCAGTAATAAAAAATCCAAACTCGATTTTGTTTTTCATAAAAATTCGGTGACACAGCGCAAATTTGTTTTTATCATAATTACAGCATGGATTGCGCTTTCATTGCACCAAAATATCCGTGAATTTTGAGGATTTTGTGTACTTAATACAAAGTACTTTTGTTCAGATGGGGGAAATTTTTCGATGACGATAAAGGAACCCGTCGGTGTCGTTGGACAAATAATACCGTGGAATTATCCATTGATGATGTTGGCATGGAAATGGGGACCTGCACTTGCAGCCGGGTGTACCATAGTTCTAAAACCAGCAGAGCAAACCCCATTGACAGCACTATATGCAGCCTCGTTGGCGAAAGAGGCGGGTTTTCCACCAGGTGTCGTAAACGTTGTTCCAGGGTATGGGCCCACTGCTGGTGCCGCTCTCGCGGAACATCCGGATGTTCGTAAAATTGCTTTCACCGGATCGACCGAGGTATGCTTTTCAACGTTGTTTTCATTCTCTTGATTAAAGTGGTACACCACCGCGGACCGGTTTGAGACACAAAGTTTTATAATTCTGTAGAAATGTTATATATCCACGATATTCTGCAAATACCGGCAAAATAAAAACTGTGTTAATTAACCATTCCACCATCGGGATATATACATCGATGATTGACATTTGAATATTTAATACGTCTCGCATCCGCAAGCGCTGTACGTAATCACAGATCTGTGGATTAAAAAAAATGGTAGACACAATGATTTAAAAATTTGTCATTGTTTGTCAGTATTAATTTTCTGGAAGGGAGATGTGGATACCAAAAACTAAAAAATGTTTAAAAAAAGACGGAGCGTGTATTCGACTGTGCTATTGCTGAGTATTTGCAGACTCGAAAGGCTGAAAAAACTTGGACTAATTTTTAAACGAGACTGTTGAGGTTGAAATCTAATATCGTCGAAAAATAAGTGAGAGTATTGTAACAAAAACTTTTCCAATTTCAGATTGGTCATAAAATCATGGAAGCTTCCGCAAAGAGTAATTTAAAACGGGTTACTCTGGAGCTCGGTGGTAAAAGCCCACTTGTCGTCTTCGAAGATGCTGACGGTAAAATGATATTGATTTTTTTCTTATTAAATACAAAATCCTCTCGAATATTGAACAATGTATACATTCATGAACATCATTTCATTTCTCTCGCTATATCGGAACAACGAACATTTCAAATTGATTACACGATTAAAAAGCTTTCTTCCGTTGAAAAGCAAGAAATTCATGATACAAAACTCTTTCCGACAATCGATACGTTTCATTACTCGTTAATTGCCGAATAAATTCACGATTTTGACATTTTTTTCAAATTTACTTTCAACGTTAAGTATCCGGAGCTGCTAGCATCGCTCACGATGCTCTTTTCGGTAATCACGGTCAGAGTTGTTGCGCTGGATCTCGCACATTCGTGAGTTCCAAGATTTACGATGAGTTTGTGAAAGAAGCTAAGAAATTGGCAAAGGCGAAGAAAGTCGGCGATCCGTACGATCCAGAAACTGAGCAAGGACCTCAGATCGATAAAGAAATGTTCGACAAGGTTATCGATCTGATAGAATCCGGGAAAGTAGAGGGCGCCACCGTTGAGACCGGCGGTGCCCGACAGGGTTCCGAAGGATTTTTCGTAAAGGTAATTATTCGCGTGAAAGTCACAAGTACACGTGTACAGCGTGGTCACTTTTAGAATCTAACCATTTATTAATGTTCATAATAATTATATTCCTAATCCACTCTTCATTCATATGTTCCCTCCGCCATTTTAATGCAAATATTATCGCAACAGTGACAATAATATTTGAATGTCTGTGAATTAAAGCCTACGGTATTTTCCAACGTAACCGACGATATGAGAATTGCCAAAGAGGAAATATTCGGTCCTGTTCAGTCCATCCTAAAATTCGACTCCATGGAGGAAATAATCGAGAGAGCAAACAACACTTTCTACGGTTTAGCTGCGGCAGTCATCACTAATGACATCAATAAAGCTTTGATTTTCGCAAAATCGGTTGACGCTGGAAGCGTCTGGTAATATTAGGCTCTTTTTTCACTTTAGTGCAATGAATATTTCTCGATAATTCAAAACCGCAGCATGACAAAAGTGAATGATTTCAGGGTTAACTGCTATGACGCAATTACTCCCCAAACTCCTTTTGGAGGTTTCAAGAAATCTGGTATTGGCCGAGAATTGTGAGTATGAATTTAGGGCATGAAGATTCATTTTTTAATATATGGATTATAAATTTTCGAAAATTTCCAAAGAAAATTCAAAAATCACTAAAAAATTGTGAAACACACTATCGCTCAAAAGTTTGGATGCACCAGTCGATATTTCTTCAGTTTGCTGTTTTTAAATATTTATTCAATTTTTTTTCAACCCGGTACGCGCTCTGGTACGCCGCCGTTTTGAGGCCTTTTTTCGACCATCGCGAATCAGGCGCATACATTAAGGAATTGTTTTTTTTTTACTATGAAAAACTTGAAATGGAATACAGAAGCTCCATCTTCATCTTTTAAAACATTTTTTGCGATTTTTTTTCGTCGAGGTATTTTATTTTTGGCCAAAAATGATAATTTTGAAGAATTCAAAATAACTCAAGAACGATGGGGTTTAAGCGAAAATGTCAGAAATGCAAGAATTTTCCTTTCAAATTATTTTTTGAGTATTTTTGGTCGAAACCCTCGGGAGTGAACTTTTTTTCCGGTCAATGAAATGTTTTAATTCACTCACCTCATCGAGACAAGTTTTTCGTCGAAAAAAACCCTTTGAAAAACCCCAAATGAAGTTATTTAATACGAATAGAACATAAGTTCTCTCAGTTGTTAGCGAATTTTTGTTTTCTAACAATTCGGATCGATATTTTCATCATCAGAAACTTTGTATGAGCTTTCGAATGACTGATTCGTTTGCGATTCTTATATCACCGATAAGTGCCTAAAATAAACACCTAAAATAAACCGATAAACAATCTATTACGATTTTGTTCGGTTGATATCCGAGACAAATCGGCCTTAACAGCTCTGGTTAAACAAAATTCCAATCACAAATTTCATTTTCAGGGGCGAGGAGGGCTTGGAAAGTTATCTCGAGACGAAGACCATTTCTGTCAAATTCCCACAGGTCAAGTAGAGCGTTATGGAAAGAAAGACCCGTACGAGTATATCATTTAAAAAACCTGCAGTTTGCTTTGATTAAATGTATATGTGTACACACGTATGAACATGATGCATAAAATATGATATAAAGGTTCAACAAACGTCACGTGACACAAATAACAAATGTATTTTCATAAATAAAACAAATTTTGCGCATAATTCTACCGAGTTAATCATGACAGTGAAGAAGTTACTTGAAAAACAGTGATTCAAAAACAAAAAATGAAAGGAGCTCGACAAATGAATTGGGCAACTCCGATCGATTCGAACTTTCTGCGCATGCGCGTGAGATCACTCGTTGATGGCGGCTTATTTAAATACGGGTAAAATTCGATGGACGGTTTACTCGTCGTTACGAGACTCGGCGATAGTAGCCTGTGAGGATATGATATCTCGGCTGAGATAATACGAAGAGACAAGATAGAGAAAGGAGACAAGCTTCTTATATGAGTCAAGGCTCTTAAACTCTTTGACGCGCACTTGTAGCTTCACCGTAAAAGGCATCGAAAACCTGGCAAGTTTTATCTTACACGCCGACGATCTTGCACACGGTCACTTTGACATTTTGCGTTCGATCAGGATATGTCGAGAATGTCACAAAGCCTTATAAGGCTCATCGTCATTTCAACGAAAAAAAAAACGATTTTATCATTCTTTTATCATTCCCTCATTACGCTTGATTTTTTGTTTTTTCCGTTCTGTACTCTATCCCGAAGTATAAGAACCTATACTTCGAAGTATAAGACCTATATTATTAAAAAATAATTATACATGATCATTATCGAAAACAAAATTCGTACGGAATGGTTCGCTCTCTGTAATTATCGCAAATTATCGGTAAACTGCAGCTTGTAATTAAGGTTAGTTTTTGAACTATAAAGTAAACACATGAGCACTTGACGGTATTATGGTCTCGATCGAGTGTACCATGGAATTCTTACGGGGAGCAAGGCTGTAGAAAAATCTTGACTAACCGACACCGAGCAAACCCATTGCCCATTGACCATGACACGCATCGATTCAAGGAGATCCAGAGAGCAGTCATCTCATGCGTTATGTAGCGAATTCTATGCTTGACCCCGAATACCAAAATTGTTTTTGATACCCCATATGATACAGATGGCGCGGTGCTTTCTCATTACTTTTCGGAGCAATGATGCAAATCCATACGTAAGTGTGTCGAGAGTATTCTCGATTGATGTTACATCTTGACGACCTTGACGACCTTCCGCAACCACAGCGACATACGTGTATACACGAGCACACACTCGAAGGTACTTTCTCTCACGATACTTTTCATTTCTTTATAACTTCACGGCGATGGAGACATTCGCCCGAGTTTTGTAAAAACGACCCATGCTTCCATGTATATTTGCTGACCATATGTTGGTCGTATGACGACGATGAGATCGTAAGGACGAACGTTGATAAAAAATTTAAAAAAAGAACATGAAAACTACTTTGATCTTAATCGGTACGAACGAACAGCGACGCGTCCATCACGTATCTAAATAACGATCCTTAGAAGGTCCAGCGTAATCAAGAGCATAACGTGGTTAAAAATAACTTTGGATCTTTCGAGAAGAACGATGAGAGCGAGAGAGAGAGAGAGAGAGAGAGAGAGAGGTATATAGAGTGCACTGTTCTATACATTCATCTATGGAGGATTGAGCATTGAGGGTTTTTTTTACGGTGATTTCAACGCGTGGTGACTATCTGACGAGATCGACACGTGAATGATGAATCACAGGACATTATTAGACATTAATACCTAACGTTACTATTTTTTTCATTGAACAAGGATCCGATTACTATTCGAAATATACCGTTTCGATTCTTCTTTTTATTTTTTGCTTGAAGAACGAACGAACGAGCGGGCGCGATGGCTGATACGCTATTTTGAGCGACGAAAATATACAGATGATACCGAAGACCCGTTTCCATGAGATATTTCCAGCGACCGCGTTACGCGGCCTAATTTTCTTTCTCGAAATCAACAAATTTTTTAAATCAAACATTTCCGTACTCCCAAGCGTCCTGTATACATGTACGTATTATTTACGAATCTTGGTAGCAAAAAACGCTTGTTTTGATGAAGGCTAAAAATATTTTGTAGATTACACGTCGTGACTTTGAGCTTTGAGAATTTGTTCTCTATTCAAGAATTTCACAACTGTCCAGTAGCGCAAAAGTTTTTTCACTGCTGAAGATTTTTGGAAAAATTTTGTCAAATTGAGCGCTCCCATTTCGCATCTGTCTACGTGAAATTCCACACAGGGACCCGCACTTTTCGTCTTATAGTTTTATTTCGGTTATTCAAATCTAAAGATATTCCCCGCGTTTAGTATCCGTAAGTCGATCACTCCTTTCTCTCTCTCTCTCTCTCTCTCTCTCTCTCTCTCTCTCTCCCTCTCTCTCTCTCTCTCTGTCTCTCTCTCTTTCTTTCGTATACGTTCGCAGGTATGTACAAAAACCTGTGGCAGAAGAAAACGAAGAAGACAACAATAAGAAGACGAAGACGAGGACGAAGAAACGGCAAGACGGTGGTAGGGATGAGAAATCACATTGGCGGCGAGCCGGTGTTGGTTTTCCTCTCGAAAAGTAACGCTCGTATTCCTCGTGCGCAACGGAGGAAAGGGAGATCGTCGGCAAAGCTTCCCGGACACTGCCAGTCGTGACTCAACGTGCAACTTAAGCGCACCATCCAACAGACGGAACAAGAATTTCCAAGTTATCAGTGAGTACACGACACACTTTTCCCTCATATATTTGACAAAAAAAAAACCACCGATTGAAATAATAACAGAGTGAATAATGCTAAAAAAAATGTATGAAACCCACTTTGTTTACTTATCTATCGTTGCTCGAGATGCCTCGGTAAATATCGCTCCAGCTTCGAGAATTATCGGTAAAGAAAAAACATTGTTAGTTCGATGTACGGTCAACAACGTTGTATCGAACGAACGATTTGCACGACACTGCCATCTTTTCCTTATCGCGCCGCTCCGATTTTCTTGGTAACGCGATAAAACTACTCATTGCGCTCCTTGGTACGATTCCGTGAAATGAAATTTGATATCACAAAGAACTACTTGACTTTGTTCGGTCGATCTAACAGCGTTAATTGCTATTATTATTATTATTATTTCTTAAATAATCAAGGGCCTGTATTTTGTGGAATGGAAAATTTTTCAGAGTCTTGAACGATTTACGCCAATGAATAAATCGATCGGTTATCAAAGTTGGTATCAAAGACACATTTCCGAAGGAATTTTCACGGAACAACTTAACAACTGCTCGTATAAACAAAGCTTAATTTTCCGATATTTCGAGCATCGTATCGTCCGCGGGCTTCATCAATGGCCTTCGATCGTTGAAGGAAAAAAACCAAGTATTTTCGAAAACTTTAGCGTACCATATAGGAGGGGAAACAGGAATTTTTCAAAGGACGGAAAACTTGAATCGCGATGCAACATCCGGTGAAAAAAAAGGTCGATAATTAGGAATAATCGTGAATTTCACCGTGTTCGGATTCATTGAGAGTTTTTTTTTGGCGATCGTGAACGCGTATCGTGGATTTCCGTAAATTCCGTAAATTCTTCGTGTTTTGAATCGTAACGCCACTTCGGTGATAAAAAGAATTGTTTTTTTATGATGCAGAGAGAACGTCAATATTGGGACGAAAATAAATGGCGAATTCGTGCTCCGAGAACTAAAATATATCCGCTGAAAAGCTAAATTGTAATTCGAAATAAAATGAGCTTTCTTCAAATATATAACTTTATATTCTTACTTGACGTAATTTTAATTTCCGACTGGGTAGGACGGTTTTCGGTTGAATGAATTTTTTAGCAACTCTCGGAGCTTAAAATTCCTGCTTGATTCACGGACGTATCACGTCTCGATCTTTTACCGATTTTTTAAGTTGAACCATCAATTTATGGAAATCTTCCAATGTCCCATGTATTTTCTCGGCTGAATTTGAATATGATGTCTGAATAAATGATATGGACAACGTACTTAACGAGCTCGGAAAAGTGGAAATCGTCTTAGGATCGTTGAAAATTTTCAAATTCCAACGCGGCTTAAAACATTGCAGATAAAAAAACACGTCTTTTCTTGCCTTACTTTTCGAGAATCGACTTGATTTATTGTCGAGATTTTTTTCGTCACCGGTTCGAAAAATTCTATCCAAATATGTAATTTACCGAGCGGATATTTTTCAATTTTTTTTTTTTTCAAATATGTAATTTACCGTATAACGGATCGTGTCTTTGTTGAACGAAAGTTGACAAAAAAAATGTTGATCGGTTATCATTTCGTCGAGAAAGTTTGCAGCAGGTGCAAAATATTCCAAGATACATTATTTTCTCTCAAATACGGGCTCCCGTGAGCAAGACGGAGGAAATTTTTAAAGATTAATCAGAAAATGTTGCAATGAACATTTTCATTCGGAAGTATTTTGTCGGGGGTAACGAGACACCACTGAGCTCCGATCTGCTTTGCAAGAATGTCGCCGACGACGATGCTGGGGACTATGCGTAACCCGAAAAGGTCCGATGGTGGAGAACTCGAGCGCCTTTTCTCTCTCTCTCTCTCTCTCTCCCTTTCTCTCTTTCACTCCGCCAAAGTAAAAATAACTCACCCTAGCGACTCGGGCGTCGTCATATCGTCGACTCTGCAGCGGCTTAAAATTCGTGGCTTGCGTCATCAGGTCGCGTGTGTAAAAAATATTGAATTTTTTTATAGAACAACAAAAAAAAACGTTCCTTCAGCCTCACAGGGCGATAGAAATTTTGAAAGATTTATCGAAGAAGCAATGACGATCATTTGGGAAAATGGATTCCCAGCACGCGCTCTATACAGATTAGCGATTCAAGTACGAACAGAAGGATGTCCTCTTGTGAGATCGTCACGGAAAATAATGCGCTACTCGGATTTCAGGAGTTTTAAAAGATCGGGTGGCGCGTTTTGACGGAAAAAATCTCGCTGCATTTCCGCGGAATAAAAATGTCTCGAAGATCATTTTCATGATTCCGAGCAAAAAATTAACACGTTAGATAGCGCAAATACGATTCGCAAAGTTAGACGTCCTGAAAACTGGCGGTAATAATGGGAATTTTTTTCGCAAATCAATGATAATATCATTACGATTTTAATGTTTATACATCATGTTTAAAAATCTTTTTCGTCAATACAGCGTTATTGGCGGTAATTAACTCGGAATAATAAATGTAAGGATAAATTTCATTTTAAAATTATTTGAAAAAAATCTCTTTATTCAGTAAAAATATTAAAAATTAATTTTTGTTAGCCGATTTCCATGTCCCTTTGAAAATTCTTGAATCACCGAGTCTGCAGGCTCTCGTCTCAAAGTCATACTTTTGCATATTTTTTTGACCTGCTCTCGTTTGTTTGATAAGTTATTAACTCAACGGCAATTCGTGTGACTTATTCATCGGGCCTAAAGCGGGCAATCAACGTTTTTTTGAATTATTATCGAAGGACAAGCAAAATTTTCGTCAATATGTATCAGGGCGTCGCCCGGGGGTCTTGGTCTTTTATACCATCTTTCCTCAGCCAAGACCTTCCTCTAAAAATAGGGTGGAATGCCTGGCAGGTCGCTAATTATACATCGATGTAAGAGAGCGTGAACGTGCCTTCGTCAACGTGGGCATCTTCGATGGTGGTGCTACCATGTAAATGGCCGAAAAAAAAACAGTATTTAACTCAAATTTGAGCATCTTTCGTCAATTGCTGGATAATTAACATATTCAATCTCCATTAATGTTGTTCTTGGAACAAAATACATGCCCGCATCCAACAATTTCGCTCATATTATTATTAATTCATGTTTTTTGTTTTGTTGAATGTTATAGACTTTTTTCTTCGTGAGCAAGCAGAAAGCAACGAATCACAATGGACGCGATCAAGAAGAAAATGCAAGGAATGAAGCTGGAGAAGGACAACGCCATGGATCGCGCTCTCCTCTGCGAGCAGCAAGCTCGCGATGCCAATGCTCGCGCTGAAAAGGTCACTATCGAATGAAATTTCTCACTCACGAGTATCATCGTATCGGAACCAATGTTCTTGGCTTCGATGATGAAAAAAACCTTGAATTATCATCGATAACGAATGTATGTTGACAGGCCGAGGAGGAAGCTCGATCTTTGCAAAAAAAAATCCAGACCATCGAGAACGATCTCGATCAGACGCAGGAAGCTCTTATGCAGGTTAATACCAAGCTCGAGGAGAAGGATAAGGCTCTTCAAAATGTAAGTCATTTCTGCTATTCGAAACATTCTCTTATTTCCAAGTTTATTTTTCTTCAAAAAAAACAAAATTGCGACTAAATCGAGCAAATTTCGAAATTGTTCGTATTGATCATCATCAATGCGGAATTGATACTTGAACGTCATACTGAAAATATTTGAATAATTTTGCCCGGGTCAAATTTGTTGACAAAATATCTGGCAGAATTGGTCGTTCTCTTTGCAAGATATTTTATTCAAGGTGGATAAACACTTTGATACAAGCGATTGAAATATCTCCATCGTGCGTATTTTCTTTTCGGAATTATTGTTTTCTTATCATACGCGAATATCGTAAATGAAATATACACGAGAGATACATGTTATGGATTTTTGTTGGACGAGTCTGTTGGGAAGTATTCGTTGTTCCTGTTAGCGTATAACGCGATTGGGAATATATAGCTAATGCATTTTTTAATTCAATAATTACCGTGACTTTGGTACAATCGTTTTTGATATAATAATTTAAGTGAATGTCATTCACAAGGTCACACTCGAAATTGAGAAATTTCCACTTGAATTTGATCAGTGTTGGATCAGCAGAATTTTTCCATCGATTTCTAAATGGGTATGTTTTTTAGCAGCTGTCTATTTGTCGTTGTGAAAGTTGATGAAATTCGCAAACTAACGGAAAATTTCCTAGCGACCCTGTAAATTCATTTTATTTCAAGTCCCTGTACTTTACATGCAAAGTTGAAGAGAATGCTCGCCCTCTTAGCATTCTAATAGAAAACAACGACCCGTACTCAATAACCATAACGTACTTATTGTAAGGTTTCAAAACGATGCGAAATAACCGCGATATTCCGAAGCGAACGGAAGCGCGACATAAAAACCACGCAACGCAAATAAAAAATTATTCTCGAATGTTTTGGATCTTGAGTGATGAAAAAGCTTGGTAAAGGTATTTCGGTTTACGTTACTCGAATCATATTACAAAATACAAATTGAAAAAGAAATGAGACAATCAGGACGACCTTCTGACGCAACAAAAATGCCCATTTTGTCGAACAAACACGAAACAAAAAATCGATGAAACTGTGCTCTTGACTCGGGTGAGTCACAAAATGATCGAGCTTGTGCAAGGTTTCAGATAAACACGCATTGTGAAAAGTCGAAATGCCCGATATTATAATCGCCATTACCCTCAAATACACGGTGAACGTAAAGAATTCACGCTTTTGTCGAATTCGAGATAATTCGAGTGCTCGGAGCGCATAAGAAAGCGATCGCTAGAAATTACACCCAAATTACGGTAGAAATGTATGATTCAATAACGTCAATCAGGTTGCAAATGTAGTTTATATTCAAACCGACAGAGGGTCAGAGCAAAAAAGTCTTCGAGACTGGATGAACTTTCGAAACATTAAAATTTCGACAATCGTTAATAATCTGAAAAGCAAACGCAGAATCCGCTTTCTCAGCAGTGTAAAATACGCAATATTCGAACGAGATACCCCCGCTTCGGAATTCTCATCGATGGAACAAGTCAAAAAAACCATATACGGTCACATGACGTTCCGCCGAAAAGAAAGTATTTGTTGGAATAAGGAGTCATCAGTCGGCGTGAATGTCATTAAAGTTCGCGTGCTTTTAACCGTGTAATTTCCTCGAATCGGTCGTTCATGACCGACACGCGTGTTCGCACGTTGGCCAAGAATAAAATCAAGGATTTCGCGAAATAATTAAAGACGATAAATATTTGAATTACGGGAGAGCTATGAGGCGATATGCCGGTTGAAGCACGTCGTCGTTTCTCGGCCAGCGTGCGAATGTGAATAACGGAGACGAGCCCGATACAGAATACTTTAGTTCGAAGAGCCGTCGCCGTCGACTCGGGCGCTACCAGGCGATTGCATCGTCGGAGCCGAGCAGCGCAGAGCGTCGGAATCGGGCGATTGCGCACCACGCGACGTTTAGAGTGGGGATGAAAGAAATACAAAAGTATACTCCGCTGTCGAGTCTTTTCACGCGTGCGACTGAGAGCTGCCAGCCCAGCAGGAGCTCGCAAGAGCGTACATGAGTATATATATATATATATATATACATATATGCGTGGGTTAACACGGATATACTCGTCGTATATTTTCGAAGCGATCGAGAGAGAGAGAGAGAGAGAGAGAGAGAAGAAGCGATCGCGAAACGGGTTGGTATTGGTATAACGCGGCGTGTTTCGTCGTGGAGCAAAGAAACGTGTGCAATCCAGCCTCAGTGACAGACAAAATGGCGGTGTGTCTGGTGCAGTGGTAGCAGTGCTGGGGCAGTAGAGCACTAGTAGGTGCTCCCCTCATGTTCGAAGATTGGTAGGGATATAGAGTAAGTCGAAGGGATATGCAATTCGTGGAAAATAAATACGACAATGGATCATTCATTGATGTCGTCGAGTATAACCGCGACGAGACGACGCGGTCATCAGCATCATCCGCGACACGCTACACGTCGACGTCTCGATGCATCCAGCAGAGGACCCGCGCAGTGTGGCCCTGCTGGAAAATTAACAATATCAAACCCGTTGTACAACATTGAAAAAAACGATGCTACACCGGTGGGACAATTGATTGCAAATCCGAGAGAAATCGAAACGTCGTTGGCTGTCCCCGGGAGAACGGATGAAAACATTAGCACGAGCGGCGACTATCAACAGAACGGAGGAATGACGAATAGCAATAACACTGTTGATACGCGTAAAAACTTACTGGATAATGTAAATACGAAAGTAACCTCGTGTACGGTCGATACATTGTCGGAGTCAAAGAGGACCGAGGATGTTATTACGAATGATGATATTACAAAGCAAAACGTTCGAGTATACGATGACACTGATATGACGGATCGTACGAAAGGCGTTCAGCCAATAAGGCCCGCGCAGTGTGGCCTCGTCATCACCGATGACAGTCGTACCCCCGATGTGACAATGACTCGTCTCGATATCGAGACGATCGATAAGAATGACAAAAAGACGAAGAAATTTGAGGAGAAAGACTGTAATAATACATCGGTCGATACATCGAGAAAAGCAATTAAAAATGATAATATTTCTTCACCGCGAAAATTATCAGCTGTTGATCATCAGAGAAACGTCACGAGAGAAGCGGCGACGAAAACGTTAACGAGGTCAACGGAAAAGCGCGGCGGTAGTAACGGTAGCAGTCCCGAGCCCGAGCACGCGGTCGCGAGGGCAAGGGGCGACGGAAATTCCGACGACGAGACACCGAACGTCGAGGAAGATCCGGAACTCGCTGAATTAGCTAAATTACGATGTCCCAGCGAGAGAACCGAAGTACAAGCCGAAAGGGAAGCAAAGAGACGTAAAAGATGCTCCGATTATCCCGGACTCGCGTTTGGCAGTTCGATATTTTCGAGCGATACCATGATGAAATTCAGTCTTATAAGGAACGAGCTTAAGAATATTATGGGAAATCAGCTGAAGCGGGTCAGTATCTCGTTCGCGTTTCTTCATACATCAATAGACGGTTAGAGAGAGAGGGAGAGAGAAAGATTGCTTCATACGAATGAAAGTACATTGCATTGGAATAACACGAAGGTAGCACGTGGCTCGTTATGACCTTGAGAAATTACCCGCAAGGTTGAAAGGCCTATGGTGAAGCTTTGTACTTCCGAATTCGCTTTCTGATCCTAAAAACGGTGTTTCCACGATGTTGCGAATTACGATTAGTTAGGTGTACCGCAGGCTTCGATTAACACAATAGCCAAACAATATTTTTATTTTCTTTCAAAGTAGTCCGGTGGCAAACTTAAAACTGCGAAATGACGAAATTTTCGAAATTAATTCATGGAATCTCCCCAGTCTCCTTTTTTTCTGGCAAACAAGTTTCGTGTACTTTTTGCAATTTCCAAATACCGATGGCACTTTCACTATCGATTTTACAATTGTTGCACTGATTTAACGAGGTCGAAGCTCCCATGTGCTTGAAGATCGCTGGATATACCTGCGTCTAGTCGGTGGAAATTCCGCTACTTTCTTCCATTCCTATTCAATTTTTCAATCATTTCTTTTTGCATTACTAAATCAAACCAACGCTTTGAGCAATTCGGTGAGTTCTTATTCTTTTGTTGCTTTAACCGAAAATACAAATGAATGATTATAGGCAATTCGAAATTTAACGATATTGCAGTTAATTCCCATGTGACAAAGTATGGTTTTGAAGTGTCCACCCTTGGAATCCAGAGAAATGTACGAAAAACTTCTTTTGATATTGTCAACATTCTACGATTCACCAAATATTTTCGATCAATTTTTCGAAATTATGGCACTCGTGAAAAGAAGAATGGGAACACGATAAAAACTCTGGAAATTTCAATGAGAAAGGTCGAAAGAATTCAGATTTTCGTTGAAGTCAAACGATGCAAACTTCAAGGTCATGACAAAATTAGTCTTCTGCGTTTCGAAAGAAAATACAGATTTTCACCATCTGTAATTTTCGTATAATCTTTCACGTTTGCCTATCGATTCTCAACCCAGCACTATAAATCGCCTCTAGAAAGTTCGGGTTTTCCGACTGGTGCGAAAGAAAGAAAACAGGCTTTCAAACGATGTGGCTCAATATTTTGGATCAAGGAAGTTCTCTCGATCTCTGTTCTAATTTCGAATCTTCGAAGGGGTATTCTCGTTTGCCATCGGTATTTTTAACGAGTTGCTAAGCGCTGTAACAGCATGGGAGTGCAAAAAATAAATGTTGACGGCAATGGACGTTGAACGAAAACCTCGAAAAAATCGTACCGTACGTTGCGAAAACAAACATTTTCCAAATGGTATCGATCGGTGATCATCGATCGTAGAAAAGCTCGTAGAAAACTTTTGAATCTTCAGTTTTACGAACTTTTAACTGAGCCTGCATGTTCACGCCAGAGCTTCTTACGAAAGTCATCCGGGCAAGGTCGCAGAGTCAAGCTGTTTAGCGATATCAGTATTATCACAAACTTCAGCAGACAAATACGCAACGTATAATCATTAGAATTCATTTGCGCTGTTGTAACCAAATAATTCCAAAGACTTTGAACTTGACACGCAGCGCTACGAGGTTGCTCGGTTAAACTCGGAACCAACGCCCGAGATATGCATTGTATATGTATATAGGAAATTCGATGAGAGTTGGGTGGAAAATGAAAAAACCAAACGTCCCAGATTAGCTGGCGCTCGTTGTACCTATTTTTTACGTTACATCGAACGTCATATGTTTAATTATTAACATCATTTTGCCGCTCTTTGCATACATTTTTGTTATTCCACAATTCAATCAGCGATAACCTCTCCGCCATACCCAAGCTTCGACTGTCAGACTCGAAATGTTTCTAAAAATAATACGCGAAACGACGAAACTACGCACGATTCGGTGACTCAAACTCAAATACCCGAGAGGGAATTGCGTAAGTTGCTGTCGTTGGTGAAAACGATGTAAAATTAAGCGGGAGAGGGAAAGAAGGAGAGACGATGGCTTTCGTTTCTCCCCACTACACGGATCGCGCGGCAATGCCGTTGCCGTTACAATTTGAAACGAGTGCAATCGCCCACGTTCGTCGGTCCAACATCGAGAATTTAGAACGAATTCTTTTTCTCTTTCCGTCTCTTTTCACTCCCTGAAACTGGTTCGATGCGGGCAACAATATACTCTCGGAAATGGTGGTCTTCAAAAAAAAAGGGTCGCATGAATCCTTTCATTCTGAAATTGTTATTAAATAAAACCAAAATAGAATGCGAATTTCAAGAATGTCAATACCTGGGGTTAGCATAAAAATGTGGAGAAAAATCTGCAGAAAAGACCACGCACATTGATTGTACGTAATAACAAAATTAAAAAGCTTCCGATCGATTGTTCGATGATTAAAATGCGGAAAACATTTGGAGAAGTTTTTTCACTTTCGTATCGAATAATCCATTGGACAAATGTTACTGGGCAACATTTCAACACGATAACAAATTCTGAAGACATTCATGCGCGTGAAAAATAATTTCTCTACAGTTCTTCCCATTTTTGCTTGTTTTTCAGAATTTTTTAATAGCTTCTTCAAATTGTTATCGGAAATACATATACTTGACACTTTTCACACAACTATACTATTACATTTGTGGTATAACATCTATTGGTATAATATTTTTTCCAACAAAATCAATAGTTGAAGAAATGTGACACGAGGACCTTTATGACTTTTCGGCTGGGGGGAGGGGGAGGAATACACCAAATCTTTTGAGAGTTTTCATTTCGTGCCGGCAAAGCCCGTTTTTCTCTTATTGAGAAATTTGCGAGATCAGCCTGATGCGAGAACTATCAACTATTTTGGACTATTAACGGAGGCTTTTTTTGGTTTTTTTTTATCACAGTATATGAAAATAACGGGGACAATGATCGTCGCAACGTGTCAAAATCGTATAGAAAAGCAATACCGTATGACTTATTTAATCGTGTAACTGAACCCATGTTTCTGTCACGCGCGCACGTATCCACGGCGAGATCCGAGATATCCGAGATGGAAGAGACTTCGATTGTCATTGCGAAACATTTGATGACAAAGCGTTAACGAATCAAAGTAACTCTGCGACCCAGTTTCGCGTGACAAAGAGAATCAACGTTACTTGCCACGTGCACGCCGTGATTAACGCGTTCGATTGGATGCTCCGCAGGATCGAGCAAAATAAAGTACACCGCATTATAGTAAAAAAATGTATTTTTCAAACCCTTGAATTTGTTTATTTTTCGTTATTACTTTTTTTTCGTTAATTCGCTTTTATTGAATAAACATCGAATCTTTTCTAGTTTCGACCCTTTGAATTTATTTTTTTTTCGTTAATTCACTTTTATTGAATAAACATTGAATCTTTTCTCCAGTCTCGTGTAAATTTAAATAAAAAATACGAGTAAAAATGATTTTAAAATTCTGCTGGTAAAATGTGTGACTAAACGTCAGACAGGGAGGTCTATACTCAAAATGACGAAGAGCAGTGAACACCCAAGTCAGACTTTGAATACTTGGCCGCGTTCCAGTACATTGTTTTCGTTCGACTGTTACTTCGAAACAGCTGTGATACATGTTGTAGCTAAGAATAATCGCTCGAGAACCATCAATCGCGCAAGCCGTATTGTTTCTCGAGTGGAAATTACAAAAAAAACTGTATCGCTTTCATGGATCCATCTGTACTCGGAAAGTGAAGAGTACCACATGACCGTGTATGAGAGCTGACAATACACTCGCAATAACGATGATTCATCATTCGATGATTTTCTACAGTCCCTTATAATACACATATGTATGACGTAAACACTCGAGCGAGGGTCACAGTTGAAAACCAACGAGAATTAATCTAATTTACGTCTATTTTTGGTAGATAAAAAAGTTTAATGGTTCAATGGTGGAAAATATTTGTTACAATTTACAAGTTGAACCAATTTCATCTTTCGTTGCTACACTTTTGTTCGAATTTTTTCTACCACGTATCATCGAATGTACCTGCGTTTTATGCCTGACCGTTTGTAAAGGAGATTTAGACTCAATTAGAATTTTTATTAATATTCATGGTGCAGAACGAGGGAAAAAACGGACAATGTTGAAAATTTTGCAATTAGATAATCCACGATGACGATGATTTACATGACGTTGAATTTTGCGTAGTTGGAACTCTACGAAAATGTGAAATTTCCCAATCATTTCATCGAACTTGCTCAATTTTTTTTGAAATTTCTTCTCTTCATTCTCCAGAGTTTCATAATTCGTAAATTTGCAAAAATATGTGTGTGACTACGAGCAACGCCGGCTAAAAAAAAGAAATTTATCGTTGGTTGCATTTCAAAAATGCAAACGTCAACATCATATTATATTTGTCAACATCATCAAAGCCGTTGCAACGACGAGTGTAAAACTGAAGGTTGCATGGGCAAAACGTTTTTCGTCCATTTCTTTAAACTACGTCCTCATTATTAATTATTAGCTGTTGTGCAATAGAGTTGGGCTATTTATATATTTTCCTGCATATTACCTGAGATCAATAATTAAACAAAAAAGAAAAATTCCCGTTGTGATACATGACAAAAAGTTAAATTAGTTTTTGAAAATTTTCTCTAGCTCTGTTGAAAAAAATAAACGTCTAAAAAAATACAATTTCCCCTTTGATAAATATTTCTGGCCTAATTTTGCATTGGAATTTGAAAACAAAATATCTATTATCTTTGTAGTCGAAATTCGAATAATAACGTCGATTTCATTCGCCCGTATTTGCAAAACTGAGGAAGATTTTTTTGAAGGTTATGTCGATCGTTTCGACTCTGATCCGTCACTGGCTGTCGTAAATATTCTCGTACGCAGCTGGTATCATGTATTACAAGGTTTTATCACGTAACCGGATAGCAGAAAACAAATTAAAGCAAAATGAATGCGACATGATCACAAACAGAAGGATAACAATGTCGGGAATCGTTTGACACATGATTCGAACGGTTCAGCGCGCTCTTTACACGGGCGCGGTATTTCCGGACGCTCCGTCGAACGAGACGCTTCGATTGGCTGTTGCAAACTCTCCCATAGAGCGCGCTCCTTGCTTCACCGCAATACGAAACACCAAAGTTACGCAGAGGCTCACTCCCCACTCCTCTCCCTCGTTTACAATCATCATTCGTAATTTCTCCCTACTACACATATACGATTAAAAGACGCAAAGAAACTTGTGATAAAATTATGCTTTCTCGCTCGTATTTTCGACATCATCCACTGTATCTGGCAATTGTGATCGATCGAAACGGAAAAGAGGAACGCTTTTGTTTTGTAACGCATGAATCGAAGGAACTATTTTTTACGCGCCGATTTGAGAATTTTGCCGGTACGTTCTCACGTCAGCGGCGCAGCGCCAAAGGGCGAGGAGAAGGAACTACTTTCACGTTTTGCTGGAAACACAAGTCAAAGCGCAGCGCATGCGCTCCAGCGTTTGCTCGTACCGTACTTCTCATCCGCCATCTTGCTCTCGTGCAGCCGAAGCAGTCGGTGGTCGCTCGTGTGACGACAGTTCGGAGTACAATTCACGGTGTACAACAACTTTGCGCTTGATACATTTTTTTAATAATCATATACACCCTGTGGCCTGAGGAGACAATTTTTGTGTTTTGATTTTTCATCGACCGTTTTACATCTCTATACATTCGTGTATACATATATATGAATATATATCTATATATATATCCTATATATCCTATATATGAATGTAAAATATATACGTGTATATAATTTTTAATTGTCCAACAAGAAAAACGAATACGGGAAAGGGTTCAGTGACGTTATAACGTGAGAGCGAGAAACGCGCGATTTTGTTAAAATGACGACGCAAGTACAGGGTATAATACTCGACATGCTAAAGAAGAAAATGCGTCAAACTAAGGAGGAAATGGAGAAATACAAGGACGAATGCGACGAGTATCAGAAGCGGTTGCAGGTTGAAGCGTTGCGACGCGAGGAAGTGAGTTTTCCCAAAACAGACACTTGTCTTCTCTTCTTTTTATGAAAACAAGGAAAAAGTCCCCACTCTCGGCCCATTGCACATGGAACAGGTGTACAAATTTGTATGAATGTACAACTTCGATATAACGTTCGTGTCAACTGGGCAAAAGATTGCCCCGTGAAATACAAATCTCACGTATTATTTCAATGATTTCCACGTGGATAAGATATCCTTGCTGTAAACTCAGCGCTCAATGAACGAGTTGTCCTCGTTATGCGGTCATGTTCATTCCAAAGAGAATATCGCGAATTAAAAAAGTCTTTATCGCACATTCCGGCCTCTCTCTTTCTCTCTCGCTCGGAGGCCATTCGTTTCTCGCGTGCCTCGTTCGAGAACGCCCGCTGTTGGGTACAATTTTCGAGCGAAGCACATTCCACTTGCATAGTGTTATCATGAAAAATCAAGTGTCCCATCGTCATCGCGTTAATTATGCCGGACTTGTGGGTGTAGCGTATAAAGACGAGGAGAGAAAAAGAAATTTCGTGTGTCCAAGAGCCGGCGTCTCCGGATGGTTTGTAGAGATCGATCGTGCGTGTCAGAACGCTTCGGTCGTCAAGCTGAAATCTATGTTTCTCTCTCTCTCTCTCTCTTTCTCTCTCTCTCCCGGCACTGAAGTCGCGGCGAAGGGAGGGGCAATCTGCGTCTCTCTCTTTCTCTCTCCCTCTCTTGACTCCTCATCCTTTTTTACTTATTTACCCCCGAGCTCAACCTCACCGACGAAAAGCCGGCGCTCGATGTTTTTTTTCGCTGCCGTGTTATTCCCTTCCTTCCCTCTTCCTGTGCTCTGGAATCCTTCGAGGGGGGATGCCCATCTAAACGAAGAAACAAAATCGCGATATAAAGAGTTGCCCGCACAGACGTGCATACAAAAGCCCCGACTGGCCCCGACGTCCTTTTTCTTCAGCTCTCTGCTCAATTCGCAATCGCTCTACCGAATAATCGTAATCAACGAGATAACTAATGACATACGGAAACGCGTTTAAGGATGATCGGAGGGTGTAGTTCCGATAAAACCGAGCTGAAGTGCGAATTTCAAATATCGAGCAGGAATTTAGTGCAAAGCACGTTAATTTCAGATAAAAACAATGTCAAAATCATTGACCAATCGGTCTAGACAACACATCGGAAGGAATTTGGAGAACTTTCGTATTTTCTTTTCATATTCGAAAACTTTATATACATCTTTGCGAATACACATGAATGTTTTTTACCATTTTGATTTTTTTGAAAGTTTCAAAAAATTTCATTAAAGAAGTCTAATTATAAAGATTCCTATTTAATATTCTGGATAATTTATTGCTCCGTTGAAGCACGCTTTAAAGTATCTGTAAAAAGTTTAAAAGAACGGAATTTCAAAACGATTGAGTAATTCGAAAAAAATCCATGTCACATCAAAGATAATAAGTTTACCACATTTTTTTCCGAATTTCTTTTACAAACTGTCAACAATATTTGAAAATTGTTGTCATCTAAAACTAATGCGCTTAATACCTTCTACATTGAAAATTGAGATCGAAAACATGCTTAAAAACTTTTGGCCTTTATCAGAATTCCCGTCAAACCTACACTAGCTCAATCACGTATGCGTTTGTTAATGACGAAAGAAAACCTCGCGTCAGCGACGAATGAACGTTTCGTCAGCTGACGATTAACGAAGAAATCGTGGAGAAATTTCGATACGTAAGCAATTTCAAAAGATAACAAAGTTTCTCGATAAATTGGAAAACGCGGCCTAGGAGATAGCGAAGCGTTCGGATATCATCATATTTTTCAGTCCCATAAAACTTTTATTCGTTTTTAATATGTCCCATTGCGCAAACGAACATTTTCTCGAATAAGTTTCGACAAACGTCACGTTTAATGCGCCATTGTACCGTCACTATCGACATTATTTTATCGATAAAAAACGACGGTTGCTGCGACGCACCAGCGAAGAAGCGAACAAACATTTTCCCTTGGCATTACGAGAAATCGCAGCTTTCAGAGCCGTTACCATTTTTCTGTCAAATCTTCGAGTACCTACTGCTTTTGCTGCGATCTTTGGAAACTAAGATTCTGACCTTTTTGTCCTTGGTCGCTGTATCGATGATGCGCAATGACGATAAGAAGATTTTTCCGTGAAAATGTTTTTTTTTTCGTTCGAGTTGATCTAAAAAGTGTAGGTCCGATAAGGCGATTAGATTCGAAACTGCCGCTTTGAAAATATCGATTTATCGTCCCCGAGCTCTAAAGAGGATTATAGACCGATACGTTTTTTATCGGGAAAGCGCGTCGGCTCGACCTTCTTCTACCCTTTGATTACCGTGTTACCCGTGTCCGGCATAGTTAAATGTCTTTTAGCGCGTTTATTTTTGGTTGTTCGAGCTGAGATGGGTTGCGTCGGATACTGTCGGAACAATTAAAATTCCAACATTCTTTTCCAACGACGACCCTTTCAAACGTTCGTTTCTTTCGGATATGAACAAACCCGATGCGATATAAAAAATGTTCAACTTGGATCAAACCTGGAAACGAACAATTGGTCCTTCGTAAGACAATTGAACGTTAATTAGAGAAAAAAAATGACAGTGAGAACGATTTTACGTTAGCAACACGAGGAAGCTTGTCTTTGTTCGGATAAATCAACGTTAATATTTGTCCACGGCAATTAGGGATCCGTCAGTCAGGATCTACGATCATTTGGCGCAACTTTCTACTCGAAAGCGTGTTGGAAGATTTTTTTTCTTCGGACGCAATGCCACGCACGAGAGTTCAGCGTGGATGCAATGCAAAATAGGCGGGTAAACACTGTTTGTGTCTTCTTGCGCAACGATCGGTATATTTTCAAACGATTCTCCATTGGCCGAACAAAATTTCATCCTAATTGCCTTTTGAAAAGAAAAAAAACAATCCCATTTTCGAAACGATCGAAAAATCTGATAAATCACACGATCGCACTGTCGTAAGACGACGAAATCACGAATTTTTGTAACTTCTCCATGTTATTTTTCGTCAATTTACATTCCGTTTTTCTTGTTTCCGTTTGATCCTTTGTCATATCGAGAAATATCGTTTTACGATGTGAAAAAAGAATTTCATAAATCGATCCACTGAAACGTGAACCTTCTCGTGAGAAAAATTTTACCGATTTTTTTTCGAAAAACGAGATGCTGAAAACACTCAATCCCCGGATGTCGAATCGTTATCGCCATTCTCTTCCTCTACGAGGAAGGATTGAGAGAAATAATTAGAAAAAAAACGTTGAAAACAAAACCACTGGAATTTCTCAAAGATCTCAAAGTCACGCTCGTGTGTATAATTCTACATGCGCGTAGACACTCGTAAAGGATTTTCTCCGGCGAATCGTTACGCGTGTAATTGACTGTAATAGCATCTCAAGGCGAAAGTGGCGATGAGCTCTTCCGTTTGTATTTTTACATCGCTGCTGATGAAATTCAATCGAACAATAAACGTTTCCCGTTTCAGCCAATCGAGAAAATGATTATTTTCATTCAGAGTTGTATGAAGCTTTTGTTTTTGGGGAGCGAGGGAGAGGTTCGGATACAATACATGTATTCGCAAAAAGAGCGCGAGTGTTCCGAGGCGGCAGATTACAACTTCCGGAAAGAGGGGAGCAATTCTCCTCGTTCACCGGCGAGTGCAGAATCCTTTAGAAAAATACGAGACACCGTGTCTCACTTTTTATACGGTTATTATTTCTTCTCGTCGTGATTTTGTTGTCTCGTATCGCAGCAGCTTACACGAGGTTGACAGACTTTTGCTCGCATTCTCTCAATCCGTCATTCAGCGGAATTTCCGTCTGCAAATTTTTCGCGTTTCTTCATTACCCCTTTCGTGTCTCTTTTCTTCGCTTATTCCGGAGTTTCGCATTGTCCATTGACGCTCGCTAGGTACATTCAGTGTCGATGGAAACTTTGCTCTCGCCAGCGGGAATGCGTCTCCGGTAAAAATCGAAGAATGCTCCGGCGCGAAACAAAAAATTTCGTCAGACCGAGACATTATCGTTTATTTCGCCGAGGCGGAACTTTTGCTGCAGAATGAATCTTGTAGTTCAATTTGTACCTCCGATTCCGATGAAGGCTTCGCAAATTTTTGCATTTCGACTCGACGTCAAAAATATCCAACGTTCTCTGGAATATTCCGTACAAAGAAATTTGTAATTTTTCAAATTAATCTCGCATAATTGATCTACAAATAAAAAGATTCACACGACCGTAATAATACATTCCACTTCTGTCCAGCTTGCTAGATTATCGATCGCGATGATAATCGTATAGGTATCTGAAAGTTCATAACACGTTAAATTAGAAGGTAATTGAACCTCTTTGGTGTTTGTCATTCATCGCGTTCTCGAGCAGATTATTTCTAATTGTGACGGTGTGCGGGGCGCACGTAACAGCCTCTGCTCCTTATGCACATACGAGTATCATTGCGCCATTGATATCTGAAAAAAAAACGGTTACGTAATTCGTCGCCACGAGCGTTAAACCAGATGACACGCCTATGA